>JAMPIV010012061.1:0-396293 GCA_024509875.1 Oreohelix idahoensis
ATCATCATGCAAGTTCCAGTCACTCTGTGATGTTCCATATACAGCACTTCCAATCGCTACGCTGATGTCTGCCAACCACAACATTCCGATGCTGATACGCAGAAAAGAAGCCAAAGGGTACGGAACAAAGAAATTGATTGAAGGGGTATTCTGTGATGGAGACGTGTGTTTGGTTGTGGAAGATGTCGTTTCTAGTGGGTCAAGTGTTCTAGAAACATCACAGGCACTACAGTCAGCAGGTGTGGCTGTCAAAGATGCTGTTGTGTTGCTGGACAGGGAGCAGGGTGGTCGAGAGAAGCTTGAACTTGAGGGTATTCAGTTACACAGTGTATTTACAATGACTGATATTCTCATGATCTTGAAAGAAACTGGAAAACTTGATGCAGAAACTGCAGAGAGGGTGGCTGACTATATACAGAGAAATAAATTTAGGCCTGATGAGCACGTTCCCACACCGAAACTCAAGGTGTATGGTAAATACGTCAGGAAAAACCACTACCATAAATAGAGGTACGATAGTGGCACAGGTGAATACGTCATCTTTAAGAAAAGGCAGTACCACTAACCAAGAGATACAGAAAGGGAACAGCTACCACTCCTGTACACACAAAGATAGATATAACAACCCATACAGAAACGATAATCACCGAAGCACAGAAACAACTAGTCATAATCATTCTGCACCACAGCCTAACCTGATTAAACGAAGGATGATACAGAAAAGAATTTGCCCTTACATAAGAAAGGAAGAAAGAGAAATGTTATTATGTGATCAAGCCTACGGTATTTGTAAATAGACAAAGTCAGTTCATTTTTTTAAAAACTAAGTGGAAAACAACTGTAATGAGTCCATCAATTGTTACTTTTAGTAGTTTAATAAGGAAACTGTTAAAAACACTGTGGACAGCAGTTGAAATAGCAATTGCTGCATTTAAGCTGTTATTTGTGAATGAAAATACTTTTAGAGAAAGAGCATCAATAAACGCACATACGCATTTGAAAAGTTCTGAAGCTTGCAATGTGATTAATATCACCAACTCTAACATCACGCTCGGCCGCAAAGCTAGTATCAGGTTTCAACAACGATCATCCACACGATCAACGATCATTAATATTATCAATATCTCCAACTCTACCATCACGCTCGGCCGCAAAGCCAGTATTAGGTTTCAGCAACAACGATCATCCATAATACACAAATGGATCAGCACTTGAAAAGGGATGAAGCTTGTAATTTTATTAATATCTCCAACTCTACCATCACGCTCGGCCGCAACGCCAGTATCACGTTTCAACAGAAGTAACTTCTTTCAGCAAGGATGTTTGGAAAGATGGCAGCTCCGCAACCACTGATATATATATATAGATTTTGAATATTGCCACCGAGTGACAAAAAAAAAGACAAACATTTAGTAACAGCAACAAACCAGGCTCCAGTGTTTTCCTTCTCACCGCTCAATGGTGCAGACGTTTTACTGGGTGTAGAGATGGTACGTACTGGAGAAGTGGCCTGCTTTGTAGAGAATCGATATGAAGCTTACCTTAAGGCCCAGCTTAGCACAGGATTCCAAATTCCAAAGAAGAACATACTCATATCCATTGGGAGCTACAAGGTTAAGGCTGTGGATTGGCCATATGAGGATACTGGTGAAGAAAACTCTCGCAATGGGGAGCAGAGGACTGCTGCGTTGGCTGGTAGAATTACCACAATCCCGGCCATAGCTTATACACACCCAGCTATTGTTGATCAGCAGAGCCTGAAATTTGTCTCAAAGCTGGCCCAACAAGGTGCGAGATGTGACTATGGTATTTATGTGGAAGCCAGCGCCAGCAACTTTCAGATTGCACCACTTCGGAGTAGTAAAGTGATTGCACTGAAGATGTATTTGAATGAGACATTCACAACCCTGAAACTTGATGATATTACTGATTGGATGAAGCATTTTGAACACTGGCCCAGAACTGTTCCCATCTGTGCTCATGCTGAAGGAACAACTATAAGTTTATAAACTAATAAAACGGTATGGAATCAGTTTTACAAATAACAGTTCACATGAGACAAGGGACGTTTCGGGTTTTACCCTTCGTCAGCCACAAACAGGTGACAAAAACAAAAATTACATATAGGTACTACAAAACTATACGTTGATGAGAAATATACAACAAATGGGTGATACAAGCAGATGCAAAAAGTGAACAACAACAGTGATGAGAGAAAAAAGAACAATACCAATACAAGAAAACCGTAAAATCTAAAAGAAATACTGAAACAAGAAAGTAAATAATCCAACGAAACGAAAAAAAGAAGAATAAACAAAACTGTGGAACTAGTTAAGTTAGCTTAGCTCGATGCTAAGGAACAACTACAGCGGCTGTTATTCTGTTGGCTGAGCTGTTTCACAGACCACTCCATATCTGTCATGTGGCTCAAAAAGCTGAGGTAACTGACCTCCTTAAACATATTGGACCTCCTTAAACATATTGTGACCTGCTTAAACATATTGTGACCTCCTTAAACATATTGTGACCTTAAACATATTGTGGCCTCCTTAAACATATTGTGACCTTAAACATATTGTGACCTCATTAAACATATTGTGACCTCCTTAAACATGTTGTGAGAAGACGCAGCAATAGAGACCGCAGTCAGCGACTCATAGCTTGACTGCCTGCGTCAGGACCAGCGAACCAGAGCTGGTCAAGACCGCACTCCACCTCCACGTGGTGGTCCTGGAAACAGTCTGCAGCTGTGCAGTCTGGCTGAGCGAGTGTGGATCGAAATGGGAAGGCAAACTCGGTCCTAAAAAATGCCGTGCAGAAGTCGGATGTGTCGACCGAAAAGTGCAGATATCACAGCTTAGGCGTAAACGGACACAACGCAACCACCGTCCTTTTCAGGACGAACGAAGAAGAAGAAGAAAAAAAGAAGCCTACAATCACTCGTTTTTTACGCCCCAATACACGAAGAAAGAAGATGAAGTTCTGTATGTCCAAGAGAGACAGAGAAACAGAAAATGTCCTGCCAGGAGGATATCCTAAGCTACAGGATGAATGCCCCATGGTCCAAAGTTCTGGCGCGCTGCAGACATACGACAGAATGCCAAATATTAAAGTGTTTGCAGGAACATCGCATCCAGATTTAGCACTAAAAATATGTCAACGCCGTGGTATTGAGCCAGGAAAAGTTGTGGCCAATAAGTTCAGTAATGGAGAGTGTTGTGTCGAAATTGGAGAATCAGTTAGAGGTGAGGATGTGTTCATTGTACAGAGTGGATGCAAAGAAGTCAATGACATGCTGATGGAGTTACTGATCATGATCAATGCATGCAAAATTACATCCGCAAGCAGAGTCACAGCTGTCATTCCTTGCTTCCCTTACGCTCGACAGGACAAGAAGGACAAGAGTCGAGCACCAATCTCTGCAAAGTTAGTAGCAAACATGTTATCAGTAGCTGGGGCAGATCACATCATCACAATGGACCTGCATGCTTCACAGATACAAGGCTTTTTTGACATTCCTGTAGACAACTTATATGCAGAGCCAGCTGTCTTAAAGTGGATCAGAGAAAATATTCCAGATTGGCGCAACTGTACAATTGTGTCACCAGATGCTGGTGGAGCTAAAAGAGTGACAGCCATAGCTGATCGTCTCAATGTGGACTTTGCCCTTATCCACAAGGAAAGAAAGAAAGCAAATGAAGTGGCAGCCATGGTCCTTGTTGGTGATGTTAAAGATAAAATTGCGATCTTGGTGGATGATATGGCGGACACATGTGGCACAATATGTCATGCTGCTGAAAAATTGTTAGAAGCAGGAGCAATGAAAGTATATGCTATCTGCACACATGGTATCTTCTCCGGCCCAGCAATCTCACGCATCAACAATTCCATGTTTGAAGCAGTGGTGGTCACTAACACAATACCTCAGGACCAGCGCATGAAGGAGGCGCCCAAAATACAGTGTCAAGATATCTCAATAATACTGGCTGAAGCCATCAGACGTACACACAACGGGGAGTCAGTCTCATACCTTTTCAGCAATGTACCCATGTAGCAGTTGAAGCTGGCAGACAAGCTTCTTGTCTTGTTGTCTCCTTTAGTTCCCAGGTGTGATGTTTTTTTGTTGTTTTTTTTTAAATTACATTTTGCCTGGCAGGCTGACAATAATAATAATAGTAATAAGAGCTTTGTGACTGCCTGCATATATCAGTATGATAATTTTTTGATGATTAGTTTCTATCATTCTGTGAATTTTGACTGATGTGAAAGGAGGGGAAATGGCATATTATGACAATATATATATTTTTGTGTGTGTGGACAAAGGTATATTCCATAGAAGCAAAATGAAATGAGTCCTGAGATATAGAATGGAAAAGAAAAAACATGTCTTGCCTTGAAACGAAGTGCATGTAAGACACCATTATCCCATATACCAGACTGAAAACATTCATATGCCTGTAAATAATCTGCAAAGTAACATTCGTTTTGGTTGGATACATATTATAATTGGTGCCCGTTGACCAGTTCTCTTTACGAGCAAATCAAACAATAACTAGAGTATCACACCACTGTACCATAGACAATGGATAAATTAATGGAAAATTCCAACAACCAGGAGTAAGGCTATTGACTAACATGTCCAGAAAAATTTTGCTGACGGGAAGTCACCCTAGGCAGCATGAGAGGTCACGATGTTACAGCTTCACCCATCAGTTCCCCTCCTAAAGTTGTTTCAACCCACGCCGCCCCCCAAATACTGACAAGTGAAACAGTCGTTTATTAACGGGAGGTTATCCCAAACGAGAATCCCTCATATTACGTCAATATTCATGGGGAAGTCTCATATGCCAAGATGAATACAGTAACACACGCGGATGCGGAAAGTTACCCTGTCGACAAAGTAAGAAATCTGCCAAAATACCCACGTGACGCATGGCAGAGCCCAAGGTATCCGACCCAGATCAAGTACAGTTCAAACCCCAGTAAAGTACATTCATATGTACCGATAAGACACCCACACCGATATCAAGGACATGCTGAAAGAAAATCATCACAAAATGTGAGTAACCTATCATATTATAACAGGAGACCAGAGAGTACCCCATATCACTACAATAGCTGTGGTAGAAAACACTGGAATAGCCTCAACAAGAGATAGTCGTATTGCGGTCAGAAACATCCACAGTATACAACAACAGAAAAGTTGGGAAGTCAATAATGTTGACACATCTGACCACCACACATGCATGATTATATCAGAAAATGGTTTTCGAGCGCACATCAAACCACTTCAATCATGGCAACAACCATTTTTTCACAGACGGCAGCAGGCCAGTGCTACAAACATAAAAACAACGATGGTTTGTGTGGGCACACAAACAGAAATCGTCAAGTCAAGCCAAGCACATTCATCTTCTACAAACACTCAAACGACAGTAGCCACTCAAACGGAACAACAAGTACCAACGACAAACAAAACCAAGAGAATTCATGCCAGAACACAGACAAAGATGGACACTGTAGCCCCACACTCAGAGTCAAAACGAAATAATAAAGTCGTAAAGAGAGACAAGACATTAGTTGAGATGACAACTAACATTCTTGTCCCAGATGAAGGCAAGATTACACACGTGTCTACCAGGCCTGTTAGAAAGGCAAAGTTTCGTTATCGACCCACAAGTTCTGTCTCTTTTGTTGACACTGAATCTGATATGGACACTAGTACACCGGACAGCACAGAAAACGAGTCCAGTGAAAATTGTTCCACTCCAGAGATAAACACTGCTGTTAATTAAAGAATTGTATTCAGTTTCGCCTAATGAACCCCTTCCACTGGTAAGTTCCTTAAATTCCCAGAGGCAAGTATCAGAAAGATCCAGACTTTGACGCCAGATCCAGATAGCGGTGTAGATTCACTAGACAGCGTCCCATTTTCAGTAGCCACACATCCCCAGGCCACACCACAGTCGGTACCATTTTCCTCAGCATACCACCAACCTGTCACAAGCAACAGTGTGCAAATGACTGTGCCCACTGTAAACAGTCTCAATGTACCGCGGCAGCAAGTCAGACGAAGAATCAAGGCGAAACATACACCTACTTCATAACTAAAAGATGTTCCAGCCATGCAAACCCCAACCACATTGAAACCATCACCGCCCTTGTTGATGTCCTCAGCGCCCCAACAAACAGCCAATGCAGTGTTACCTACTACACCCACAGTTACTCAATATGATCCTCGCCTAACCAGTCGAGATATTGCAAGGTTGGAAATGGCTGAAAAACTAGGAGACCTGCTGCTGAGGCTTTGCTGAAACAACCCACAATGGCGGCCTCCAGTGAGGTCACGCCGCCTTGTCTCACGTCAATTATTTTACGTCTGCACGAAGTAGATGCTGTCAAATTTGGTGATTTTACACTTAAAAGTGGAATAAAGTCTATAGTATATTTTGATCTTCGTGTGATGATATCCTTTCCAAAGTTAATGACTGATGTGGCTACCCTTCTATGGGACAAGATATCATCATGCAAGTTCCAGTCACTCTGTGGTGTTCCATATACAGCACTTCCAATCGCTACGCTGATGTCTGCCAACCACAACATTCCGATGCTGATACGCAGAAAAGAAGCCAAAGGGTACGGAACAAAGAAATTGATTGAAGGGGTATTCTGTGATGGAGACGTGTGTTTGGTTGTGGAAGATGTCGTTTCTAGTGGGTCAAGTGTTCTAGAAACATCACAGGCACTACAGTCAGCAGGTGTGGCTGTCAAAGATGCTGTTGTGTTGCTGGACAGGGAGCAGGGTGGTCGAGAGAAGCTTGAACTTGAGGGTACAGAAACAACTAATCATAATCATTCTGCACCACAGCCTAATCTGATTAAACGAAGGATGATACAGAAAAGAATTCGCCCTTACATAAGAAAGGAAGAAAGAGAAATGTTATTATGTGATCAAGCCTACGGTATTTGTAAATAGACAAAGTCAGAAGTTCATTTTTTTAAAAACTAAGTGGAAAACAACAACTGTAATGAGTCCATCAATTGTTACTTTTAGTAGTTTAATAAGGAAACTGTTAAAAACACTGTGGACAGCAGTTGAAATAGCAATTGCTGCATTTAAGCTGTTATTTGTGAATGAAAATACTTTTAGAGAAAGAGCATCAATAAACGCACATACGCATTTGAAAAGTTCTGAAGCTTGCAATGTGATTAATATCACCAACTCTAACATCACGCTCGGCCGCAAAGCTAGTATCAGGTTTCAACAACGATCATCCACACGATCAACGATCATTAATATTATCAATATCTCCAACTCTACCATCACGCTCGGCCGCAAAGCCAGTATTAGGTTTCAGCAACAACGATCATCCATAATACACAAATGGATCAGCACTTGAAAAGGGATGAAGCTTGTAATTTTATTAATATCTCCAACTCTACCATCACGCTCGGCCGCAACGCCAGTATCACGTTTCAACAGAAGTAACTTCTTTCAGCAAGGATGTTTGGAAAGATGGCAGCTCCGCAACCACTGATATATATATATATATATATATATATATATATATATATATATATATATATATATATATATATATATATATATATATATATATATATATATATATATATATATAGATTTTGAATATTGCCATCGAGTGACAAAAAAAAAACATTTAGTAACAGCAACAAACCAGGCTCCAGTGTTTTCCTTCTCACCGCTCCATGGTGCAGACGTTTTACTGGGTGTAGAGATGGTACGTACTGGAGAAGTGGCCTGCTTTGTAGAGGATCGATATGAAGCTTACCTTAAGGCCCAGCTTAGCACAGGATTCCAAATTCCAAAGAAGAACATACTCATATCCATTGGGAGCTACAAGGTTAAGGCTGTGGATTGGCCATATGAGGACACTGGTGAAGAAAACTCTCGCAATGGGGAGCAGAGGACCATTGCAGATTATTTATCTGAACACGTGTTTGATTTGGTCATCAATCTACCTCTACGCAACACAGGATCTCATAGGGCATCTTCCTTTGTGACCCAGGGGTATAAAACATGCCGTATGGCTATTGACGATTCTGTGCCTCTAATTACCGATGTAAAATACACAAAGTTCTTTATGGAGGCTTTGAACAGGCTGAAGACCCAACCTCCAATGAAGACACATATAGACTCTCTGTCATCTCAGAAAATCATACGACTTCCAGGTCTGATTCATGTGCATGTGAGAGAGCCTGGGGCAACGTACAAAGAAGACTGGTCATCATGTACAGCTGCTGCGTTGGCTGGTAGAATTACCCCAATCCCGGCCATAGCTTATACACACCCAGCTATTGTTGATCAGCAGAGCCTGAAACTTGTCTCAAAGCTGGCCCAACAAGGTGCGAGATGTGACTATGGTATTTATGTGGAAGCCAGCGCCAGCAACTTTCAGATTGCACCACTTCGGAGTAGTAAAGTGATTGGACTGAAGATGTATTTGAATGAGACATTCACAACCCTGAAACTTGATGATATTACTGATTGGATGAAGCATTTTGAACACTGGCCCAGAACTGTTCCCATCTGTGCTCATGCTGAAGGAACAACTACAGCGGCTGTTATTCTGTAGGCTGAGCTGTTTCACAGACCACTCCATATCTGTCATGTGGCTCAAAAAGCTGAGGTAACTGACCTCCTTAAACATATTGTGACCTCATTAAACATATTGTGACCTTAAACATGTTGTGAGAAGACGCAGCAATAGAGACCGCAGTCAGCGACTCATAGCTTGACTGCCTGCGTCAGGACCAGCGAACCATTCTCTGATATTAAAAATCATTAGGCTAATGAAATTATGTAGTTGAAGCTTTCCTGGAAGTCTCTACAGGTTTTGAGTTTATTTGCAATTACAAACATAAAAGACAAATGACATAATCCATGTAAAAGAGACTTACAATCTACTGTATAATTAATATAATGATTTAAATGGTAAATGCAGTAAAAATTAATGCCGCAATAAATGCTTAATGATTAACAAAGGGAAAGAAAACATAATTTGGCCGACATTTTTTGTATTAATAATAAAATAACACAATAATGTAATTTGTCCTCTTCCCGTCCCTCCCAACAAATTTCTCTCATGTGACCTCTTGGTTTCTCTGTGCTACATGAACAGAATGTGAGTAAAGGACAGCTACAATACAGGTGCCAGATGTCAGTACAACAAGCCAGTGCCCTGAGAGGAGATTCACTTGAGGAATTTTGATGCAGCTGACCTCAAGTGACAGTGAGTTGGACACGGACTAATATGTAATGTTTCTTTGTTTATAAAAATCAAATTTTAAGCAGTAAAGGTTGTTTCAATCAAGAAAATAACCATCAATTTGAATTGTACAACTCAAATTACATTAATATGGAAGTTTTCAGCTCTATAGCTGCAATATTCATGATTTTATGACAACATTTGGAATTTCGTGAGATTTTTCTTCCGAACTGCAAATTTAGCCTTCGATCCATTTTCACATAATGCAGTTTTATAGTATTCAGTATTTCATGTGGCTCAAAAAAAATTAAGCATCAAGTATATATTGCTCTCTTTAAGCTCAATAAATCTTATAGCTTTCCTGTGTGAAGTTTTTGATTTATGAGTGCATGAAAATGCATATTTGCACTTTGCGAGCACAACAATGAGACTTGCTACTGCATCTTTTGTCAATTTTGATGGACCATAATTCATTTAATTGATTTGTTGTACTTCCCATGTTTCTTTTCTGCAATAAGGACTTGTATGACTTTGTACAAAAAGCATTATTGACTTGGTAAGTGTTTGTTGACTGTAGTTATGATTGTGCAAAGTCAGGCAATTTGTTCGGTGCGAAGATGTTTGAAAATTTTTGTAATTCCCCACAATTTTGAAATGCTGTAACTCGGTTGTTTGATGTGCGATTTTTAAAATTTAAAAAGGAAATTTCATGGCTTAAAGAGATCCATTAAGATCTATAAACAAAGACACTGTAAAAACAAAATGAAAAATCAGTTTGTGGTACCTACATGATTTTAGGTTTTTATATGCACTGGGAAGCCCAAAAAATTGGTGTGACCCGCTTTATTGCAGTGGTCTTGAACCGAACCCGCAATATCTCCGTGGTATTTCCCTGCAGCTGGCCTGATAGCAGGAAGCCTGCATTAAAAAGTTCATGTGCACTTGCAGTATTGATTTCTGAAACAATTTATTCTACGTCAAGAAGTTGCCAGTCCCATGTACAACCTTATGTTAGTCAATTTTTGTTTGACATGCCTTAATTACCCGTAATCCTGTTCTTTGTTTCCTCAGAGAGACACCCCCATCAGGAACTACGTGGAATGTTTATATTACATATTAGTAAAGCTAAACATTTTTAAACAAATAAAGAGGGGACAATGAGGCCAATAAACAGTAACTATTACACACACAAAGGTATGTTCGTGAGAAATAAAGAAGTAGAAAACTAGTTTACAGAAAAATAACGGAAGTGATAGGCTCGCGGAGAATCAAACTAGTTGGCAGGGAGGATAGTCTGATTCGCTTCAGTAGTTAGGCGGTGTTGCTGTTCATATTGGTCCTGGGTTTGATTCTCCAGCGTATCACATTTGTCATTTTTCTGTTGACTAGATTTCTACTTCTTTATTTCTCATGAGTGCCTGAAACAAACCTTTATGTGTGTAATATTTATTTATTAGTTAATTACCAGAATTATCTTAGCCCTCCTTCATAAATCCTGTAATATACACTTCATAAACAGTAAAGATGAAAATATTAGATTCAAGTGACCCACAGATTTTTAATTTTTTTTTAAAGTGTCTTAGTGTGAAATTCTTCTGGGTATGCTTATATAATATATCCGTTAAATAACAATTATTGTTACTTTCCCATATTCCAGTAGTACATATTATATAAACAGTAGAAGAAGGATTAACAACAAAAAACAATAATCAGAACAGTTACAGACTTTCATAATTGGGTGCTTGCACGGAGTAATAAGATTGAACTGATGACAAGAACCAGACAAGTGGCAGTGGTAACAGAGATGACAAGAACCAGACAAGTGGCAGTAGAATGAGAGATGAGAAGAAGATACTGGAGATGGATAGGACACACATTGAGAAAACCTGTTGATAGCATTACCAGGCAGTCATTGTTCTGGAACCCGCAGGGTAAGAGAGGTAGGGAGAGAGACCAAGGAACACATGGAGAAGAAACTTTGAGCTGATGGCATGGGGCAGGAAGACCTGGCATACGTTTATTGAAGTCCTATGCTCCTTGTGAAGCTGAAGGGTGACGATGATTTAGATTTAAGTGAAGCATTTTTAATCTTCTTCTTGCGATCACATCTTTGATGTTTACACCATCAGACCAGTTCTCATGATGATGGAGATTTAAGTGAAGCATTTTTAATCTTCTTGCGATCGCATCTTTGATGTTTACACAGTCAGACCAGTTCTCATGATGATGGAGATTTAAGTGAAGCATTTTTAATCTTCTTCTTGCGATCACATCTTTGATGTTTACACAGTCAGACCAGTTCTCATGATGATGGAGATTTAAGTGAAGCATTTTTAATCTTCTTCTTGCGATCACATCTTTGATGTTTACACCATCAGACCAGTTCTCATGATGATGGAGATTTAAGTGAAGCATTTTTAATCTTCTTCTTGCGATCACATCTTTGATGTTTACACAGTCAGACCAGTTCTCATGATGATGGAGATTTAAGTGAAGCATTTTTAATCTTCTTCTTGCGATCACATCTTTGATGTTTACACAGTCAGACCAGTTCTCATGATGATGGAGATTTAAGTGAAGCATTTTTAATCTTCTTCTTGCGATCACATCTTTGATGTTTACACCATCAGACCAGTTCTCATGATGATGGAGATTTAAGTGAAGCATTTTTAATCTTCTTCTTGCGATCACATCTTTGATGTTTACACAGTCAGACCAGTTCTCATGATGATTAATCTTCTTCTTGCGATCACATCTTTGATGTTTACACAGTCAGACCAGTTCTCATGATGATGGAGATTTAAGTGAAGCATTTTTAATCTTCTTCTTGCGATCACATCTTTGATGTTTACACCATCAGACCAGTTCTCATGATGATGGAGATTTAAGTGAAGCATTTTTAATCTTCTTCTTGCGATCACATCTTTGATGTTTACACCATCAGACCAGTTCTCATGATGATGGAGATTTAAGTGAAGCATTTTTAATCTTCTTCTTGCGATCACATCTTTGATGTTTACAGTGTCAGACGAGTTCTCATGATGATGGAGATTTAAATGAAGCATTTTTAATCTTCTTGCGATCACATCTTTGATGTTTACACAGTCAGACCAGTTCTCATGATGATGGAGATTTAAGTGAAGCATTTTTAATCTTCTTGCGATCACATCTTTGATGTTTACACAGTCAGACCAGTTCTCATGATGATGGAGATTTAAGTGAAGCATTTTTAATCTCCTTCTTGCGATCACATCTTTGATGTTTACAGTGTCAGACGAGTTCTCATGATGATGGAGATTTAAGTGAAGCATTTTTAATCTTCTTGCGATCACATCTTTGATGTTTACACAGTCAGACCAGTTCTCATGATGATGGAGATTTAAGTGAAGCATTTTTAATCTTCTTGCGATCACATCTTTGATGTTTACACAGTCAGACCAGTTCTCATGATGATGGAGATTTAAGTGAAGCATTTTTAATCTTCTTGCGATCACATCTTTGATGTTTACACAGTCAGACCAGTTCTCATGATGATGGAGATTTAAGTGAAGCATTTTTAATCTTCTTGCGATCACATCTTTGATGTTTACACAGTCAGACCAGTTCTCATGATGATGGAGATTTAAGTGAAGCATTTTTTAATCTTCTTGCGATCACATCTTTGATGTTTACACAGTCAGACCAGTTCTCATGATGATGGAGATTTAAGTGAAGCATTTTTAATCTTCTTGCGATCACATCTTTGATGTTTACACAGTCAGACCAGTTCTCATGATGATGGAGATTTAAGTGAAGCATTTTTTATCTTCTTGCGATCACATCTTTGATGTTTACACAGTCAGACCAGTTCTCATGATGATGGAGATTTAAGTGAAGCATTTTTAATCTTCTTGCGATCCACATCTTTGATGTTTACACAGTCAGACCAGTTCTCATGATGATGGAGATTTAAGTGAAGCATTTTTAATCTTCTTGCGATCACATCTTTGATGTTTACACAGTCAGACCAGTTCTCATGATGATGATGGAGATTTAAGTGAAGCATTTTTAATCTTCTTGCGATCACATCTTTGATGTTTACACAGTCAGACCAGTTCTCATGATGATGGAGATTTAAGTGAAGCATTTTTAATCTTCTTGCGATCACATCTTTGATGTTTACACAGTCAGACCAGTTCTCATGATGATGGAGATTTAAGTGAAGCATTTTTAATCTTCTTGCGATCACATCTTTGATGTTTACACAGTCAGACCAGTTCTCATGATGATGGAGATTTAAGTGAAGCATTTTTAATCTTCTTGCGATCACATCTTTGATGTTTACACAGTCAGACCAGTTCTCATGATGAACTCGACCGTTGTTTGGAGTTCCTCTTTAGCTCCATACAGCTTTGAGTTTAATGTTGAGTCATTGGGCCAGTATATCTTTCTTAACTGGTCGTACAGAGGACGATCCTGTAGAACATGCTCAGCAGTTTGTTCGTTTAATCCACATGTGCACAGTGGTGAAGCAGACAATCATAATAAAAAAATATATCAGTACCAGATATTGTTTATATTACATATTAGTTAAATAACCAGAATGATCTTAACCCTTTCCAGTTTCTGAAATGAAAGAGGCAGTTGCACGAAGGAAGCTTATTCCTTATGTTAAAAGGAAACAATCCACTTTCTCAGGGCATGTTGTAAGAAGCAAGCTGGAATACATCTAACAAGAGGAAAGATTGAAAGCGATGGAGGATGACAAAGAGAGAGGATACCGGACAGTTTAACATCATGGCATGGAAAGAGGTCAACAACAGAAGGGTAAACAGTTCTAGAGACAGGAAGTTGTTGACAGACATGATCAACTACATCACAAGATATGATACTTTAAGAAGAATAATCCCTGTTTAAAAAACCATGATAGGAAACTATATACAGAGCTATACAATTATAGAGTTTCCTATCATGGTTTTTTAAACAGTAAAAACCACTTAAACAGTAAAAGAAAGATTATAGGGAGAAATTTAAGCAACACATGAATTTTTTATTTTTGTTTATAAAATGTGTGTGTATGAATATCTGCTGGATATTGTTTTTATATTAGATATTAGCTAAACAACTTGGATAATCTGAAGCCTAAGATTGTCTGACGTCTCTAAATGAAACTATTAAGACAGGTTTTGATAATAACTACCTTGGATTGTATGGTGTATTTCTTGCATTGTCTATTAAATGAATGCTGTTCTTTACAGCCAAGTCTGCCTGTTATGGAACTATAGTTGATTTTTATGCCTGAATCCTTATCATAAATATATGGTGTTGTCGTAAATTTATTTTGAGAGAAAAGAGTCGTAGAAATAGTGGTCCGGGTTAGAGTGGAAAATGATGATGGAAAGCTCAGTGATAGAAAATGTAGAGATTTAATAGTTGCTTCACAGCGTGCTGGAGGAGAGTAAAGACAGACTTATTTACGACAAATCGTGTCTCTCAATCTTCTCTTTCACTCTCCTGGTCAAACAATTATTTGCCAGTTTTCCAGACTCGCATCTGCGCGCACACCGGTTGGTGTTTTCAAACACACACACGACGTTGATACAAACTATAGTAAACGAATAGGGGAAAAGTTGGGCTTTGGGTATATCCAACACACAGAACTAAATGAGTTTATGTGATTTTATTCACTGTAAACATCAATCACTAAAAATATCAGATATTACATAATTATCATAAGTACACAAATGCAAATAACAAGTTTGGGAGGGGTGAAGAAGATTGGTATCGACTAAGCCCTTCCCGCTTATTAGACAAAGACAAACCCAGTCCAAAGATAGATAATATCAGGAACATAGGTACGTTAACCTAACAGTAAAGTTAATTACTCTGAAAGAGGTGTTACAAAATTAGGTATAGGTGATAGAAAAAAACTGTTCTTCCCAGCTGTTCTTCCCTTTACTAAGCAAATGGAAAGGAGGTGGTTTTAAACAGAGTTAACAAATTATCAACTATCCCACTTAAAGAAACAATGTAGGGTATCCAGAAAAGATATATATATTGCCAGGTAAGCAAGTTAACAAAATGGTCACACAAAAGAATTAATTTCCTGTCATTCATACACGCGCTAGCAAAGGCCTTCACTCATCTTGCTCTCACTTACCGATTTTTTGAAAAAATCTTGCACTCCATAGAATAACACAACAGCAGTTACACCTCACTAAATGTATGAGTGGTTGTTCAAGTTCTAGCCCCAGATTAGCGGGTATGCGGTCAGCACATAAAAGGATCCCGTAATCGCTGGAAAATGAATCTGTAGTTGTGTCTCTTTTCTTAATAACAGTTTCTATGGGAGGGCACGGTCTCTGATACCGGGGTGAGGATGGTGTGGTCTATTTGACTATGCCGCTGATAATAAAATTCTTACGCGTGCTGGTACACTTTATCCGTGAGGTATGGTTTAAGTCCAGTGAGAAAACTAGTCACATCACTGTTCAGGAAATTATGAATTATCTCTCTGTGTCAGTAAACTAACAAAGCTCGGGCCAGTGTTCTTCTTCCCGTTACGACTTAAGTTGTTTGATGGTGCGTTAAATTTGTCTTTGGGTGTGCTTTCTTTGCTATAAGTTAGATAGCGGAATTCCAAACATAGAATCGCCTCAAAGATTAAAAATTTACACAGTCTCAACAAGTTCTGCGTCAGGGGAACTCTACACACTGTTTATGCTTTGCTTTGCTTAGATTGATTGCTTTATTGCTTTCTTAATGCTGGGATCGCACAGGTTACGATCACTCTGAATGAAAGAAAAAAAAAAGACATGTAATATACCGAAAACAAATAACCTTCTAAAGCGCGATGAATTTCCCGTTAAGCCTATTATATATATGCTCGCGTATTTAATTATGTATTTAATAAACACTGCGCGAGTTCTAGTGGTTAAAAACACACATCTATAAAACTAGGACTTAACTGAATTTATTAATTATAAATTCCTTCGCGACTTTAAAAGTTAATTTAAGCATCTATTATCTTTTGAAATAATATAATAGATAGATCATTATATTTAAAACTGGAACTCTGAGATGGTTTAATTAAATAGATTTAAATTAACACAAAATCCCTTGAAATAGAATGACTAGACCACTGATCACTTTACACAATATATATATTACCGCTTTGCACAGAATTAGAAATCACTGCAAATATATATAAAATCCAGGGGAAAATCTATAACAAGATTTCAATAAAGCTAGTGCTTCTGTAAAGGTCTGGCCAGCGAGTGATAACGTGTCTAGTTCTACATGGTCTATTTAGCTAAAATGGAATGTAAGTTGAGTGGGACATGATAAACTTGACACGTTATTTGATCTCGGACGGATTTTGGGGATCTGACCGCCAGACCAAAGAAAGAAGCCGCCCCTGGCCTCTCGTATGCTTCGCTCGCTGCTTCCCGTCAGCTTTCCCCGTTCGCTCTGGTTGCGATCGGTTCCGTGCTTGACACCGAGATGCGAACTCGTTTCAGGGACCACTACTGTCTTTGATAGCGCCGATAGTCTCCGCTGAAATCCCTCAGTCTGTCTCTTTGATCTCGTGCCGCCTACTAAATGAGTCCCGGTGGAATGAGTTCTGGCAAACGAAAAGTTACAACAAATGTTCAGGGGTTCTAATGTTATGAAAAGCTAAAGGTCCCTTTAAATCATCCATCATATCAGGGAGAATTCACTTGTCAAACTAGACGTACGTCACAATCGTCCCCACTTTTAGACATGAAACCATTTTTCATGTTTTCATTTTTGACAATGGAGGTGACCTGATTGGTGATTTTAGGATGAGTGGTATCTTCAGTTTGCTCTTCTTCCTCTGTAGACCAGTTTCTACTCAGGAAATCAGCCCCGACATTCTGTCTTCCCGGAATATATTCCACTTTGAAAGAATAAACGCTTAAAAGAAGCGCCCAACGCATGATCCTTGCGTTAAATTCTTTATTGGCACCAAGAAATGCTAACGGAGCGTGGTCTGTTTGCACCGTGAAAGATGTACCATAAAGAAACTCATGATGGCGTCTGATACCGTCAATCAGAGCAAGACATTCCCTTTCAACTACGCTGTAGTTCCGTTCCGCTTTATTTAATTTCCGACTGCCATAGGCAACTGGAAATAGCATGTTCAGGTCACTGTCATCGGCTTGAAGCAGTGTTGACCCGATGCCCTGACCTGACGCGTCGACTCTCAGTACAAAAGGTTTCTTGAGGTCAGGCAACCTCAAGATGGGGTATGCAGACAACTGTCCTTTCAAAATGCTATACGCGTGTTCGCACTTTTGATCCCATATGACCTTATCAGGACAACCTTTCTTTGTGAGGTCAGTCAGAGGTGCCGTCAGTCCGTTGAAGTTCTGGATGTACTTCTGATAGTATGCACATAGCGATATGAAGGAACGTACGTCTTTCTTCGTTCGGGGTCTTTTTGCTGCCATTATTTTCTCCACGTTCTTCTTAATAGGCCAACTGCATCCGTGAGAAATAGTGTGCCCCAGGAAGTCTAACTGTTCAAACCCGATGAGACATTTGCTAGGTCTGGCTGTGAGACCCGTTTCCTGTAGTCTCCTGAGGAGCATAGCAACCGTAGCAATATGTTCTTCATAGGTTTCCGATGCAATTAAGATGTCATCCATGAAATTATGGATATGGGGACTTTGCAAAGGTTCTAGAAGCTTCCTCATCATCCTGGTGAACACTCCTGGTGCGTTATGCAAACCGAACGGCATCACGTTAAATGTGTAATGTCCTTCACTAGTGCTGAAAGCTAACAAAGGTTTAATTTCCTCCTTGACTGGTATTTGATAATAACCTTTGCTGAGGTCAATCTTGGAGAAGATCTTTGCTTTGCTGAGCTTGGTGAACAACTCAGAAACAGTTTGGAGAGGTTCGGGCTGGAATTCCGTTACAGCGTTTAGCAACCTGTAATCAATGCACAGCCGAACTTCCTTATTGGGCTTCTGCAACAGCACTACACTCGAGCTGTAAGGAGATGTAGACTCACTGATAATTCCTGCCTGACGCAGCTTGTCTATTTCTCCGCGAAGTGCATCAGCTTTAGCGTACGGGATGGGGTAAACTCTGGTTTGAACAGGGGTCTCGTTTGTTAATTTCATATCAAATTCAATGAGATTTGTTCGACCAGGTACATCCGTTAAAACTGCACTGTACTGTTTTAGTAGAGCCCTGGTTTCTGTTTGTTGTTCTGGTGAGAGATTGTCGCCGAACATGACATCTTTAAAGGATTCTGTGGGTTGCAGTGGATACTCCATGCAACCATCATCATCTTCCTCGTCTTCCGTTGCTATGGCGACAGCCAGGAGATGCTCGGAGGATGGCACCGGTCTTTCCAAATATTTCTTTAGCAGATTTATGTGGAAGACCTTCTCCTTTCCTTTGATGGAGATCTTGTAGTTGGTACGTGAGATCTTTTTAAGGACGGTAAACGGTCCTTGCCATCCGATGCGAAGTTTATTGCTTCCGGTTGGAAGTAGCAACAAAACTTTCTCCCCTGGTTGTAGTTCTCTCTCTTTTGCAGCTTTGTTGTATCTTTTAGTAATTTTAGCGCGGGCTTTCTTAAGGTTGGTAGTAGCTAGATCCCATCCTAGCTTTAGCCTTTCCTTAAGCTCAGATACATACTTGCTTGCAGAGACGACTGTCTCGTCAGCCTTCTGGTCTGTCAGGGACCGAAGTAAGGCTTCTAGTGGCCCCTTAATAGGTCTGCCAAATAAAAGTGTAGCTGGCGCAAAACCCGTAGACGCTTGGGGTACCTCTCGGTAGGCGAATAAGGCAGCCGATATATATTGGTCCCAGTCTTCCGGTTTCTCCTGACCCAGCTTACGTAACATCATGGTGAGGGTACCGTTAAAACGTTCCACGAGCCCATTTCCGGCCGGATGGTAGGGACTTGTGTGGATATGTTTGGCCCTCAAGATCTTAAAGATCTCCTCCATTAACAGGCTACGGAATTGGGATCCATTGTCCGTCAAAACTTGTTGAGGGAATCCCAACCGTGTAAAAATTTGCAGAAGGGCTTCTGCGACATGCTTGGAATCTATGCATGGTAGCGGTACGGCTTCGGCCCACATAGTGCAAGTGTCAACTAAGGTCAGGATGAACCTGTTCCTTCTTTTGGTCTTTTCCAGAGGACCAATAATGTCGACAGCAACCCGTTCAAATGGAGTCCCTACTATTGGCATTTGCCCCATAGGTACTGGGGGTGTCAAGTGCTTGGGTGCTACCCGTTGGCACTGGGCGCAGGATTTCACATACCTGACAATGTCAGAGTTCATTCCTGGCCACCAATAGTGGTTTTTTATTCGCTGAATAGTGGCGTTTTGTCCCATGTGTCCGCTAAAGGGAAGAGAGTGCCCCATTTCTAAGATCTGGTTTCTGTACTGCGTCGGTACTAGGAGCTGGTTATTTCCCGTGTCCGGGTTGCCCGTTCTACGATACAATACACCATCCTTAGAAAAGATGTCTCCGTTGTGTCTGGGGTCCTTAGCCATGGGCAGTTTTTTAAAGCAGGGCGCCAGAGTAGGGTCCTTTTGTTGCGCCTCCTTCAGTTCATTCGGCAACGAGTTTGGCGCAGGCTCCCTCTCCTTCTTGGCTTGCCCTCTTGTGGTTACCGCTGCCACAATCGGCTCCTTAGGTCTCCCAATGAACACATATCTACATCCCAGGATAACTGGGTAGATCGGATCATCCATTATGGCCGCTTTAATAACTCCTCTGACAAAGTCAGAGTGTATTTCTACCAGTGCGATAGGAAGCGTCCTGGGTGCATCACTCCTGAAAACTCCACTAAGTTTGACGGTTTCCTCTGTCTCCTGACCGGGTTTGACTAGGTGCCTAGCGACAATACAATCAAAACTTAATCCAGTGTCAAAAAGACAAGTAGTAGTAGAGGTACCGTTCAAAATTACAGTTCCTCGAGTTGAGGGTCGGTCCCCCTCAGGTTGAGAATCACTGACATTGACTCTACCTTTCGAGGCTGTATGCAAACATCCAATGCGGTTTGCACCGGTTTGTTTGCCCTGATCAGACGTTCCTGGTGTAGGGGTCTTCCCTTTTCCTTGACCTTGGTGGCCGCGCTGCCACGTAGGCTTGTTGGGTTGATCAGAATTTGTGTTGGGGGGGTATCGGGTTTTGTAGAATTTCGATTTTTCCTGGGGAGGTTTCTGGGTATTGTTATCTCGTTGGTTATAATGTTGAGAGGAAGTGGAAGAATAGGATGCCTGTTCTAGATTCTGTTTTCGAGATGGCTCATCGGTGGGTTTACGTTTAGTGCTGGGAAGTTCGGCCATTGCATTGCTATAGCGTTCGGCTTTATTGAGTATGTCTTCAAGCCTGACTGCCCCCTGTTCAGCCAAAAATCTACGAGTTTCATTCGACAAAGTGGATTTTTATCTGCTCCACAAGAACAAGTTCGAGGAGTCCCTCATATGAAAGAGGTAGGTCAGATAATTCAATGCACTTTGTCAGATAACCCGTGAGACGTGAAGAGAACTGGGGAAATGTTTCCGTGCTCTCTTTTCGGCTGTTTCTGAACAACTGCAGAAACTTTCGGGCAGTCATCTCAAACTGCTGTAGTAAGGCCTTTTTCAACATGTCGTAATCATGTTGATTCGGTCCCAGCTTTGTGTACACGTCATAAGCATTGCCTTTCAGTGACGTTGAAAGTTTGAGCGCCCAGCGGGTACTCTCTAACCCATAAAGATTCGCGAGTCTCTCGAATTTTTCTAGGTAGCTGTCAATTTTTTCGTTAGGGCTAGGAAAAGATTCTAAAGAAAACGACATAGCAGTTAATTGGGCAGATTGAGTACTGGAGAGGTCCATTGATTGAGACTGGGGCGAAGACGGCTCTCCGTTAGTCGAAGTAGAGGCGCCCCGACTCTCTAGAGCCTTAAGCGCCAGTTGATGCTGTCTTTCCTTGTCTCTCTCTCTCTCTCTCTGCGAGTTTCCATCTCTGCTTCAATTTTCTTCTGTTCCAAAAGACGTTCTTCCGCTTCTTTCTTATCTGCCCTCTCCTGGGCTTCTCTCCTCTCTGTTCTTTCTTTCTCTTCCTTCCTCTCAGCTTCTGCTCTCTGTTTGCTTCGCTCCTGTTTCCTCTCAGCTTCGGCTCTCTGTTGCTCCGCGTCATATATTTCCAATTCCTGGTTAATAAACGCGTTTGCAGCTTCTGCATCTAATCCTGCCTCTTTCGCTTCCAGCCTCAAGATGGACCTCATCTTTATCCTCTCTGCCATTGTTAAAGAATAAGATGAAGTATGCTTAGAGAACTAGTAAGAAGAAACGCGAAAGGGAGGAACTCTGAACCGCTACGAGAAAAAAAAAAAAAACACAAGTATAAATTTACCTGTGTTACCTCCTACCTGTACTGTGCAAACTTATCGCTGCTATTATCTGGCAATTAAGGCTCTAAACGCAAGCGACTATGCCACTAAATGGTAAGTTACACTGGAAAAGAATCTACTTTTACTAACAGTAGAGAAAAATTTATATTAAAACAATTTAAAAGGAAAAAAAATTTTCCCCTAAATTTTAATCTCTGACAACAAACTCCGTCCCTAAAGTCAATTATTGAGATGAGACGTTGTTAACTTAATTTTTCAAAATCAGAACAATCCGTCTTTAGCTAAGCTCAACTCTTCTTAACTTCAAAAACCTTTGTGACTGTAAAACAATCACGCAATCCCAGCAACTTTTATAAAGAAAGAAATATAATTATCTCCGCCAGAGGATAATTAAAATAGCAAATATATTTGTTTATCTGTACTTTCTACTGCTGTGGAGAGAAAACAACCTGTAAATATGCTGTGTGGACAACCCAAATACTTAAAGAACGTTTGTCTAGGGGTGTAATTATTTATTTATTTCCCTAATTCACAAAGACAAATCATTCACACTCTACCTAGTTAGACCCAAACTAAATCAGACTCAAAATATCTTTAACCCGGCTATGCGATTGCCTCAAATGTAGCTCAAGATCCCAGAACCAGCCCACAAATATGTGTGCATCAAATGTATCTCAAAATTATCCAGACGAGCCAGCCAAATATTGTCGTAAATTTATTTTGAGAGAAAAGAGTCGTAGAAATAGTGGTCCGGTTTAGAGTGGAAAATGATGATGGAAAGCTCAGTGATAGAAAATGTAGAGATTTAATAGTTGCTTCACAGCGTGCTGGAGGAGAGTAAAGACAGACTTATTTACGACAAATCGTGTCTCTCAATCTTCTCTTTCACTCTCCTGGTCAAACAATTATTTGCCAGTTTTCCAGACTCGCATCTGCGCGCACACCGATTTGGTGTTTTCAAACACACACACGACGTTGATACAAACTATATTAAACGAATAGGGGAAAAGTTGGGCTTTGGGTATATCCAACACACAGAACTAAATGAGTTTATGTGATTTTATTCACTTAAACATCAATCACTAAAAATATCAGATATTACATAAATTATCATAAGTACACAAATGCAAATAACAAGTTTGGGAGGGGTGAAGAAGATTGGTATCGACTAAGCCCTTCCCGCTTATTAGACAAAGACAAACCCAGTCCAAAGATAGATAATATCAGGAACATAGGTACGTTAACCTAACAGTAAAGTTAATTACTCTGAAAGAGGTGTTACAAAATTAGGTATAGGTGATAGAAAAAAACTGTTCTTCCCAGCTGTTCTTCCCTTTACTAAGCAAATGGAAAGGAGGTGGTTTTAAACAGAGTTAACAAATTATCAACTATCCCACTTAAAGAAACAATGTAGGGTATCCAGAAAAGATATATATATTGCCAGGTAAGCAAGTTAACAAAATGGTCACACAAAAGAATTAATTTCCTGTCATTCATACACGCGCTAGCAAAGGCCTTCACTCATCTTGCTCTCACTTACCGATTTTTTGAAAAAATCTTGCACTCCATAGAATAACACAACAGCAGTTACACCTCACTAAATGTATGAGTGGTTGTTCAAGTTCTAGCCCCAGATTAGCGGGTATGCGGTCAGCACATAAAAGGATCCCGTAATCGCTGGAAAATGAATCTGTAGTTGTGTCTCTTTTCTTAATAACAGTTTCTATGGGAGGGCACGGTCTCTGATACCGGGGTGAGGATGGTGTGGTCTATTTGACTATGCCGCTGATAATAAAATTCTTACGCGTGCTGGTACACTTTATCCGTGAGGTATGGTTTAAGTCCAGTGAGAAAACTAGTCACATCACTGTTCAGGAAATTATGAATTATCTCTCTGTGTCAGTAAACTAACAAAGCTCGGTGTAAAGGGCAATTTTTACTATCTTGCAATATAATACATTTATATTCTTATTATGTTCGCAAATATTTTGTAAACATGGTATTTCCTTTTTAAGTGCTTAAGGAGAAGTCTTTTTTGGGTTGCTTCCCTTGAAAATAGTTCCGTCATCTTCGATCGGACTCCGCAGACGACTCTAGGCCTACTGCGATTTATTCTTTGGCTGGGTAGGAATAGATTGTTCTTGCTTCAGTATATCTATGGCCTGAATTTATACGTAGTGTTTGTATGAGTAGGACGAGTCTGTCTTATATATGAATATCTTTGCATTTCTAAGTCGAACTAATTTGGTTGTCGCTAGAAAAGGTCAAAGGCTATGCAGCGGAAGTATCGCTAGCAAAGTGGGTGATTCATGGCTGCCATCCTGTGAGGATGTCGAGTTCTGTTGTAGCAGGCTTTTTGCCGAAATAGTGATCTATATATGGATGGGGAAAAGTGATAATCATTTAGACATGTTGTATGTACTTTACCCCAGTGTTTATTCTCTTTTGCCAAGGAACGGCAAAGTTATATTTCGTATAAAAAGGTAAAACCACAATTTATTATGAACTTGGGCTTCGCCATCGATGTTGATAAGCAGATGCACAGTGGTACTTTTAAAAAGTATATCCATTCAAAGGAAGAAGACATTCCTATATATCAACACTAGATTGTATGATATTATTTAATCACCTCTATGAGAGAACCTATGAAGAAATGAGGACATTTAATGAATGACTAATTTTGGTCTATATTCTATAGTGAGTGAAGCTCACGAGAGAGAGAACAGCCATGTTGAAATTCATAGACTTTGTATTTATCGAGTGAGAAAAAGGGATGCCTGTACTATCGCTCGATGAACCAAGAGATCACTGCTACATGTGAGAACCCATGTCTGGGATTCCTATATTATGAAATAAATATATATATACATTGAACTTTTTACGTGAAGGGATATTCACTAGACGAGGTCAGGTCTAGGAGCCTTCCTATATATTGGTTATGGTCTGACGTGCCCAGTCAGTAAAGCCAGATGATTTACATGATGGAACGCTGAATGCTTATTTACGAATGCTCCATTATGATATTTGCCAAGCATGAATGCTAACTTAAGATGATATTCCTGTGATCAACATTATGCTGTATATGTCGACATTTGTTCCTGTAACCATACACGTACTGTCCAAGTGTGCGTCCCATTAAATGTTATAAAAAGACCACCGTAGTTCCAGTACTTCTTTAATTCGAACAGTGTGAGTATGAGTGATGTACTACCAACCTGTCAACTCTATCGAATCATTCTACCATTCGCGTACTGACATTCAGATACACACTCATTGTTTACACTCACATTCTTGTCGGAGCCTCATCACGTTCCAGGACAAGATGACCTGTATGACCAAAACTGTGCTGGGTTTGATGAGTTGACAATCATTACACTTAACAACTAGTACCCCGTATGAGTTAACTACACAAAACAACAAAACAGAGTTTATCAACTGGTGTGCCAGCTTCCTGGGTCAACCTGCACGGTGACAATATTGAGAAGTAAGCTACTGAGACCAGACGTTCCTTGGGGTCTGTTACGACACACAAATACATCAGCAGTACAACTCTACAGTGATGTCAGCGTGACCTGTCCTGTCGAGAGTATGCAGTAACTAGGTCAGGGTTTGTTGACATTTGGTTCATTGGACATTTGCCATACAACTGACAGTGTTACACAGCAAGCTTGGTTGAAACATAGAACATTACACATCAGGACTGGAGAATATTTGACAGTGTTTGCGAAAGAAAATGTTATTGAACTGAGAAGTCCTACATCGATTGTTATCATTCACATCAACGATGGAGCTTCTATTTCTGTGTTGAATTTAAAATAATTAGACCAGAAGTATTTGTTTAATAAAGTACCACAGTACTGTACTATTAGGCAGTGTAACTGAGCCTTCATTCCAACACATTCTTTCTGCAACACTCTATTTACATCATATTGCCATACTATTTATGCATTTATGTATTTATGTTTAATATTTATATGTGATATTTGTTTGTATCCAGCGGGTTGTTGTTTCGGTTGGGCGGAGTCACACAGCAGAGTATCCCACGTAATAGAGGGTCTGATGTGTGCGTTTCTATAGGTGCAATTTTCTTCATTGAAATTTGCTGCGACAGCTGTTGCTATTAGTGTTAGCTGTGAAGTCTGTACTCATTGTTGTTTTTGTAATATTCCTCTGTTCTTTAGTTTGTTTTGATTTGTTTGTAATTTGTTGGTCTACCCTATTCTATCTTTCAGTTCCATTTTCAATTTATATTTATATACTGTGGCGTTATTTGTATTTGTTATCCTCTTGCGGTTTATCTTTTATTGTTTTTCCCATTTGATTTATTTCATTTCCGCAAATGTTTTCATGTTTACCTGTATAACTGTTTTGTTTTGTGCCTGATCGACATACACTATTTAAAATATAGTTGATCATATAAATTGATGTACAAGAATCAACTGATAGTTAATTGCTATTACTGAAGGTACACAGTTGATGATATAAAACACTATTTCTGGTGCACTGCACTTATATTATAGAGTGAACCAGCAACTTATAGCTGTTATTATATAAGGATTTATACAAGACCTTTGTAAGGCTTGTTTCCCACAGTGATTGGGATAGTTAAGTACTATTTTTCCACAGGTTAAAAAGTTATCATACAAGGTCTTTGATTAAGACTAAGAAAGTAAATTTATTTACTTTTGCAAATTACTGATCTTATTAGACAAGATGTCTACCTTGGATTATTTTATCACACAAGGCAGGGCTCTTGATATGACTGGTCAGCAATTAGAACAATGGGCAGTTGCTCAATATGACAAAGCATTAGCTGCAGAAGAGAGAAAAGCATTGATTGAAGAAAAGAAATTAGAAGCTGAGGGAAAAAAATTACAAAGAGACCATGAACAAAAGAAATTGCAGATACAGACTGATGAAAAAAGATACCAGATGGAAATGGAAAAAGAGAAAAGAAAAGATGAAGCTGCTGCAGAAGAGAGAAAATTACAAGCTGCTGCAGAAGAGAGAAAATTACAAGCTGCTGCAGAAGAGAGAAAATTACAAGCTGAAGCAGAAGAGAAAAAAGCAATAAGAGAACATGAACACCAAAAAGAAGTTTTAGCATTTGAGTTAGAAAAGTTAAAGTTAACAAACATAAGTGATGGTAATCAAGCATCTAGTGGTAATGGTAAACCCTTTACTTACAAGGTCAAGGTACCAGCGTTCAACCCTTCCAGTGATGACATAACATTCTGGCTAAACAGATTTGAACGCTCGTGTCGAGCACATAATGTGGACAAATCACAATATGCTAACCAGTTATCAGAAAATCTGAAAGGTGATTCTCTGACTAGTTTAAGTTTGGTTGAAGAGGCTGACAAAGATAACTATGATGTTATTAGGGCAGCCTTATTAAAGAAGTATCAGTTGTCTGAAGAGGGTTATCGGAAGTTGTTTAAGACAATGGTGCCTGAGGCAGGTGTAGAATTCTCAGAATTCATTGCAAGAACACGTCTTACATTTGATCGTTGGATTGAGCTATCCAAAACAGAAAAGACTTATGAAGCCCTTATGGACTTGATACTCAGAGACAAGATTATGTCAAGTATAAATAAACCTTTCCTCGAATTCTTACATGAGCGTAAACCTAAGTCTCTAAAAGAAATGGAACAGTATTGTACCCAATACGTCACTGCACATCCGGACGTAGCTATTAGCAACAGTAAGGTTAAAGAAGGTATGCCAGTTGCTTCTGCAACACCATACAATCCTAATCACTCTCATAAATTCCAAGGACCTCAAAATAGGTTTAATAAAAAAGGTAACTATTACAGTTATCAGAACCAAGGTAACCAATCATTTCAGGGTTCTTCTTCGAATACCTGGAGAAGAGCTGACAGCCCTCGATTCAGGGGTGGTCATAATTACAGGAACTTTCACAAAGGAAGTCATTCTAGAAACTATCCAAGTTTTCCTTCATGGAGACAACAGGATCATAATTACCGAGATACTCATTATAATGAATATGATGATAGTAACCAAAGGAGCTATGATTCAAACCCGAGTAGGGGTTATAATGGTGGAAACAATGATAAGTATAGAGGCAATAATAACAGAGGTAGAGCACAATTCAAAAAACATAAAGCTCATTACCAGGCGAACTCTGCACAGCAAGAGTCCCACGAAGCCTATAAACAAAATAAAGATAATGATGACTCTAATAATATGGCATGTGCCGCTTTTGATTTTGGGAGAGCATCTCAGTGCCCCCAATGCAAAACATTATTTGAGCCAACCACAGTGTCTACTTTAAGCTGTGGCCATCCTCTTCCCGCTCTTCCTGCGTCAATCGCGCATGATGGGAGAGGTTCTCTTGTCTTACACAAAGGTTTAGTAAATGACAATCCAGTCTCAATACTTTTTGATTCTGGATGCACAACTATTGGGGTTAGGCAGTCACTCATAGATCCTTCTCATTCTACAGGCAAAGTAGTCAAATGCGTAACATTTGGCGGCACCATAGAGAAATACTCTACCGCTATCATTAGGATTGCTACTCCTTTCTTCACAGGAGATGTACACGCATGTCTTTTGCTGGATCCGATCGCTGATCTTATCATCGGTCGCATTCACGGAGTCAAAGAATGCACTCCGGAGCAAATTTCCGTTTGGGAAAATCAAAATATGCAATCTGCTAATGCAGTAGTCACTAGAGCTCAAGCTCTCAATATGCCTGAAACTTCATCTGTTGAAGAGAATGAAGTGCATAACCAAGATGATCCCTTGGTAATTTCTCGTGACTCGTTTATAAAACAACAAGAAGAAGATCCGACTCTTAAGAAATTCTTCACTCTTGTAACGAAAGGTGATCCGAATAAAGATTCAAATTGTAAATCTTGGATTACAATGAAGAATGGCGTACTTGTACGTATGGTGCAAGACTCCACTAAGTCAAGTCATTCTCAGATTCTTGTACCCAAGAATTTGAGGGTTAAAATCTTACAACATGCACACGACTCTCAGTGTGCTGGTCACATGGGTTTTTCCCGTACAAAGTCAAGAGTTCTTGCGGCTTTCTTTTGGCCTTTTGTGAACAAGGACATACGGATCTATTGTCGATCCTGTAAAGTATGTCAAGAAGTCAAATCCAAAGGTCCTCGTCATGCTGCGCCTATTCAGGCTGCAGATATTCCTATTCGTCCATTCCAGAAAATGGCGATAGACATCATTGGTCCATTCAAGATCAAATCTGCTAGAGGACATCAGTTTATCTTAACGTGTGTAGACATGTGCACACGTTGGCCAGAGGCTATCCCTCTAAAGAGCATTACTACCGCTGACATTGCAGATGCTCTTTGGCTTATATTTTCTCGGCTGGGATTCCCCGGAGAAATATTATCAGATCATGGCACCCAACTGATATCGGATACCATGTCTCAAGTAATGTCTATTCTACAGATAGAGAGATCTTTGAGTAGCATCTATCATCCTATGTCCAATGGGATGGTCGAGCGACTAAATAGAACACTTAAGAACTTATTAGGTAAGATAACTGAGGATCATCCTCAAGATTGGGATAGGGTTTTACCCGCGGCCCTCTTCGCGTACAGAGAGGTCCCCAATGAACATACAGGGTTTTCTCCCTTTGAACTTGTCTTTGGCGCGCGACCGCGCGGCCCAATGTCTTTGCTGCATGATCTTATAACAGCTGACAATATTGACGATGACACAAAATCTTCTTACGAGTATGTCATCGCGCTGAGACAAAAGATTATCGAAGCATGCAAATTGGCAACGTCCTCTTCTGAATTTGCTAAGCAGAAGGCAAGACAATTTGCTAATAAGAAGAGAACTTTACGACAACTTTGTCCTGGTGACAAAGCATTTGTTTTGCTACCTTGTCGTGAAAATAGACTCCTTATTAGTTGGAAAGGTCCGTACGATATAATATCGAAAATTTCAGATGTTGACTACATCGTCGATATCAACGGGAAGCATAAAACCTTCCACATCAATATGCTTACGGAGTTCCATGAACGTCCTGACTATCTACAGCCTATTTTCCAGGCAACGGACGATTCTCATGTCAAACATGGTCATTACTCATCACTGTCTGTAATACAGGATGAGGAAACAAGTTTTTCGGATGTTAATCTCCCGCTTCCAATGATCCCACTTCATTCTAGTGAATCATGGAAAGACGTTACTGTTTCTCCTGATTTGTCTCTAGGAGAACGGCGACAAGTTTCGTCTATGTTACAAACATTTCAGGATGTCCTCACTGACATCCCTGGACAAACTCATGTCATTGAGCATGACATTGTTCTAACTGAACATACTCCAATTAGGGTTAGGCCTTATCCTATCCCTATACATTTCCAAACACAGGTTGAAAAGGAGTTGGATGAAATGATAGATTTACAAATAATCGAACCATCCACTTCTGCATATTCTTCGCCGATGGTTATTGTTCGAAAAAAAGACAATAACATACGTCTTTGCGTTGACTATCGCAAATTGAATCAAGTTACGAAGTTCGATGCTGAACCTATGCCTTTACTAGAAGAGTTACTTACTCGTCTTTCTAAATCGCATTTTTTCACTAAACTTGATTTGTCTAAAGGATATTGGCAAGTTCCATTATCCGAACGCGCCAAACCTCTTACCGCTTTCTCTACTCCCAGAGGCCTTTTCCAATGGAATTTTATGCCTTTCGGCCTTATGAACGCACCAGCTACATTTGTACGCATGATGCGTCGAATCCTATCGTATCGGTCAGATGTCATTGCTTATCTAGACGACATCTGTCTTTTCAGCGATACTTGGGAAGATCACTATTCAGGGTTAGTTGAATTATTATCAACTCTGCGTGAGTATAACCTGACAGCAAAACCATCTAAAGCTTGCATTGGCTTTAGCGAAATTGCTTTCTTAGGCCATCGAGTAGGTCACGGTTTCTTGAAGACAGAAGACCATAATATCACTAAGATACTTAACATCTCTATCCCTAGGACTAAAAAGCAAGTGCGAAGTCTTTTAGGTCTCATACAATTTTATGGACGTTTCATTCCGAATCTGTCCTCTATCATGGCACCTCTCTCTACACTATTAAAGAAAGGGTCGCCTAACATGGTTCATTGGTCTCATGAATGCCAATCTTCACTAGAGAAGATCAAAACTATGTTTTCATCACCACCTATTTTAGTGTTGCCTACAACAGATAAGACATTTGTTCTTCGTAGTGACGCTTCATCCACTGGGATTGGAGCGGCACTAATGCAAGAGTACTCTGGAACTCTGCATCCTGTAATGTATATATCCAGAAAACTTAATGCTGCAGAAAGGAATTACTCGGTTTTAGACCGCGAATTATTGGCAATGGTTTGGTCAATTCTCAAACTCCAAAGATTCCTTCTGGGCGCGCATTTCGTAGTGGAAACTGACCAAAAAGCTCTTACGGCTATCCAAAGTAAGAACTTGAAGAGCTCCAGATCAACTCGATACGCAATCGCTCTTCAACCTTTTCATTTTTCGGTACGAGCTATCCGTGGTTCAGAAAATGTGATGGCGGACATTCTGTCCAGATGCCCACATGATGCCACTTAACTGTTAAATATTGGATCTTTTTAATATGTATAACTTTACAACAGTTATTTTTTGTTTCTTTACTAAGATACACATTTGTAATTTAATAATAGAATGATGGTATCGCTACTTAGCGGTTTATTGATGTTAATTCACCACTGTTCTTTGGTGATTGTTTCTTCATAAATCATAAATTTAAGATTATAGTGTGAATTTTTGGTATGCATTGTATAATTACCAGAATTGTATTATACGTATATCACACCTTCCTGGAAACATTTATTCGTAGAGAAACAATTTCTCTCAGATTTTGAGATATATATTCTCACCAGTCATATTAGGAATTATAGTTATTCCTGATATTTTCATCTGCGCAGTATTCTTGCGTTGTGAGCCTATTCTACGGTGCTCCTAAATGTATTTAAAAAAAAAAAATTTTATTTTTTTTTTCCCGGGAGGTGTGGTAAGACTGTAAAGGGCAATTTTTACTATCTTGCAATATAATACATTTATATTCTTATTATGTTCGCAAATATTTTGTAAACATGGTATTTCCTTTTTAAGTGCTTAAGGAGAAGTCTTTTTTGGGTTGCTTCCCTTGAAAATAGTTCCGTCATCTTCGATCGGACTCCGCAGACGACTCTAGGCCTACTGCGATTTATTCTTTGGCTGGGTAGGAATAGATTGTTCTTGCTTCAGTATATCTATGGCCTGAATTTATACGTAGTGTTTGTATGAGTAGGACGAGTCTGTCTTATATATGAATATCTTTGCATTTCTAAGTCGAACTAATTTGGTTGTCGCTAGAAAAGGTCAAAGGCTATGCAGCGGAAGTATCGCTAGCAAAGTGGGTGATTCATGGCTGCCATCCTGTGAGGATGTCGAGTTCTGTTGTAGCAGGCTTTTTGCCGAAATAGTGATCTATATATGGATGGGGAAAGTGATAATCATTTAGACATGTTGTATGTACTTTACCCCAGTGTTTATTCTCTTTTGCCAAGGAACGGCAAAGTTGTATTTCGTATAAAAAGGTAAAACCACAATTTATTATGAACTTGGGCTTCGCCATCGATGTTGATAAGCAGATGCACAGTGGTACTTTTGAAAAGAATATGTATTCAAAGGAAGAAGACATTCCTATATATCAGCACTAGATTGTATGATATTACCTAATTACTTCTATGAGAGAAGCTATGAAGAAATGAGGACATTTAATGAATGACTAATCTTGGTCTACATTCTATAGTGAGTGAAGCTCACGAGAGAGAGAACAGCCATGTTGAAATTCATAGACTTTGTATTTATCGAGTGAGAAAAAGGGATGCCTGTACTATCGCTCGATGAACCAAGAGATCACTGCTACATGTGAGAACCCATGTCTGGGATTCCTATATTATGAAATAAATATATATATACATTGAACTTTTTTACGTGAAGGGATATTCACTAGACAAGGTTAGGTCTAGGAGCCTTCCTATATATTGGTTATGGTCTGACGTGCCCAGTCAGTAAAGCCAGATGATTTACATGATGGAACGCTGAATGCTTATTTACGAATGCTCCATTATGATATTTGCCAAGCATGAATGCTAACTTAAGATGATATTCCAGTGACCAACATTATGCTGTATATGTCGACATTTGTTCCTGTAACCATACACGTACTGTCCAAGTGTGCGTCCCATTAAATGTTATAAAAAGACCACCGTAGTTCCAGTACTTCTTTAATTCGAACAGTGTGAGTATGAGTGATGTACTACCAACCTGTCAACTCTATCGAATCATTCTACCATTCGCGTACTGACATTCAGATACACACTCATTGTTTACACTCACATTCTTGTCGGAGCCTCATCACGTTCCAGGACAAGATGACCTGTATGACCAAAACTGTGCTGGGTTTGATGAGTTGACAATCATTACACTTAACAACTAGTACCCCGTATGAGTTAACTACACAAAACAACAAAACAGAGTTTATCACTCGGGCCAGTGTTCTTCTTCCCGTTACGACTTAAGTTGTTTGATGGTGCGTTAAATTTGTCTTTGGGTGTGCTTTCTTTGCTATAAGTTAGATAGCGGAATTCCAAACATAGAATCGCCTCAAAGATTAAAAATTTACACAGTCTCAACAAGTTCTGCGTCAGGGGAACTCTACACACTGTTTATGCTTTGCTTTGCTTAGATTGATTGCTTTATTGCTTTCTTAATGCTGGGATCGCACAGGTTACGATCACTCTGAATGAAAGAAAAAAAAAAGACATGTAATATACCGAAAACAAATAACCTTCTAAAGCGCGATGAATTTCCCGTTAAGCCTATTATATATATGCTCGCGTATTTAATTATGTATTTAATAAACACTGCGCGAGTTCTAGTGGTTAAAAACACACATCTATAAAACTAGGACTTAACTGAATTTATTAATTATAAATTCCTTCGCGACTTTAAAAGTTAATTTAAGCATCTATTATCTTTTGAAATAATATAATAGATAGATCATTATATTTAAAACTGGAACTCTGAGATGGTTTAATTAAATAGATTTAAATTAACACAAAATCCCTTGAAATAGAATGACTAGACCACTGATCACTTTACACAATATATATATTACCGCTTTGCACAGAATTAGAAATCACTGCAAATATATATAAAATCCAGGGGAAAATCTATAACAAGATTTCAATAAAGCTAGTGCTTCTGTAAAGGTCTGGCCAGCGAGTGATAACGTGTCTAGTTCTACATGGTCTATTTAGCTAAAATGGAATGTAAGTTGAGTGGGACATGATAAACTTGACACGTTATTTGATCTCGGACGGATTTTGGGGATCTGACCGCCAGACCAAAGAAAGAAGCCGCCCCTGGCCTCTCGTATGCTTCGCTCGCTGCTTCCCGTCAGCTTTCCCCGTTCGCTCTGGTTGCGATCGGTTCCGTGCTTGACACCGAGATGCGAACTCGTTTCAGGGACCACTACTGTCTTTGATAGCGCCGATAGTCTCCGCTGAAATCCCTCAGTCTGTCTCTTTGATCTCGTGCCGCCTACTAAATGAGTCCCGGTGGAATGAGTTCTGGCAAACGAAAAGTTACAACAAATGTTCAGGGGTTCTAATGTTATGAAAAGCTAAAGGTCCCTTTAAATCATCCATCATATCAGGGAGAATTCACTTGTCAAACTAGACGTACGTCACAGGTGTAAATGTTAAAACAATGTTTTATTATCTCACAATTCTGTTCTAGAGGCTGTTATTTCACTGACTGAAATGTTAACACTGACTTCTGTTAATTTCAGTTCATTTGTTGTTGGGCACATCACTGATATTTTCTATGATTTACTGAAAACTCATCTCATGTGAAACTGTTGTGACTGTTTTGATGCTTTGTTGACATTAACATTAAATATGCTTCAAAAGTTGGATTTGTTACTGTGTATGATTACATGTGTGCTTACATTTTTGTATGATTACATGCATGCTTATATTTTTGTATGGTTACATGTGTGCTTATATTTTATTGAGGAAGATGAGGGGATCTGCAGTAAGATGGATGGGAATGAAAACAAAGTCGAAAAAATGTGATTATAATAGAAATATTTAAATAGTACAAGATCACCAGTGTGTAACTCATGATAAGAACCAGTAGAACTTGAGATGCCAGGGATCCAGACCTCCGGGAAGTGACCCAGTGTTCGCTGGGAGGACAGCATTAGACAATCTCTGAAAGACCAAGATCTAGATTGGAACTAGGCCTGGGGGAAGACAGCCGATAGGATAGTATGGCTATCTCTGGTAAACCTCTATACCCCATGGTAGAAGAGGAACGACTAAGTAAGTAAGGAACTTGAGATGAGATAAAGATGCATGAGTTTGTTGGATCCTATGCTCCTTGGGGAGTTTAAGGGAAATGATGATCAGAGTGTGACATTGAATGAGATGAAGTGCTATGCAAATTTTCAGGTCTTCTTCTTTGTACACTCTCAGACGTCGACTTGAATGTTTTCAAAGAAAGCAGTAGTCAGGTTGAGGCTATTAGCATCTCCGTAGAGCTTTTCCATGAATGGTACTGGTGTCGGCCATATGCGTTTTCTCTGTTCCGCATATAAGGGGCAACTTTGAAGCAGATGTTCAGCAGTCATTTTATTGGTGCCACATTTACACTCATCTGTAGTTCTTATCTTTAGCTTGTTGAATAGATGGTATAACAATCGATTGTGGCCCATACAAAGTCTGAAGATTACCACTTGTTCTCTTCTGTTGAGCTGGTAGTATGCATCATTTTGTGTGTGACCTGGATGATCTGCATCCCATTTGTTTCTGTATCTGATTCTGATAAAACTTTTTGCCTCCTCGATAGATATGCTTGCATCAGGCTGAGGTAACTTTCCACCTTCCTTTGTCAATCTGTCAGCCTCTTCATTGCTGGTGATGTTACAGTGAGATGGGATCCATTGGATCACAACACTTTTGAATCGTTGACATAGTTTGTGGAGCACTACTCTTAGGTCATCCAGGTCTGCATTATTTTGGTTTTTCAATGTTGCAGATCAAACATCCAACTCAGCTGTAAAGTTTGTAAACATGGAGAACATAAAAAAAAAAGGGATGTTATAAATGAATGCCTTCATACAACAGGACTTAAATGACAGAATCATCAGTATGAAGAACTCCAAGGAAAAAACTAAACACTAGTGGAATGTGGAGCGAGGAATAGACATTAGAGATGGATACACACCATAGACATTTGAGGTCAGGATTGCAAAGTCTTTGTTCAAAAACTCGCAGGGAAGAGTAAAGGATCCTATTACATGCCCATTGAGGCATATTGGGAATATGGTGTTAAAACTCGTAGAATGAATTAGAAAGATCCCAAACACATCGAGGAAACAAGAAGAAATGGAAATAAAGATGGTATGAAAGGAACTAGAGCAGAATGCTAGTATCTAAAATTTAGTTCAGTCATGGCTGAAGTCTGTGCTCCACAGGAAGCTAAGAAAGAGAATAAATACATGAAGGCTATAAATGTCACATAATGTACATTTCCTCTTGTGTGCTCTTTGTCACTAAAGTACTTTGCTATGAATACTGTACACCCCCTCCAAACCATTTCCCTCTAGTCTACTGTATATCCTCATTCAAAATCTCTCACCCTTTTTTGTTTTTGTAAATCCGGCGTTGCCCACTTGTTCATCATCCTTAAGGTCATCCACTCGGTTTGAAAATTTTTTACACCCGATAAAATCATTTCAGATTATCAGCTTTTAGGAAATTTTTATTTTTTTTTTGGGGTGAGAGAACAGAGAGAAAAAATGTTACTCTGAGTCCCAGGGAAAATTTTAAATAGGATCATCCTTGAGAGAGTCCATAAATAAACAAGTAAGAGAAAAAACAAACTGGTTTTGACAAAACAGATCCTGTACACACCTGATAGCCATTCTTACAAATAATAGTTGAACTCACTGCTTTACTTTGTGGACTATGTAAGAGTATTTGACAGTTTAGACAGAAAATCACTTTGGAAACTGAAGAGGTATTACAGAGTCCCTCTGAAAATCATTAACCTAATAAAGAAAACATTAAGACTTGAAATGCAGAGTTTTTCATGAAGGACAACTTAAAGAACTGAGATCAAAACTGGAGTGCAGCAGGGACACACTTGATACCACTTCTCTTCTCACTGGCTATAGATTAGGTCATGAAATTTTCTTGCAAAATGTCACGTCACTTATGAAACATTAATTATTTACTTCTTTATGTACCTATAGGTGTTGACAGCTACTGATCATACCATATGGTGATGCTCTCTGCAGCACCACCTCAGATTGGGTGAAAAGAAGCTATCACGGCAAGCAGAAAACATCGAAAGGAACATGAGAAAAAAAAATCACCTTAGGGCTGTCACTTCAAGGGCGCATTCCCATAGTCAATTATGACTTGAAGGGACTATTATTATTATTATGTAATGACCCATTATTTTATCCAGCATCCTTTTAGTAATAAAATCTGTTTTCCCTACATATAACATTATCATCAATTACCTTTAAGTTCCCCAAAGGAGCATATGCCTTCAACAAACTTATACCATGTACCATGTCCTCCTATCCTGTGTCATCAGCTCACGGTCTGTCTCCAGTTCTCTTCTATCTTTTTTACCCTCGGGATTCTAGAACCAGCACTGCCTTATACCGCTATCAACAGGTTTCCTCAGTGTTCATATTGAGAACCCAGCATTGCACACAAAGCTTAGGGGAATCACTTGAGCCCCAGACTTAATTCTTGGCTTGTATCTAATTGGCTGCCTGCATGATAATCTCAAAATGGATAGATGGTTGTTTGTGGAGCTAGGAAGTGGCTCTGTGCAGAACGTCAAAATTCTTTGGGACAGCCTAGAAACAGAGCATAGTATTTTAGCCCTGCATATTTGGAAACCCACCCTGGGCACAAGTAAAAGATATTACGTACAGAACACCAAAAACAACAACTAATTGGTTGACCCACAAGACAAATTTATTTGATTAAAAATAAACAAAAATAATTGCATGAAAACAATAAGTTAAAAAAAAATGAACTTTAAAAATAAGTTTTACATATAAATTCATTTATGACTACTTTCTGGTAAATTCATCAGTGTTAGTCTGGCAACATAAAATGGTAATGGGACATTGTAGTAAAACTAAGATTAAGATGAACTCTTTGATCCCAGTAAGATGATGTCACTCTCTGACATTCACCACTGTGCCAGGACAACATATTCCATCACACTCATGTTCTTCTCCACTTGCTGACAACTAGTATTATCATAAAGATGTGCAACCTTGTATAACCTCTGCAGCAGACGGAGAAGAGAGAACTAGAGACAGAAATGTAAATAACTGTCTTCCATATTTAAGAAAAACATTCCTGCATTTTTTTTCTCTTTAGTAATCTAACTGTGCACTGTAAACACCAGGTTTGAAATTATTCTCAAATACATATTGACTAAGAGTTAACTGGCTGAAATGTGACTATCTTTTGTTTTACTAACCCTGGAAAGAACTTTCCACAAATCTACCTTGGAAATTCTTGGAAGGTTTTACATAGGTAATATGTCATGCTATTTAAAGTCACTACCTGTAGATGCTGCAAGGCAACTTTACTGTTAAGCATTTTCACTCTGTGTAGTTCTCTGTCCTGTGTAGTTTTGAGGGGGAGGTTCTTATGAGACAAAGGAAGAACATGATTACTGCTCCCTCAGGTGACCAATATGAGGTTGTGCATGAGCCTGGCAACCTCATCATGTCAAACTAATTGGTACAGAAACCACTGCTTCGAGAGCAAATGAATTCTTTGTCCAGGGCCAGCGGTAGCTCCATGCTCCAAAGGGAACAAAAAGGAAAATATGACGATGATGAAGATTTCACACTCAACCATGGAGTCTTAACTACTCATTTTAATAGCCCAGAACATTCTAGCAGATAGATACAAATTCATGTTCTTCGAGCTACAAGATTTGCTTCTGTCCTTGAAAACTGCACTGCTCATCTTGCAGAAGGGATGCCTTTCTTCACAAGTACTGAATGCCCAGAGACAAAATATCAGCACAATGTTCTCATTTTCTTTTCTTCTCAGTTTCATGTCAATGAATGAATGTCAACTGATTTAATTTCCAAATCTTCTGAATGTTGAGTATTCTTTAAGTTACCAGAATTTGAAGTTCTAGCATACTCGTGTTTGTTCATGGTGATATATATATATTCACCCCGTATAGTACCCCCGGGGGTCCCTGAAGAGACATAGAAAGAATGGAACTATCAGGTATGTCAAACAAAAAGCTACAAATATAAGGATGTGTGAGAAGCTGACAACCTCATCACATAAAACAAACTGACAGAAACAACCACTGCAAGAATATGTGAATGCTTGGTACAGGCTTCCTGCAAGGGGACCACCTCCAGTGGTGGCTCTCTGCTCCACAAGGAGCGAAGAGAAAAATGATGATGATGAAAGCTATTCAGCTCCACTTTTTATCGGCCCCATAACTTTTGTCATCCGTCTATTGTTTTTTTTCTGTTGCTTTTATCCAGTACTGGTTATTCATTACACTCATTTTGTGTGCATAGTTGATCTAAATAAGGCTTGACACCAAAAATGCTCAGAACAAGGATCAGCCAAACACACTATTTCTTGTTCTCATAACCTTTTATCAGAAATTTCTTAAAACAAAACATATTTTAATTCTCTTCTGCTACACATCCCCTTCCATTGCTACTTCTGACTGTGCCTGCACAAAGAAAGGCCCTTGGTTATAATATTCCATCAATTTCACATGGTATGGTCTGCCCAGAATCTCAATGGCTGTAGGAGAGTGGGCCAATGTCTTAACCAGTTCAAATTTTTCATCTTTCCCTTCTTTGCCATGATCCGTAGCCCTGTCAAGGACATATTCCTTAAAACCTGGGGCAGTGTTCATCAGTTTTTGACTCCAAGGTGTTAATCCTAAGCTCTGAAGAAGACGGAAGGCTGGAATCCTGATATCTGAGAATGGTTGCTGAGCAAGAGACCAAACTGTCTTGAAAGGGTCAGACATTGATGTGAGGAACCACTGTTCTGTGAGACTGAGCAGTTCATCTGTGTGGTACTCCGGCTGCAAATAAAATATTGAAAGCTAAATTGATGTCTGGGTACTAACAATCTTTAAGTTTCATGCAAAATAATGCTCGTTTATAATGAAGCCATATATCAAAGTGCAAGCAGTTAACTCTTCATGTTTGAGTTAACAAAAGAGTGGACTTGTTTTTTTCTACTGTAGCCCATTCTTGCTGTGAAGCGTCGCAGGTAGGCAAGTTTTCATTCTTGAACCAACTGTGGCACAGTGACTGATGTCAGCCCATCTTGCTGTGAACCAAGTGTGTCACAGTGACAGATGTCAGCCCATCTTGCTGTGAACCAAATGTGGCACAGTGACAGATGTCAGCCCATCTTGTTGTGAACCAAGTGTGTCACAGTGACATATGTCAGCCCATCTTGCTGTGAACCAAGTGTGTCACTGTGACAGATGTCAGCCCATCTTGCTGGGAACCAAGTGTGTCACAGAGACTGATGTCAGCCCATCTTGCTGTGAACCAAGTGTGTCACAGTGACTGATGTCAGCCCAACTTGCTGTGAACCAAGTGTGTCACAGTGACAGATGTCAGCCCATCTTGCTGTGAACCAAGTGTGTCACAGTGACTGATGTCAGCCCATCTTGCTGTGAACCAAGTGTGTCACAGTGACTGATGTCAGCCCATCTTGCTGTGAACCAAGTGTGTCACAGTGACTGATGTCAGCCCATCTTGCTGTGAACCAAGTGTGTCACAGTGACAGATTTCAGCCCATCTTGCTGTGAACCAAGTGTGTCACAGTGACTGATGTCAGCCCATCTTGCTGTGAACCAAGTGTGTCACAGTGACTGATGTCAGCCCATCTTGCTGTGAACCAAGTGTGTCACAGTGACTGATGTCAGCCCATCTTGCTGTGAACCAAGTGTGTCACAGTGACTGATGTCAGCCCATCTTGTTGTGAACCAAGTGTCACAGTGACTGATGTGAGCCCATCCTGCTGTGAACCAAGTGTGTCACAGTGACTGATGTCAGCCCATCTTGCTGTGAACCAAGTGTCACAGTGACTGATGTCAGCCCACTTGCTGTGAACCAAGTGTGTCACAGTGACTGATGTCAGCCCATCTTGTTGTGAACCAAGTGTGTCACAGTGACTGATGTCAGCCTATCTTGCTGTGAACCAAATGTGTCACAGTGACTAATGTCAGCCCATCTTGCTGTGAACCAAGTGTGTCACAGTGACTAATGTCAGCCCATCTTGCTGTGAACCAAGTGTGTCACAGTGACAGATGTCAGCCCATCTTGCTGTGAACCAAGTGTGTCACAGTGACTAATGTCAGCCCATCTTGCTGTGAACCAAGTGTGTCACAATGACTGATGTCAGCCCATCTTGTTGTGAACCAAGTGTGTCACAGTGACAGATGTCAGCCCATCTTGCTGTGAACCAAGTGTGTCACAGTGACTGATGTCAGCCCATCTTGCTTTGGTTTTAAGGACTATCTTCATTGCACACGGACAACTCCATCAGTGCTCCAATCTCCTCCCGTACATCACACAAGGAGGATTTCAGCACGGTGCACGAATTCCGTAGTACCGGCGAGAATCCCAATGTGTGTATATGAGAATCACACATTCAATAAATATTCTGTGGTAGGTAGGTTTCTAATTTTTTAATTTTGCCAGGGCAGCGGCCTTATGGTCTACTCTTTACGATTTTCAACTGCCGTGAGATTTTTAAAGTGCGCAACTTGCACACGGAACCTCCTAATTTTTCACCCGTATCCTAGAAGGCTAGTCATCCGATCTCACCACCGAGGAGACCAGAGGGGAATGTGACATCATTAGGACCACTATTTCTGAAGAAAAAAAAATTCCATTAATTATATTTTCTCAACTGGAAATCGAACCTAGTACCTTTAAAGTTCGAAGGGTGCGAGCAACATGTTGGTGACGCCATACATCTAAGCCTCCATAATATATTGACACTGTCATAACCATATTCCGAAACTTCTAATAGGTCCTGTTTAATGTCATTTTTGAAGACTCATTATACGCGTAGAAGGACTAGCAACAGTGGAGCAACATGTGGGAGAGAAGACGCTAGCGTTGGATAGGACATATACTGAGAATAACCGGCAGATAGCTTTACAAGGCAGTCCTTGTTATGGAATCACCAGAGTAAGAGAAACAGAGGGAGACACTAATAAAACACACGGAGCCGCAGTAGCGCAGTGTTTAGCGCACTGGCTTCCTAGCTCGATGGTCCATGGTTCAATCCCCAGTTGAAGTAGGTTATTTTTTTAGACCGCAAACGTCTCCGGGGTGGACACAGCCTCGTGAATTGGGTACTAGAGGAACTCTGGGAAGGTTAAGGCGGCCGGCGTAATGTTGACCACATCACCCCGAGTGGGCCAAAGAAAAATAAAAAACGGGCCTGACACCACATTCGTAAAATGCCGAAAGGGGCATGTAACGGGATCTTTTACCTTTACCTTGTTACTAAAAAAAAAAAAAACATACGGAGGCAGGAATTAGAATAGCCATGATGGCGGTAAACAGGACATGGAAAGACCTTGAACGGATTGCACAGGACTGGAAGGGTTGAAGCGTGTTTGTCCGAAAGCCTGTGCTCCAGGTAGCAGGTTTGTGGAGTGGGAAAAAAATTTTCCACTCCGACAATTTGAGAAGTCCGACTAAAGTTTTTTTCTAGTCATACGGCACGAAATTCGGAGTCGGGATATTATTACTAACTACGACTCCACTTAAAAAAAAAACAACCAACTCCAGACTCCATAGCTTTGCCATGTAGAACTCGAAATTAATGAATGAGTTAATTGAGATGTGAAGTGGCAGATGTTATGAGTATACGACTCTTGTCTAACCAACAAAAAAGTAGTAATGGTTGTATCTCAGAAAAGAATTTTGTTTGCTTGTGTTTTTTTTTCTCCGAGAAAAAAAAAAAGTTAGTTGCTTATCCTTTACAGGACATGGCAATCAACCCCAGCTTTTATTGGCTGTTTGTGATTTTTCTAGGCAATTTTTTTTCATTCAGTAGTTTGCCATTGCCTTCTGAACGGTACGGCGCTTATACCATTGATAAAAATCCACACAAAGCGATCTGCTACCAAACCGCCTGCAGCAGGTTTCGAACCTGGTATATCTGGATTATGAAACTGCGTTCATATCCATTAGGCCACAGACGCCTCCGAGAAAGCAATGTCAAAATCACGAAGGCAGTCTTGAGACAAGTCCAAGTATTTAAATAACTGAAGACATTAATAACATTAGAGAGATCCTTCTCAGGACCAGCCCTTTTCAGGGCTAACACCGGCCTAGCTACAAAATGGAATAACGCGCAAAATGTGCCCCAAATATAACTAATAGGACCCATTTTCGTGTCTGGTTGAACAGTGTTTTTTTTTTTTTTTTTTTTTTTTCGTACGCCCGCTAATACTCGAGGCGAAATCTCAGGTTATTATTTATGTCTAACCTGATATTGATTTTACGTGAGTATCCCTTTATTTCTTGTACAGAGACAGGTGTCCCTCGCCATTCAGGCAAATACTCGCCGATTTCGGAGGTACCCATTACAGCTGGGTCGGCTCAGGAGCCGCCAGTCCCTGGTCGACGACATTTCTTCAAATGTCCTCGCCAGGTCTCGAGTTAATCCAGTCCAAATCCCGGTCGACGAAAAATCCTCAAATGCCGTCGCCCGGGTTTGATCCTGTATCACCCGGTCGCCAGAGCGGTGTTGTAACCACTACGCTAGCGCGGCTCCCTGAACAGTGTATAAAAAGCGATATAAGGAAGCGGGGAAATAACATTAGCTGGGAGATGCATCTTAAAAATTTAGAATTAAATACAGTAAATAAATACCCTTTAAGAGCATATGAATAACAAATACAGTTATACCTCGCTTTATTCCGCTTCGCTTTATAGCGCTTCGCTTCGCAGATGTTGCTCTTTTTTCAAAGTATTCATGTTTATTTATTAGAACGTGCCTTCATCTTCCGACAGATTTTGGCTCTCCACCAACAAAAAGATTACGATTCGCTGTAGGCTCAGATGATTAGCATTTATTTTTTAGCAATAAAGTATTTTAAATTTTACAGTACGTTGTTGTTTTAGACCTAGCGCTATTGCACACTTAATAGACATAGTGTAAACATGATTTTAGGCTTTTTTATGTACTGGGAAGCCGAAAAAAATGGGCGTGACCCGCTTTATTACGATATTCGCTTTATTGCACTGGTCTGGAACCGAACCCGCAATATATCCGAGGTATTCTTCTTCTTCTTTGATCCTTAGCCGCCGACCGTCAAAGCAGTCAGTGGCCATCACGCCTAGTGGCGTCTTGTAGGGCAACAACAAATTGATTCCACTTTGCTCGGTCGGTGGCCATCCTTCGTACAGTGCCCCAACTCTGGTTCATTCTTTGTATCTCAGCCTCCACAGTCCTCCGCCAGGTTGTTTTTGGTCGGCCTCTCTTTCGTTTTCCTTCAGGGGTCCAAAGCATAGCTGTTCTTGTGATGGCATCAGGGTCTCTTCTGAGGATATGGCCAACCCAGCTCCAGCGTCTGCCAGCTATGATGGTGTGCAATATCCGAGGTATGCCTGTATATATATCATGTCCTCCTGTCGAGTGCCAGCAACTTACGGTCGTTGTATGCTTTCCTCATCATTGTCATTTTTGTATCCAGTTCTCTTCTCCCTGTTTTCTTCGGTTTGCCTCTATTTCTTTTAGCCTGAGGATTCCAGAACCAGGACTGCCTTGTAATGCTAGGAAGGAATAACGACAGACAAGAACATGATTAAAAATAAAGACTGAATGAATGGTACAGGACAGGAAGGTTTTGGTGTGAATTTGTTGGAGGCCTCTGCTCCACATGGGGCTAAAGAGTAATGCATGAATGAATGAGTGAATTAATTAATACAGTACACCCTTTTTCCAGATAATTTCATATCTATTTACTTTTCAATGTACTTTTCTGTGGATGTTGTGCATTTTGTAACTGACGAAGAACTCTTACTAAACTCCATTGTTCCGCTGTAAAATTGGAGCACACTGTTTATGACCCGTGAGGGTCTACAGTGATCGTTAACCTGTGTACTTCAGGATTAATTTTCATCACTGTTTATAAATACACTCATTATCCACTTTCCTGCAACATCATTTTACATTGCCAAATTGTTACAGAATTACTTGGCCAAGTACTTCGCAAAACAATTCAGTTATGGTTTTGTCATTTCTATGCCAATTTTTTTGTTCATTGACATTGTCCCAGTCCCACACTCATATGTGTATATTGTAATGATTAACAGACTGTTATAAATACTTTGACACTAACAGAGCTGGTTACGTGAGAAATATAACTGCGCGGAATTAATAATAATTATTATTGTGCTGATTAGCTTTACTGCCACGGCTAATAAAGAAACAAATTTTAAAAAAAAAAATGGCTAAACCATTGCAGCGCACTTACATTATTATATTACAACTGTTAGTTACGGTACATAAATAACACAGATAACCCCGGGATGGGGTTGGCGGGCTCCGAGTTTCAAGGACAAATAACTAATAAACAGAGAGGTTTGCAGATGATAGCTTGCAATCTGAAGGATTACGGGAATGGAGATGAGGAATTGTCCAGTGAAGTTCTCTGGGGTTTCTGATGAGACAGAGAAATAATTGGACTACTGCACTCCTAGGCATGTCGTACAAGGCGACTAATAATAGGTTGTGTAATGGGTTGGCACTCTGGCAGACTCATTATGTCAAACTAACTGCCACAGAAACCCCCTCTACATGAGCACGTGACTTCTTGGTGTAGGTTCCCTACAGGGAACGAAAGTTGACAATGGTGGAAAAGGAGTAACATAACGAAGAATGCAGAAGGGAAAATTAGAGACGGTTTTGGTTTGATTTTTGGACTATGCACTTGAAAACCGGTGTTTGTCGTGTGAACGGGATATCTGGTTCAACCCCACAATCCACATGTGTAGTGCTCGTCATTCTATATAGATTATTACTTAATTTTTCTTTAGTGTTGGCTCTTCCAGGCTGTAATTTATCTGCCGTTTGTTGTGGCATTGTTTAATGTCTGTGGTGTTTGTAATGTATCCACTTCCATGATTCTATATTGCTCTCTCTCTCTCTCTCTCTCTCTCTCTCTCTCTCTCTCTTGCTATTGGCATTCTTTTAAATGTATCTACTGGGCGTTAATTAAAACTAAAGTTCTGCGTTGCCACTTTAAAAACAAAACCAAAAAAAAAAAAACCAGACAGAAGGCAAATGCTTGAAAAGTGTTCACACTTATACTGCACCAAACAAACTGACATGAGATGAACATGAAACGGACAACATCTCGAATGTCAACTCAGTAGATGACATGTCTCGTGCGAACACAAGTTCACGAAATATCCCAAGACTAGTCAATTGAATTTGTCAGTTTGGCGTTAAGTATGCCAAATTATTTGTAAAGAAGATTTACTTTTTATATTTGTAAACTTACGCAATTTGCTAAAATAATTCTTATGCTTAAGTTTATTGACATGTTTTGATACAAGTGAAATAGAAGCTTTCAGTTTAGTTTTTATGCGTCTGCTCGAATAAATCGTACTTTGCATTCTTACACAATACATGTAAAATAGTAATACAGGGAATTAGTAATTTGAATTACACTACGAGCCAAATTAAAAGTTGTTTGGCTTCAAATTTTGAAAACCAACTGACTAAGCGATTGAAAGACAATATCGCAGTTAGCTCACAAATCCATCCAGTGCAGACGAACGCAATGAAGCTAACGATGACAGGGCAGTCACTTCAGTGGTACTAGAAGTTCAACTCTTATGTTTGAAGAAGTGCATGGCTATTTTATCCTGTGTGAAAGAAACGACAAGCAAAACACAGAATTCATCTAAAGAGATTTTAATCATGGTCATGGCGGCAGATGTTAAGGGTATGTTTATCTGTAGCCTAGTTGTCTTTGTGCGTTGACTGTTCTCAATCTTTGACTGTTTATGAACTTTTAACTTCGTTTGCCTGTATTTGTTCATTGTTTGTGCAAGACTGTCTACCCATTTGATCAGCTTTGTCTTCTTCTTCTTCTTCTTTGATCCATAACCACAAACCGTCAAAGCAGTTAGTGGCATCTTGTAGGGCAGCAACAAATTAATTCCACTTTGCTCGGTCGGCGGCCATCCTTCGTACAGTGCCCCAACTCTGGTTCATTCTTTGCATCTCAGCCTCCACAGCCCGAAAAACAAGAGATAAAACCAAAATCAAGCAGAAACTAACGAATAATATTAAGGGGAAGGGGTGTAAAGGTCTGGTGGTTCCAGTTGTATAATTGACTTTACCATATTTAATTAACTTTCACCTGTTAAGAACACCATCATACCTTCACGTTCCCAATTACTATATATTAACCTTGTTAAATTATGACAACTCCGCCTATGCCGGTCCCAAGCCCGAATGAAAAAGGAGGAGGGCGGCCTGCATGGAGGCCGTAACGAGGCATCCCCTCCACCATGCAAAGGCACAACAGGCCAATCACCTGTTTGTCTTAAACAATGATTACAAGCAATATAAGAGAGAAAACCGGACTGATTCTAAAGGCGACGAACTGGAACGGACTACAGACTACGACTTATGGAACATGGAACACAAGAAGTATAAATGGGAAAGAAGAGGAGCTGATGGAAGAGATGAGGAAAGCAAAACTAGAAATCCTGGCTATTACCGAAACAAAGAAAAAGGGACAAGGAGTCATCGATCTCGATGGTAACACTCTGCTATACAGTGGTGTACCCACATCTGAAAGAGCTAAAGGGGGCGTGGGTTGCATTGTGGCCAAAAACCAGAAAGATAGTATCAAGGGATGGAACTTTGTGTCGGAGCGCATTATGGTTGTAAAACTAAAAGGAGAAACCATAGTCAACCTGGTCATAGTGTATGGGCCAAATGAGGATGAGAGAGCAGAGGTCAAGGAAGAATTCTTTGAGCTGCTTCAAAAGACAGTGGATGACTGCCTAGATGAAATTATCATGCTCGGAGATTTCAATGCCAGAGTTGGAAATGACCATGCTAGATGGGGTGGAGTTATCGGAAGATATGGAGAAGATACTCTCAATGACAATGGAAAGCAACTCCTCAGATTCTGCAGTGAGCAGAATCTGATCATTACCAACACAAAGTTCCCCCATAAGCGCATACATGCATACACTAGGTGTGAACCAACAAAGAATGAGAAGTCAGTGATCGACTATGCCATTGTTAGGAGGAGCTCATTCAAATATGTCCGGGATGCTAGAGTCTGGAGGGGGCCAGAGATTGGAAGTGATCACTACCTGCTTACAATAAAAAAACAACTGAAAGAGTTGCTCAGCCTAGGAACTGCCCAGCACCATGCAAGAAACCAAGTAAACGAACGGAAGAAATGAGCATTAAGACCTACAAGCTGAAAGAGCCAGAAATTAAGACCAGATATCAGGGGCTTATTGCTACAGTGGTGAGAAACACAGAACAACCTGATGACTTGGAAACCCTGTGGCTTAAATTCAAGGACATCATAAAGACAGCTGCTGCAGAAGCATGTGGTGAAGTCCGACTTGGGAACAAGAGAAAGAGGACACCTTGGTGGACAGAAGAAGTCAAAGAGAAAATAAGAGAGAAGAAAATGGCATGAAAACAATACTTAGGAGCTAAAAACACAGCAGGACAAATAGAGAAATATAGAGAATATGTGACACTCAGAACAGAAGCAAAGAACAAGGTGCTAGCAGCAAAACAGAAGTCCTGGGAAGAATTTGGAGAAAAGCTAGAAAAGGATGCGCAAGAAAACCAGAAATTGTTCTATAAGACCCTAAAGAACACGAGGAAGGAAAAACAATGCCCTCTTAAATTTATAAAGGACAAGCAAGGCAAATTGCTTACTGCCCCGAAGGAAGTAATGGAAAGATGGAAAGAATATTTCTCAGAACTCCTGGATGGTGAGCAAGGTCAAGCATCAGAAATGATAACCACTAGCACAGAAGAGAAAACCAATGATGGTGAAGATGACATAAAGATGGAAGAACTGAAGGCAGCACTGGAGAAAATCAAGATGGGCAAAGCAGCAGGGCATGATGGTATAACACCAGAAATGGTTAAGTACATGGGAGCATCAGGCGACCTATTACTCTTAAGGGTTCTACGGACAGCGTGGTACAACAAGACCATACCAAAGGATTGGGAGATTGCCATTATAACACCAATTTTCAAAAAGGGTGACAATCGACAGTGTGGAAACCATAGAGGCATATCCCTTCTCAGTGTCCCTGGTAAAATCTACTCTAGAATCCTAGAGCAGAGACTCCGATGCCTAGCTGAGCCACAATTGGATGAAGCCCAGTGCGGATTCCGAGCAAACCGAAGTACTCAAGACCTAATCTTCACACTCAGGCAGCTGAGTGAAAAGCCCTTGAGTATAAGAGTGAGATCCATCTTTGTTTCATAGATCTGGAAAAGGCGTTTGACAGGGTCCCCTGGAGCAAACTTTGGGACTGTTTGGCAAGGAAGAATATTCCAGCACCTCTGATTCATGCTATACAGAGCTTCTACAAGTCTTGCAGAAATTATGTGAGGACAGCAAACCATAAGTCGGAAGAGTTCAGGACCACCACTGGTGTAAGACAAGGCGATATCCTGTCACCTTATCTTTTCATACTCCTCATGGACGATGTCATCAAGGCATGTAAGGAGAGAACAAGAAAGTATTCAGTGGGGTACTGGAAGATGAGACAGGTCTATAAATCGGAGCTGGCATTTGCTGATGATGTTGCCCTGATTGCTAAATCAGAGGCACATCTCCAATCCAACCTGCAAGTCTGGAAGGAAGAGCTGGAGAAGAGAGGGATGGTCATAAGCAGCTCTAAAACAAAATCCATGGTGATATCACGACAAGAAAGAAAACATCAGATTAAGCTGGGAGAACAGGTCCTGGAGCAGGTCGACCACTTTAAATACCTCGGAGCTATTATAGACCGAAAGGGAGGCATCAAAGAAGAGTTGGCCACTCGAAAAGCAGCAGCTGGGAGACTTTTTCAGGCCATAAATCGAGGATTCCTCAGCAAGAGAGAGGTTGGTAAGAAAACGAAGATGGCTGTATACCGCTCCACCTATGTCCCAGTCTTGACATACGGATGCGAGTCATGGGCAATGACTACAACCCATAAAAGCCAGATCCAAACCTCAGAAATGAGGTATCTGAGGAAGGTGGTTGAAGTAACAAGAAGAGACATGGTACGCAACCAGACGATACGTCAAGGCCTTAAATCCTACCCCCTGCAGACCCAAGTAGAACAGTCCCAATTAAGATGGTTTGGCCATGTCTGCAGAATGGGAGATGATCGGATACCACGACAAGCATGGGAAACAAAGAGCCAAGGATCCAGACCCCGAGGACGACCCAGAGTCCGCTGGGAGGACAACATTAGACAATCTTTGAAGGACCGAGGACTAGAATGGAACCAGGCCAGGAGGAAGACAGCCGATAGAATAGTCTGGCGCTCTCTCTTCCAAACCTCTACACCTCACGGTAAAAGGGGAACGACTAAGTAAGTAAGTTAAATCCAATAACGTGTTAAATTGCTATACCAATATATGATTATTTGCAGGCATCCAACTTACCTATAAATATAGAGGAGGTGTTGAGAATAGACAGACCTAGGGAACTGCATAATATAGTCAAACAATATTTAACACGAACACATGTTAATATATAGTGGCTGGGAATGTGAAGGTCTGATGATGTTCTTACAATGCATGTGACTTTAAACAGATGAAAGTCAATTAAATATCTGGTAAAGTCTGTTATATAACTAGAACCACCAGGCCTATACACCCCTCCACTTTAATATTATTCTTGTTCATAGTTTCTTCTTGATTTTGTTTGTTTGTTTTTTATTTTATTATTTAACGTACGGTATAAGTCTAAGCACAATTGTGAGTATCCCTATTTTCAAATGTGATGCCACTTTCTCATGTCGGCAGTTCATATTATTTGGAAATTCTCTAAAATTATATATTTTACCAGTTACTCCTGTCTTCATTTTGAAGAGAGCACCCTCTCTCCATCATTCATCATAAGCCCTAGCTGTATCTAAAAATACTTTTTTCTTTCCTTTGAAATCCTGATTTTACTTCATGTTCCAATTTAATTATCTGATCCATGGTGCATCTATTCTTCCTAAATCCTAGTTTGACTATATACATTATTTTCCAAATAAAACTAATCTTTTATTCACAATGGTTTCTAATTTACCTAGATTTAAAGAAAGTCTAGGTCTGTATGAACTGGCATCATGGGCATTTTTTAATGGTTTTAGTATTGGAATAATTACTGCCATTTTCCATGTTTTGGGAATTTTTCCTGTATTCCAAATTTTGTTAAACAGGAATGTTATAATTTCTGTGGTACTTTTTGGTATGCGTTTCAAGATTTCCTAGCTCAAGATATCATGCCCTGCTGATGTATTTGTTTTGTCCTTTATTGTTTTCAACTTCTTCCATTGTAATATCTGCATTTACATATGATACATTTTCAGTATTATTAGCCTAGGTACTTCGAGTTTTTTTTAAAACAAGTGTTGCTCTTCTGTTGACTTCAGCTTATCCTAGTTTTTCCTTAGAACTAACTCTTTGATAGTATCTGGCCAGCACCTCTGCTTTCTGCCAGTAAGTCTCTGCCCTTTCAGGTCTTTTTATATTAGGTATTATCATGTGTTGCACCTGTGTTACCGGGGCCCGAAAGGGGAGCAAAGAATAGTAACACTGTTCCCTTCCATGCATGTCGTAGAAAGCGACTAAGGAGTGTTGGGCATGGGGCTGATTACCCCATCCTGTAAAAAATTTAAACCACAAAATACTTCAACAAACATGGACAAGTCAAATAAGGAAAATAAAACACAGCCATCCAAGACAGGGGAAGGTCCTCTCGCAGGGAGGCGTATGATGCAACACAGAGAAAGCCGAAAGGAGTCTGTGTTGCTGACTACCCTTCTTTCTTCTAGAACTTCCAGATTTGGCACCTGGAATGTTCGGACATTAAACGAACAAGGGAAAGTGGCACAAGTAGCAGCAGAAATGAGGGAATATAAAATCGAGGTTCTAGGAATGTGTGAAACAAAGTGGAAGGGGGTAGACGGGAAGAAACTCATCACAGGTGAATTGGTACTGTCCTCAGGACATGAAGACGAAAGTTCACACCACAGTGAAGGGGTAGCTCTTATGGTATCTAAAGAAGCACAGAAAGCACTCATTGAATGGGAAGCTGTTGGACCCAGAATAATAGCTACTTTCAAAACAGCTAAAAAGAAAATTCATGTAAATGTCATCCAATGTTATGCACCAACTAATGACAAAGAAGAGTCTGTGAAAGAAGCATTTTATACTAAACTACAGGAAATTAGGGATAAAGTAAAAAGAAGAGACATCACAATTTTGATGGGTGACATGAATGCAAAGATAGGTACAGTCAACACCGGATTTGAAGAAGTCATGGGAAAACATGGGCTACGAGTAATGAATGAAAATGAACTATTCGCAAACTTCTGTGCTTCAAATCAACTGGCTATAGGAGGAAGCATGTTTCCACATAAGAGAATACACAAGGCAACATGGATATCACCAGACCATAGAACAGAAAATCAGATTGATCATATATGCATAAACAAGAAGTTTAGATCATCATTGCAGGATGTAAAGGTATATAGAGGAGCAGATGTGGCATCAGATCACCATCTTCTGATAGCCAAAGTAAAAATGAAACTCAAGAGATATGCAACAATGCACAAATTATAGACAACAGTTTAATGTAGGACAGCTAAGAGATCAAGAAACAAGAGACAAATTTGCGGTCACAGTATCCAACAAATTCCAAGTGCTCCAACAAGCAAAACCAGAAGTTCCAAAGCCAAGGCTCAAGAAGTGTACACAGAAGCAAACAAAGAAGTAAAAAGAAGTATCAAAAGAGACGAGAGGAAGTATATTGAGGAGTTGGAAAGAGAGGCAGAAGATGCTGCAGCCAAAGGAAATATGAGAGAACTGTATAACAGCACAAAGAAGCTAACAGGGAAATACAAGCACACAAGTTGCCTCATAAAAGACAAGAATGGGAAACTGCTCAGCAATATACAAGAGCAAATGAAGAGGTGGACAGAATATTTTGGGGACCTTCTCAATAGACCAGCTCCACAAAACCCACAGGACATCCAGCCAGCAGAAGAAGAGCTACAAATTAACGGTGAAATACCAACGAAAGAAGACAAAAAGAAAGCCATAAAGCTTCTAAGAGATGGAAAAGCGTCTGGACCTAATGGCATTCCAGCAGAGGCCATCAAAGCAGATATCGACATGGCTACAGAGATGTTATATAAATTACTTGGTAAAGTCTGGGAAAAGGAAGAGATACCAGCAGAATGGAAGGAAGGATATCTGTTGCCTAAGAAGGGAAATTTACAAGAGTGCACAAATTATAGAGGAATAATGTTACTATCAGTGCCAGGAAAAGTATTAAACAGGATTATCCTTGAGAGATTAAAAGAGTCCATAGACAAGAAACTGAGAGATGAACAAACAGGTTTTCGACAAAACAGATCATGTACAGACCAGATAGCCACTTTGAGAATAATAGTTGAACAAAGTCTGGAATGGAATTCACCACTATACATCGGATTTGTGGACTACGAAAAGGCATTTGACAGTGTAGACAGAGAATCACTTTGGAAATTGATGAGGCATTATGGAGTTCCCCTGAAGATCATTAATTTAATCAAGAAAACATATGAAGACATGACATGCAGAGTTCTTCACGAAGGACAGCTTACAGAACCGTTTGGGATAAGAACAGGAGTGTGTCAGGGATGCCTCTTGTCTCCATTTCTTTTCTTGCTGGCAATAGATTGGGTTAAGAGATCATCGACAACACACAACAGAAATGGAATCCAGTGGACTCTGACTAAGCAGTTGGATGATCTGGATTTTGCTGATGACTTGGCTCTTCTGTCCCATAACCGTAATCAGATGCAGGACAAATTGAAAACACTCGATGAGAGGTCACAGCAGTTGGGTCTGAAAATACACAGGGAAAAGACAAAAATAATGAGAATAAATGCAGGTAATGATAACAGGGTTGAACTTGAAGAAACACCAATACAAGATGTAGAATCGTACACATATCTTGGCAGTAATATAGACAAAGTTGGAGGGACAGACAGCAATATCAAAATAAGAATACAAAAGGCAAGAGGAGCTTTCATTGCATTGGGAAATATATGGAGATCAAAAGAAATAGGATCCAACACGAAAATAAGGAGGACTTGGCATGTGTTTGTTGAAGGCCTATGCTCCTTTGGGAGTGGAGGGTTATGAATGAATGAATTATCATGTGTAGTTCTGCCTTTAATGGCTTTTAACTTATTCCACACATTAGTTGCAGGGTTCAGTGTTTGGCATAAATTTCTCCAGTGATTTTCTTTTGTCTTAAGTATTATTCTGTTTGATTTATTCATTTTCTTATATATAAATTATCTTCAGATCTATGCTTTCTGTATTCCTGTAGAGCTTGTTTTCTTTGTTTTTTAATTTCTGTACATCTGTCCACCATGGTACTGGGTTTTTGTTTCAATGTTCATTCATTTTTGGTTCCTTAACGTGGTGTGGAATTATGTGGTCTGGCATATATGCCTGCCATCAATGGTACCTATACTTTGTAGCGGTATGGCAGTTTGCGTACCCTGATAATCCCCAGAGCTATGCCAGTAGGTACCACAAAGTGATTTTTGTTTGCACAGAAGCACCAGAGAAAACAATGCAGTTTGGAAGCTCTAGGAAAACCATGAAATTGGGTACTTAATTTTTAAAAATCGGACAAAAAATAAAAATGTTACGGCATTTTAAAAAGTGTATGTACTTTCACAAAGTTCAAAAAGTTACATCACACCAACTTCAGAGAGCTCCCGTTTTCTTAAATATAATCTTAGAACCTTCTCTGATAAACAGCATACAGTCTGCAATACACTGATCACATACAGAAAACTATAGGGCTATATCATGAATAATTATCAATATATTTTAGACCAAATATTGCAAATCATTACCAAAAAATGTAGTATTTTGCATGATCATCAATTTTCACATCATATTTCAAAAAATATAAAAGGTACAAGCTTTAAATTTGTACATATCAATCTGCATACTACACACATATATCTCAATTTTTGTCACAGGATTTAAACATCTATTTGTTCTTGTATAATTTTTTGTAAATGTGTCCAGAGGCCAATTTGTCCCATGGGAAGAAAAAAATGTGAAAATGAAGAAAAATTTTTTTAAGATACTGTCCATATTTCATTAAAAAAAATGTGTAGGCAATAATTAACATCTAAACAATAATTAACAACATCTAAACGCTATATTTTTTTTAAACAACTGGTTATTAGCATTTAAAAAGACATTTTTAAACTGGAGGAGAATGATCGCGGTGCACTCCTTCCCTGCGAGAGGGCAATGACGCCTCAAAACCTAAATGCTTCAGAAGTCCAAAATACAATTCTTTGATATTTCCTTAAAGTTTAATGTCCTTATCATTCAATATTAATTTTCTGTATCTTAACTGAGCCTTAAGATTTCTATTCTAAGGGCATTTCGTCCTTTACAAATTGTATCCACATCCTCCTTTGTGGTGCACAGACCCCTATGGCTAATGATTGTGTTATATAACTCTAACTTCTTCTCTGCATTCTTAACATCTTTCTCTTTTTTCCTCCTATTGTTGTCAGTTATTCGCTGTTTGATTTTTTTCTTTAACTGCCCTCTCTGATACTTTACTTCGTTTCTTCCATTCCAGTCTATTATAGTATTACATTACTCGTGTTTAGGGTTAACACTAACTTTAGGGTTAAACTAACCCTAATCCTAAACCTTACTGCTACAAAAGAACACATAAATACACATATTCACTATGGAGCAAAAAGGTACGAGTAATAGGAAATTACAATATTATATTATAATATATTATATATAGCTACCGCGGCTCCTATTTTATGAAAGCTGTTTATATATATTTCTTCTTTTCGGGGAATTTTAAGACTATCAACTATTGGCTGCGAGTCCGGACATTTCAGTACTGCATCAGCAGCTTTAATTATGGCATTGTCCGGTCTCCTAGCCTTGACTCGATATGTCGGCAAATGGCTTTGGCCTTGCGATATCCTTCGCTTTTGAGATATAATTCACCCTATTATGTTGCAAAATAAACCTTCATTCAATTACACATTAATCAAAACATGCATTTTTTATTCAGATTGGTAACTTTCTTAGCTTTTCAAGCTCGTGAAATAATTAGATTGATGCGTGAATGTCTGAAGTGTTGATAACACATTCATTTCACGCTGTTACAACAACTTTGTGATCGTGTTAAATTGCTAAATAATATTAAAACTATTGTAAAGTTTACATTTAAAGTTCTAAACATTCTTAATAAGTGATATACTTACGTATAGTCATCTTCAAATCAGAAGATGTGATGAAGTTTGAGCACGAACCAACATAAGTGGCATGCCGATTTTGATCGACATAGGGACTTATCACGGTCGATGTAACAGCCTCGCTCTGCATTTTTCGTTAAAATTCTTGACTGAGAGAGCGTTACTAAAAGTCAAATCGCTTCACCAGCAAACATCAAAAGTCTTTGATATTTTACAGGAATAAATAAAAATGGCTCCCGAATCTTCTCATACCATGCAAGGAATTATAACACAACTTAAAATGTCAAATCTTTTAAAATTGCGACTTCACTTCGATAAATCGACGTCTTCCACTTTGTTTTCTCCAGCTTGCATTATACGAAATTAATGCTATGGGTCTGACCCGCCTAATGGTGAAAACCGTATGCAAATCAGACGTTTGCTGGTCAAGCGATCCTCATTTGAATGAAGCGGGGTGAGACGAAAATGTTCGGAGCCGTTGCAAACTACGCGTAACGCTGCTGTTTGTTTTTATTAGTAAAAAATACTTCAATAGCTTTTTTTTTTTTAATTAATACATTTCAAAAGAGAAGATGATAAAGAGTATCGTGATATAAATTTTATTACAATCCGCTTAATAGCAAAGGGGCAGTGACGACTTAAACTTGACGCATTTCCCTAAGTTTTCTCCACTGGCAACAGCTCAAAGCGGTCTCTTTGTGGTACCTAATGCCAGTGGGAGTTTTACTCTTGGTAGGTTCAACCAAGCTGGACTGGTCTGTGTGGATAGGGGTCAGACAAAAGCTGGTACCCTGGTCCTCCAGGTTGGGGGTTTTAGCACAGGGCTGACACCCCTGTCTGTGTAAAAAAAAAACAATGAAGTTACGGAAACAATAATAAATGAACAAACTTTGCTGCGGGATGGACATTCTGAGTCTGTGGCTTGTATGACTGTCAGTGGTGAAAGCCGAAAGGAAGCCACTGACATGAAAACGGATGTCCTGACCGCAAAACAGGATACAAGAATAGGTTTTGGGAATGTCAGGACAATGTACGAGACAGGTAAACTAAGACAGGTCATGGCAGAAATGAGAAACTATAGGCTACACATTCTAGGGATAAGCGAGAGCAGATGGACAGGGGCAGGAAAAGTTAAAACAGCAACAGGAGAAACAGTACTTTACTCTGGAAGAGAGGATGGACAACACAATGAAGGCGTAGCCATTATTCTACAGAAAGGAATAGAAAGGACATTACTGGAATGGAAACCCATCAACAACAGACTGATAAGATTAAGATTGAGAGGGAGATTCACCAACACTACAATAATACAATGCTTCGCACCAACGAATGATATAAAGAAATTCACAAATTAACATGGGAATCACCAAATGGTCGGGACAGAAACCAGATAGACCACATCATGGTTAACGGTAGATGGAGACATGCATTACAAGATGTGAAGGTAAGAAGAGGTGCAGATGTGGGAAGTGATCACCATTTAGTAGTAGCAAAACTGAAAGTGAAACTAAGAAGGGCTGCACCAACTGTAACTACACAGAAAAGGTTTGACATCAGCAAATTGAAGGACTCCCTTACCAGAAAAGCTTTTGCGGCCGACATAAAGAAACGATATCAATTTGCCAAAAGTCAGGAAAAGACATTGACTGATGATATAGACCAGAATTTCAACACCATTTCAACAATATACAAAGAAAGCAGCAAATCATGCTTGGGATTCCAGGAAAGGAAGAAGCAAGACTGGATAACACCAGAAACTTTAAACACCATAACGATGAGAAAGGAAATGAAAAGAAAGAAAACAGAAGCGAAGTCCCCTAGGTTAAAGCAACTATATAGCGAACAGTACAGTCAGCTGGACAAGGAAGTTAAATGCCAAACCCGAGCCAACAAAAGGAATTTCCTAGACAATCTGTCAAGACAGGCAGAGGAGGCAGCACTGAGAAATGAACAAAGCACAGTATACAAAATAACTAAATTCATCAGCGGAAAACGAGGTGCAAACAATATTACATTAGTAAGAGATAAGCAAGGTAATCTCATCACGACAGCAGAGGGACAAGAAACAAGATGGGCAGAGCACTTCAGAGAAACTCTGAACAAGGAACCACCAGAGACACAATTGAATGTTCCTGAGGCTGAAAACGATCTAGATGTGAATACAGACATTCCACGAAAAGAAGAAATCATCACAGCAATCAAAGGGTTAAAGAACGGCAAAGCTCCGGGCCATGATAACTTAAATGCAGAGCTATTTAAGACAGACCCTGAGCTAGCAGCAGAACTATTAGAACCACTATTTGCACAAGTCTGGAAAACGGGGACAACACCATCAGAGTGGAACAAAGGAATAATTGTCAAATTGCCCAAGAAGGGAGATCTTGCAGACTGCAATAATTGGAGAGGAATCACTCTTCTCTCAGTTCCCAGCAAAATACTAGGCAGGATAATTATACAGAGAATTTCAAAGGCAGTAGATCACAAACTGAGGAAAGAACAAGCAGGATTTAGAAAGAACAGGAGATGTGTAGATCATATATTCACTCTCAGGAACATTATAGAGCAGTGCTCAGAATGGCAAAGACAGTTTTACATTAATTTCGTTGATTTTGAAAAGGCTTTTGACAGCATACATAGGGACAGTTTATGGAAAATACTGAGGGCTTATGGAATTCCAAGCTGCATAATGTCAATCATAAAAAGCCTCTATGCAAACTTTACGTGCAGTGTTGGGCAGAGCAACCTAACCTTTGAGGTGAAGACAGGAGTACGACAGGGATGCCCCTTATCAACCACTCTATTTTTAACAGTCATAGACTGGGTGATGCGCCAGACAACAGAGGGCAGTCCAAGAGGAATAAGATGGACAACATTTTCTACATTGGAAGATCTGGAATATGCAGATGACATTGCACTACTAGCACATTCACATCAACACATCCAGGAAAAAACGGATAGACTTAATAAGTTTAGCCAGCAGGTGGGCTTGAACATCAATTTAAAGAAGTCTGAGGTCATGACGCTCAATGTGAGCAACCCTGAGCCCATATCAGTAAGGAATAAGCAATTGGTACAGACAGATACCTTCACATACCTAGGAAGCATAGTAATACCAGACGGCGGGCAGGCAAAGACATCAACATCAGAATGAATAAGGCAAGAACAGCCTTCTTTAGCCTAAACAACATCTGGAAGTCCTCCCAATGCAGCACAAGCACAAAATTAAGATTATATCAGAGCTGTGTGCTTTCTGTGCCTTTCTATGGTGCGGAATGCTGGAGAGTTACAGAGAAGGAAATGTCGAAATTGTCCTCTTTTCACACAACATGCCTAAGAAAAATTCACCGAATCTTTTGGCCGAATACCATCACTAACCAAGATCTGCTTACTCGTAGCAAGCAAGAGGACATGCACACCATCATAGCTGGCAGACGCTGGAGCTGGGTTGGTCATGTCCTCAGAAGAGACCCCGATGCCATCACAGGAACAGCTATGCTTTGGACCCCTGAAGGAAAACGAAAGAGAGGCCGACCAAAAACAACCTGGCGGAGCACTGTGGAGACTGAGATGCAAAGAATGAACCAGAGTTGGGGCACTGTACGAAGGATGGCCACCGATGCCGAGCAAAGTGGAATCAATTTGTTGTTGCCCTACAAGACGCCACTAGGCGTGATGGCCACTGACTGCTTTGACGGTCGGCGGCTAAGGATCAAAGAAGAAGAAGCATATATGCATTTGGTATATGTTTAACAGCTATTAGTAATATTTCCCTTGTGAGATTATCTGCAAATACATCTATATTTTCTTTTTCTATATTACTCATTTTTATGTCTTCCATTTCCACCAGAAAAGCTACCCAATTAGCTTTATTATAGTCAAGTTTTGGTTTTTCTACCAGTTTGTTAGGTGTGTAATCTTTGTGTTATTTCAATGGGTAAATGATCTGAATTTGTATCCCCAATAACATCCCATTTTGCATTAGCAGGATTTGGTGTTACAATGCTTATATCAATAGCTGTGTCTTGCTGATTTGCACAAGGTTTAATTTTTGTTACTGATCCATCATTCAGTATAATTAGTTCATTGTTTTCAATGAAGTCCAACAGTAGTTTTTCTGATTTGTCTATTACATTGCCTCCCCAAGCTGTATGATGAGCATTGAAGTCTCCCACTTTATTCACGTCTGTGATATCTTTAGTTTGTTTCCACTTGAACAGTACAGGTTAACTATTTTTATTTCTTCTCGGTAGCTACTGTTAGTTATTCCTTCAAAATTTTCTGTTCTAAATGATTCCCAGTCAGTTATGTTTTATTAACTAGAAATGCCACACCACCTCCTTTTTGAGTTTGTCCTATCATTTTGAAAGACTTTATATTCAGGGATGGCAAAACATTGGCTCGGATTAAGATAAGTCTCTTGAATGACAAAAATTACTTTAGATTGTTTAAACATGCCTATTAATGCTGGTATATTTTTTTGGCACTTCTGCAGTTCCACTGTATTATTCTATTGTTCTGTACTTCCATTATTTAATTTTAAGTTTATTTTAAAATAATGTACTCTTTTACTCCGAGAAGTGTAAAATATATTGATTTGTTTGTTTATAACAGTCTTCTAGATTTTCGGTTTCTCTGAGTTTGTAGTTCACTTTGAAGATTCAGTATAAAAGCTTTCACAATGTTTGATACAGAATGAATACGTTTTTGACAATGTCATTTTTTCATTCCGCATTTCTTCTTGTTGGTTTTTATCTGTTTGTTTTTGCTCACTCCTTATTTCTGACTCAATCCTTTTCAGTAAATCTTCATTCTCCTTTTTCTGCTAATTTAGCCACATCTGTAGCTACTTCATGCTGAATGTTTTTCATGGTTTTCAAGATTTCTTCTGCCTTTCTCATTGTATTTTCTACCGATTTGGTTATTTCTTTCTTCTGATAGATTGCTGTCTTTTATCACTATGTTTGTGGACTATTTTTCTTATGTTATTTCAGTATTTCTGGTTCTGTGATTCCTGTTGGTGATAGAGTTGATGTAGCTACTGATGATTGATGTTGTAGTACTACTTTAAATGGTGTGTTGGTACTGACTGATTTTATTAGAGCTAGTTTTGTTTGTTGGTAATGTGGACATCCTAGGAAATGTGCACTGTGGTTTCCTAGACAATTTGCACACTTTCTGTTTATATTTCTTGTTCTGTAATCTTTATCATCGTCTACTGCACAATATCGACATTTAGGCAGACCGTCAAAGCAGTCAGTGGCCATCACGCCTGGTGGCATCTTGTAGGGCGGCAACTAATTGATTCCACTTTGCTTGGTCGGTGGCCATCCTTCGTGCAGTGCCCCAACTCTGGTTCATACTTTGTATCTCAGCCTCCACAGTTCTCCGCCAAGTTATTTTTGGTCGGCTTCTTTCGTTTTCCTTCAGGGGTCCATAGCATAGCAGTTCTTGTGATGGCATTGGGGTCTCTTCTGAGGACATGGCCAACCCAACTCCAGCATCTGCCAGCTATGACTTGCTTGCTCTGAGTAAGCAGATCTTGGTTGGTGATGGTATTCGGCCAAAAGATTCAGAGAATTTTTCATAGGCAGGTTGTGTGGAAAGAGGACAATTTCACCATTTCCTCCTCTGTAACTCTCCAGCATTCCGCACCATAGAGAAGCACAGAAAGTACACAGCTCTGATATAATCTTAATTTTGTGCTTGTGCTGTACTGAGAGGACTTCCAGATGTTTAGACTATAAAAGGCTGTTCTTGGTTTGTTCATTTTGTTGTCTTTGCTTGCTCCGCCATCTGGTGTTACTATGCATCCTAGGTATGTGAATGTGTCTGTCTGTTCCAGTTGTTGATTCCTTATTGTTATGGGCTTGAGGTTGCTCACATTGAGTGTCATGACCTCTGTCTTCTTTAGATTGATGTTCAGGCTCATCTGCCAGCTATACTTATTAAGTCTATCCATTTTTTCCTGGATGTGTTGTAAATGTGCTAGTAGTGCAATGTCATCTACATATTCCAGATCCTCCAGTGTAGAAAACGTAGTCCATCTTATTTCTCTTGGACTGCCCTCTGCTGTCTGTCACATACCCAGTCTATGACTGTTAAAAATAGAGTGGTTGATAAGGGACATCCCTGTCATACTCCTGTCTTCACCTCAAAGGTTAGGTTGCTCTGCCCTTCGCAACAAGTTGGCATAGAGGCTTTTTATGATTGACACTATGCAGCTTGGAATTCCATAAGCCCTCAGTATTTTCCATAGACTTCTCAATGTATACTGTCAAAAGCCTTTTCCAAAAAAAAAAAAAATCGTTTTTGTGTGTGTCCAAATTTCTGGCAGTTTGAGCATTGAATGACTGGTGGAATGTAAGCTTCTCTTTTGATATTTGCACTGCCACTGAAGAAATGTGATGGGATTTCTCATCCTTCTAATGTAACTATTATTACAGTTGAAGTTCCTAATTTCTGTGATATCCTTTCCAGTTTAAGGATCCTATACTTTGGATTTTCTATTTGTAGTCAAGTTATTTCTTCATCTGGAACTGTCACAGGTATTCCTTTAATTTCACATATCCTGGTTTCTTTGACTAATTCTAGCCTGACTTTAAATGCTGTGTGCCAATTCTACTTGGACAGGAGTGACTTCAATTTGTTTTACTGAAGCTTTTGACTTTTCAGTCCTGTTCATTGTATTATGCCATATTTTGCTTTTTTTTTAATGTGTGCAATTGATCTGTCTATAACTGTTTCTAGTACATTGATGATCTTATTGTCTGGTAATGCTCTAATACTTATCACTTTGCCACTGATCTGGACAATCCTTAACATTTGGAGGTTTTGTTCAACCTTATGAGTAGGCCTATTGATTTGTTGAATCAATGTTCAGATTATTCGTTTTCTCCATCATTTTACTTTGACATCTTATTTGTTTCATTAGAAGCCTGTGTCTTGTGTCCTTCCTTTTCTCCATTCGTATTCCAGATTTGCCCTTGATCATCATTCTGCCCATGATTTTCTGGAGATACCTGTTTTCAATCTTGTTGGAGCTCTTCTAGAATAATTTTCCTTATTTAATCTAGTAATGTTTTAAGAAACAAAAATTTCAAATTCAAAAATGGCGCCTTTGACTTTCAAAACATGGAAAGTTGCGGATGCAAAAGTAATTATAAAATTGACACAGTATTAACACAGCTTAACTATTCAATATTCCTATGAACGACAAACTTATTATTATTTTTAATGAATTTAATTAAACAAATTAACTTCCCTGCAGCAAGCTTATGTACATAGAATTAGAATCACAATCACAAGAAAAACAACAATGGAACCGCCATCTTAGATCACCGGAATAAGACGATGTAGTCTTGCTCACAATGAGAATTGAATACCGTATTTAGTCTTGGACGGGTGGGGGGTGGGGGGGGGGGGGAACGGGACGGGACGGGACTATTCTTGCACCCCCAAAAAAAATAATCAAATAGTCTTGCACTCAACATGGAATGGATAGTCGGTTGGAATGAAGAGAGGCGTGTTCTTCTATGCCATTCAAATAAGTCGTCCTCATCATTTGGATTACGATTACGTTTAAGATTATTAAACTCAACCGTTTTCTCTTATTTCTGCATCCCTGAATTTACAGGCTTTTAACTTGCAATGTATATCACTCTGTCACTCTGTCACCTTCAAATCTTGCAATCGATTTTTCAATCACTTCCAGGTGAGCAATAGCTCTGAAACCTGGTACAGTGCAGACCTGATAAGGAGAACTCACCAGGGACCCAAGAAATAGTTCTTCTTATCAGAAATTCCTCTTATCCAGATAAGAGTTCAAGCATATGGTAATGCATTTACAACGTACAATACAATAATGAATTAGCGTTGAATATGACAGATGTATGACACAGAAAATATGTAAATCACCAAAAGTGTTAATGTACAAAGTTAGCACAAATATCTAGAGAATAACAGCACTTTTTACACTTTGAAATGAAAAAGCTGCAATTTTCCTCTGTATCTTACTTAGTACCTGTACTTGAGTTAATAAAAATGTATTTCCATGACATCCTTAAATTCAAAGAAATGATAAATTAAATCATCTTGGCATCCAGCCTGCATTATATACATGTTAGTTTTATCCATGCAATTTGAAACTTCCAACTGTGAAATAGTTTGTACCGTTAACCCACAGTCATCATTATCTCTAGAATTTGCACACTCTTAAATGATAAAGCACTCTTAAATGAAAAAGTCTGTAATTTTCCTCTGTACTGCATCAATATGACCTACAAGTTTGGACAACATTGCTGACCTATAATGAACCTTCAGATTTTGAATAATACCTTGGTCACAAGGCTGAAGTTTGGATGTCGCATTTGGTGGTAAAAATAAAAGTTCTGATGCTTTTAGATTTTGAACATTTATGTGGGCTGAACAGTTGTAAAGCACCAAAAGAACTTTGTGATGTTGACGTTCCATAGAATGATCAAATGCATATAGCCACTTGGTGAAAATGTATGATGTCATCCAGGCTATTGAATTAGCTGCATAATCAACACTCAATTTTTTCAAACCTTTAAAACAGCGTGGATTTTTTAATTTACCGATTTCAAGTAATGGCAATTTATATTAACCATCCATATTTGTACACACAACAATTGTGATTCTTTCTTTCCATTGCCCCCCCCTCCCCCCCCCCGGCACTTTTCATTTCTGAAGGAAAAAGTCTTGTCAGGCAGCAATCTCCAAAACAATCCAGTTTCATCAGCATTAAACACATCAACGGAATTATACCTACTCATGGCTGGTTTTAGCACCTCCTCCGTCCATGACTCGGTAGTCGTTTCATTAACAGAATGCCTTTCCCCACACACACAAAAAAGGTAAAGGAACCCGTTACACGCCCATTGAGGCATATTGGGAATATGGTGTTAGGCCCATATTATCTTGGCCTTCGGCACACTAGGGGTGATGTGGTTGGCATCACGTCGGCCGCGTTAACCTTCACAGGGTTGCTCTGGTACCCATTTGGGGCTGGGTCGACCCAGGAGCCGTTTGTAACCTAAAAAATTCCCACCTCATCTGGGGATCGAACCATAGACTACTGCGCTAGGAAGCCAGTGCACTAACCACTATGCTACCGCAGCTTTGTAAGTAATGTGCCGTTTTTTAAAACAACCACACCAGCCAGGACTACATTTCCAGCCAGTCCGACCTTCCAGAAGTGCTAACTCTTCTGCCTTTGCAGTTAATATAGGTCCATTTACAGGAACATTTGCTGATCTCGCCATGGTGAACCATTTTAGGAGTGCCGTGTCAACCACATCACACGTCGCTTTTCGGTTCTTCATTCTGTGACAATCAACTTGTCCACCATAAAACATTTTTCTGTACCGATCCTTATTTTTTATGATTCCTGAAAGCGTTGATTTTGGAATGTCGAATTCCTTTGCTATTTCCATTTTCTTTTTGCCACTATTTTCCACTTCTTGTACTAGCTCAATCTTTCTTTTCAAAGATATGGATTTTAACTTTCCAGCCATTTTTAGAGGGGAAATAACTCAAATTCTAACACTGACGAAGTGTGCAATTTCCAAAAATAGCCGAAAAGTTGAACAAATATCCAGGTACTGTATTTGAAAAAAAGTTCGCCTTAAGCAGATCAAATTATATAGTCGGGACACGTTTAATCGTTCGGCATATCCGAAAATTCGTGATAAACGGATTCCGCTTAACCGGACATTTTTTACAAAGACAAAGAAGAAAAATTGCCGGGGATAAACAAATTGTTCTTCACAACAGAAATTCGCCATATCCGAGATCGCCTTAAGCGGTTTGCACTGTATAATTAAAAAAAAAAAAAAAACTGTCCCTGTAATATACTGAAAATATACTGCTGTTCTCTGGACTCGTTTATCACAAACTGTCATTAGCAGGTCAATTAAATTTGACAAATTTAAAAAAAAAAACACTAAAAAGAAAACATATTTTAAACAGAGGCTTTTTTTAATTCACTAACAATAGCTCTGAAACTTGGCATAGTTGTGTATTCCTGATGACAATACAATAATCAGTCGTAAAAATAATAAAATTAATATTATTTTTATTTATTTTATCAGGGAAATGGGCAATAACTACAAATAATCTAGGTGTATTCTTTCCAACAAGATTGTCTCTTGAAATATTGAAACTTCTTCCCCTCCACACACACACTATCGCACGCGCATGCACAGACACACACACAACTGACTACATTTTAAAAAATGTAATTTACAACTCTTATCAATTTAAAAAAAAATTATTAACTTTCCGTGTAATATACTGTGCTCTGGACTCGTTTATCGCAAACTGATAGTCATTAGCGGATCGATTACATTTGACTTAAATTTTTTTTTTAAAAAGCACTACAAATAAAATAAAAAATATAAACATTTTAAACTGCCTTTTAATGCACTAAAAATCCACAATTTTTCAAGGAGTTTGTAGCTTGCAGTCTTCTTCTTCTTCGTTCACCCTCAGATGTCAACTTGAATAAGTTCAAAGAAAGCAGTGGTCAGCCTGAGGCTGTTGATATCTCCGTAGATTTTCTCCAGGAATGGTACTGGTGATGGCCATATGCGTCTTCTCTGTTCCTCATATGTTGGGCACCTTTGAAGCAGGTGTTCGGCAGTCATTTTACCAGTGCCACAGTCACACTCATCCGTAGTTCCTATCTTTAATTTGTTGAACAGATGGTATCTCAATCTGTTATGACCAGTGCAAAGTCTGAAGATTACCACTTGTTCACTTCTGCTGAGCTGGTAATACGGATCATTTTGTGTGTGGCCTGGATGCTCTTCTTCCCACTTGTGCCTGTATCTGCGCTTGATAAAACTCTTGGACTCCTCATAGGTTATATTTGTGTCCAGCTGAGGAAGTTTTCCCCCTTCCTTTGCCAATCTGTCAGCCTCTTCATTTCCAGGGATGTTGCAGTGAGAAGGGATCCACTGTATCACAACTCTTTTGTATTGCTGACATAGTCTGTGAAGTGTTACTCTTAGGTCATCCAGTTCAGCATTTATTTGACTTTTCAGTGTTGTAATCACTAACAGCGCATCTGAGAAAACTACTGGTCTCTCTGAGCTTTTTTCTGTCATTAGAATTTCTGATGCAGTTTTTATGGCCTCTGCCTCTGCTCTGAAGTTAGTTGAAAATTTCCCTGTTGCGACTGCTATCTTTTTTTTGTGTGCCATTGCTTAAGCTCAGGAAGACTCCTCCACCCCCATCTTCTGTTGCATTAGTTGCTGATCCATCTGTGTACGCATGTACCATGTACATGGAGTTGTTGGTTATATCAGGACGTGTTTCCTTTATTGTAATATGTTTTTGTTTGTATTTATTTTATACTATATTATCTCTAGTCGGTATTTTTCCTTTTGTAGTTATAGTTTAACATGGTTTTTAAAAGAAATTCCAAAATATGCTATTTTCTAAGTTAGTATGTTTTTAATTTTCACTGGATGGTTTCTTTGGTTAATCTGTATGTATCTGGGGCGAGTCTTTCACGAGTTTGGACTACTGACTCAAATCCTTATTTGTTTTTTATATGTTAGCTTTAGTTTTTGTAATATAGTGTTTTATTAACTTTTGCATTTCTGAAGGGGTCTTTGTGCCTATGAGATTTTCTACCCTCATTTCTACATTGTGGTTACTACAGTATGTCTTAATGTTTTGCCTCTGTTGGTCATATTTCTTGCAGTCCACCAGAAAGTGTCTAATTGTGTTTGGTTCTTGACACTCTTCACATGTGGGTTCCTCAATCATAAAATATCCAGTTCCAAGCTTGAGCCTCAGCAATTTTTTATTAATTGGTATTTTTAGTTCATCTTTTATTTGACATTTTTTGCTTGGTTTTTTTAAGGATTTTATATGAGTGTCTTGCTTTTTTACTTTGGTCCCATGCTGTTATCCACTCTTTAGTTATTGCTTGAGCAATTAAGCTCTTAATTTCAAACTTCCCTAAGCCTACTTCAATTTTGTTATGGCTAGCTCTCCCCCCTTTGGCTTCTTTGTCTGCAAGCTCATTTCCTGCTATCCCCACATGTGATGGTATCCATGTTATTGTTGCACTGCATCCTATAGTTTGTAGATATGTATTAACCTGTAGTATTTCCTCTATAATATCTGGCCTGCTACATTCATTTCTGTTTCTGATAGCTAATACTGATGATAGGGAATCTGTGAGAATGGTTACTTTTTTTGGTGGATTTTCTGCAGCTATTTCTAAAGCTTTTAGGATTGCCACTAATTCTGCTGCCTGTTACTTTGTATCTTTTATAAATTTTTAATTTTGGTATTGCTATTCCTGCTCCTAACTGTCCTTCTTCATCTTTTGACCCATCTGTATATATAGTTAGGCTATTATTTATATACCGTTCTATGTACTCTAGTGTTTTACTTTTTGCTGAGATTATGTCGTTAGATTTATTTATGATCTTTGTTAAGTGGGAGTCAGTTTCTGGCACTTTTAATTCCCATGGTGGGATCTTTGCTTTATACAGAGCACTACTGTTTATCGCATTAAATAGGTCTGGGTATTGATCCACTTCATCCATTGTTTTCCACCCTGACGGGTATCTATTATGGTTTAATGGAATGTGGCCTATGTACTGGTTACCCCTATCAAAGGTTTTATGTGCTGGGTGAGTTGGATCTTTTGCCACTCTTGCCCAGTAGCTGAATCTCAGTTCTTTTCTCCTTAGCTCCAGGGGTATAATGCCTAGCGCTACTTCTAGTGCCTCTGCTGATGTTCCCTTTGAGGCACCTGCTATTATTGACAGTGCCTGGTTTTGGACTGTGTCTAGTTTTTTCTTATTGCTTGGGGCGGCTGATGCATAGACAACACTGGCATAGTCAAGTTTGCCCCTAATAAATGATTTATAGAAGGTTAACATGGTCTTATTGCAGGCGCCCCAACCACTTCCTTTCATATATCTTAGCATGTTAATAAGTCCCCTACTGCTTTGCACTAATAGGTCTGTGTGTTTGTTCCAGTTTAGTTGCTGGTCTAATACCATACCCAGAAATCTAGTTGATTTTGCTGTGCATACTTTTTGCTCATTAATGCTTATGTCAATTATATTGTTTTTAATTACACGCCCTCTACTGAAGATCATTCCTATGGTTTTTTTTAACGTTTAGATTAAATCCCCACTTGTTCATCCAGTCAGATACTTTATCCATTTGCCTTTGTACTGTTTTATAGAGGAATGGGAGATTTCTTCCCGTTCTCCATATCGCAGCGTCATCTGCAAACTGGGATAAGTTGTTTTTTAAGTCTTTAAACTCGTCGCCTAGGTCGTTGACCATAATCGTAAAGATAGATGGTGATATTACTGATCCCTGGGGAATTCCATTCTGTTGCTCATACACCTCAGATCTATCATTGTTTATTTGTACCATTGGACAAAACATTTGACTTTCGTTAACAGGACTATTTCTGTGCCTTATGCATGTTCAAAGGCTCTGAGAAGATATATGGAAATGAGAAGGCAGAGAGACATTCCTAAGAAGTAAAAGGCAAAATTAAAACAGACGATGGGGCAAAATTTGAAAAGATAAAAGCATTAATAAAAACAACTTCAAAGAAACAAGTATCTATCCTGCAGGAAGTTTTCTAGATAATTGTAGGTTCTGCCTACTATACCTAATTTCCTGATTTTGTGTAGTGCACCCTCCCTCCAACACTCATCATATGCTCTTGCTACATCAAGGAATATTGCTACTGTCTTTTCATTCCTTTTGAAGCCTGTTTTAACATCATGTTCCAGCCTCAACAGTTGCTCTATTGTACTATGTTGGCTTCTAAAGCCTGCTTGGGTTGGACTGTACAAATTATGCTTTTCTAGATGAAATTTTAGTCTGCTGTTGACTATTGTTTCTAGAATTTTTCCTAGATGCGATGTTAACGATATTGGCCTGTATGAGCTGACATCATGTGTTTCCTTATCTGGCTTTAGTATGGGGATGACTACTGCTGTCTTCCATGAACACGGTATTTTTCCCGTGTGCCAGATTTTGTTGTAGAGGGATGCAATCACTCTTAGAGTTGTATTTGGTACCTTTTTGAGGATTTCATAGCTCAGAATGTCTTCCCCAGAGGTAGTATTGGTTTTTCCTGCTAAAGCTCTTTCTATTTCATCTACTGTAATATCTGCATTTAAATAATTAGCATCCTGTGTGGTGTCCATATTTTCTCCTTTTAATTTTTCTAGCAGTGTCTTCCGCCTATTTATTTCTGCCTTATCTAGACTGTCTATTGAACTAACCTGATAGAAGTATTTAGCTAGTATGTTGGCTTTTTCTCTATCTGTTTCAGCTCTCTCTGGTATTTTAATTGTTGGGATTTTTAAATTTCTTGTGGTTTCCTCCTTTAATTGCTTTTAGTTTTCTCCAAACTGTAGTTACTTGTGACCTATGGTTTAGTGTTTGACAAAATGTTCTCCAACTCTTTTCTTTAGCTCTGAATATTATTTTATTTGTTTCATTTCTTACTTTTTTATAGTTTGTGTAATTCTCTTCAGTTTGGCTTTCTATACTTTGTAAGGGCCCTCTCCCTCAATTTCAGTTGTTCTGAACATCTGTCTGTCCACCATGGTACTGGATTTTTATCTTTGTTTCTTTTCCTATTTTTACCTTTTTGTGTTGGTTTTAAGTGCTCAGGCATATTCCTGTTTGGTATATATTTTATAGCTATTTTTAAAATCTCATTTGTTAGTTTTTCTGCAAATATATCTATACTGTTAGATTCAATTTGTTCTATGCTTAGTTTACTTAGCTCCAATTGGAAGGACTCCCAATTTGCCTTTTTTAGGTTGAATGTAGGTTTCGAGCTTTTTGGACTAGTTCTATATTTGTCGTTTAGGTTTATTTCTATGGGTAAGTGGTCTGAGCTGGAGTCATTCAGTACTTCCCATTTAGCAGAGGCTAGGTTTGGTGTTATAATACTTATGTCTATTGCTGTATCTCCTCCACTGTTGCATGGGTTAACCCTTGTCACTGAGCCATCATTTAGTATGATTAGCTCAGCACTTTCAATGTAGTCCAACAGTCTTTTTCCTGCTGGATCATTACTGTTGTTACCCCATGCCTCATGGTGTGCATTAAAGTCACCTACCAATAATGTTCTTTGGTCTATTTGTGTGTTAATAGTGGCAATATCCCTATCGGTTATATTACCCTTGGGGCTATAAATGTTTATTATTTTTAAGTTATCTGGCTCACTGTCTACTGTTACACTTATTCCTTCAATATTTTCTGTGTTGAATTGTTCCCAATTTACTATTTTGTAGTCTTCATGTATTAAAAAGGCCACGCCCCCTCCTCTTCCCTCGGGTCTATCATTTCTAAGTGTTATATACCCTTGGTAGTTCAGTTTTTGTTTGGGGTTCAGGAGGGTTTCTTGTATTGCAAAGATGGGTTTTGCCTCCTTATACTGTCCCATAAGAGACAGCAGGTTCTTCCTGGCACCCCTACAGTTCCACTGAACTACTTTGATAGCTCTAGAGTCTGTGGTCCCCATTTAGTATGGTTAGCTTAGTTATGTTATTGTTTTTATTAGGTTCTTTGATAAGGGATCTACTTTTTTTGGTTTTGCTCACTATCTCTCATGTTCTCTACAAACTCATCATTCCAAGTAACCATTTTACTCCGAACTCTTTCTGCGAGGTATGGTAGGTGTAGTTCCACTGTTTCCTTAAATTTTTTTCCATATTTTCTATAGGCCTAGCTCTTTCTCTCTCTATTTTTTTTAGGATTTCTTCATTAGCTTCTTTTATCTCTGCTATTTTTTTGAGGTCTCTCTCTATTTCCTTTTGTGCTGTTTTTATTTCTTCTAGTACCTGTCTGGCTTGGATGAGGTTATGTTCTGTCTCTTCTGTGTTGTCATCTTCTTTACTGTTTATGGGTATTTTAATTTTATCTTCTTTCTGGATTTTTTCCTGTATGTCTTTCACTTCACTGGTTATTTGTTGTATTTGTTTCTTAATGATACTTTCTTGAGAGTTTTGGAGATGGTTGTTGGTTTTCTGTCTTTCTTTTATTTGCCAGAATGGTTTGTTTGTTTCTAGTGATTCTTTTAATATGTGCTTTGTCTCTTGGTAGATTGGGCACCCCTGATACCTGGCACTGTGGTTACCCTGGCAGTTTGCACATCTTCTGTTTTTATTTTCTTGTTTGTAGTCTTTGTCCTCTTTAGCCATTGTGCAGTCTCTGTGTTTGTGTGCTCCTGCACAGAAACTACATCTTGTTGCTCTTTTACAAGCATGCTGCATGTGACTAAAGCCTTGACAATTTGTGCATTGGATGATTGGTGGTATGAATGTTTCAGTCTTCCTGATTCTCTTGCAGATTTTGATCTCTTTGGGTATTTCTGTACCCTGCACACTCAACACTACCACTGATGTATTCTTCTGCAGCTTAGTTTTAATTCGTTCTACCTTTTCTATCTTAGTTTCTGGGTTTTCTTTCACTATGTTTGTGTGGATCTCTTCTTCTGTTAGGTTTGTATCGATGCCCTTGATTACGACTTTTCTAATCTCTTTGATCAGCTCCATTTGTATATTTATTTTATGTGGGAGTTGTACTTCTTTAGATTTTTCTTTCAGTTCATTTATTAGGACCTTGGCTTTTTCTGTGCTGTTCAAACAGATTACTACACCATTGCTTGTTTTTTGTAATCTGTTAATAGATTTTTTGTCTATTATTTTTTCTAGGATAACCATGATTTTGTCATCGGGTAGGGCTCTCAGAGTGGCTTCTGTCCCTCCTACTTGAGTGATTTTAACTCTTCTTCTGTGGGTTTCTGTTTCCTTTAGGCTGTCCTCGGCACTTTCTTTGTGTTCTTTGGTTTCCTGAGTGCATTGGCCTGCATTTCCCTCTTTGTCCTTCCTAATGTGTTCTGCGGCTTTATTTCCTGTCGAAGGTGGTGTTCCATTGTTTGCAGCACCTTTCTTTGAAGTCAGAATTTCTGTTTTTTTCTCGTTGCTCTTTTTGTTTGGTTTCCTGTCTTTATTTACTTCAGGGTTCACTTTTGTTTTTTCATTGATGGTTTCCATTTTGCCCTTAATTTCTGTGTCCTTTAGACCAGGGCTTTTGTTCCTCTCATTTTCTGTCCGTTTTGATGTTCCTTCCTTAGTATGTCTTTCTGATGATTTGCTCCAAGCTTTTCCCTCCCCTGAGTGCAATCTCGTTAGCATTATGTTGTACTTATTTGCCCTTATTTTTGCTAAATTAACACCAGGCAAGTTAATATTTATTTATTTATGTATTTTTTTATTTTTTTTTAAAAATAAATTTTAAATTATGTTTAGCTATCAATATTGAAGGCTGAAAAGTCCTACTACTAAGCTAGTAAATTTGAATTAAATTTGATTTTGTTCACGCGCGGCTCTGCGCTGAAAGATGCCTGTATTCATTTCACAAAGAAAAGCAAGATGGCTACTGCACTTTACAAATGAAGACCACACGTGGTTGGCCTACCTGTGCTTATTCTATTTCACTAATATTTTATTTATTCCAATAGCTAACCCTATCAATTTTAGCTAACGTTTGAAAAGCAATTAACGAATACTATTTTTACTGCAAGCTATAAACTCCTTGAAAAATTATTTGTGGCTGTTTAGTGTATTAAAAGTCTGGTTTTAAAATATTTAAGGCCGTATCACATGTCCCCTCGGGAGAACTTAACAGTATTTGGCATTGAGGGCAGATCCTACCTTTTGGCGCGCCCCCCCCCCTCCCCCCCCCCTCATAAACACTTGCGAGTATATTTTTAGCAGCAAGTACTATCATAAGTGTCTAATGGCTTCCCCTTCCTGGCTGTCACCCAAGGCAGACCACCCCCCTTAGTTTATCTCTGCACGCCCCATTGTTCATTTCAACTGACAACTTGACACCCCATTGTTCATTTCAACTGACAACTTGACATCTGTATTTCTTTGTGTGCTAGACTTTTATTTCTGCACAGTTCAATACCCGGTATATAAAACTTTTAAAGACAAATTCAGTTATGTCTCAAAATGTACTCCCTAAAATTAGCTTGTAAAGACAAATACTAAGAGTTAATAAGGCTTAAAGTTACAACTACAGGATGGGGTTAGTCAACCCACTGCCTAATTCTTCATTGCCTACAACATGTATGCAGGGTACAGTGTCACTAATCTTTGCTCCCCTTTCAGGTTAAGGTAAGAAGGGCAGTTTCCACTCACTCCTGAAGCAGACTGCTCCAAATGTAAAAAAAAATTGTCCCATATTCAAAAGGAAATGTTTGTAATCATAGTTTAAGACAAATAGGTGATTGGCCTGTTGTGCCTTTGCATGGTGGAGGGGCTGCCTCCTTACGGCCTCCATGCAGGATGCCCTCCTCCTTTTTTATCCGGGCTTGGGACCGGCATAGGCGGAGTTGTGTTTTCATCTCAGTTTCTCTTACTCTGGTGATTCCAGAACAGGGATGCCTCATAATGCTATGAACTTGTTTTTTTTTTTCCTTCTAATCATGGTCAGCATCTTATGATTCCTGTTCTACTGATTGTCTGGTTCTTTCCATCTGTTCCACATTAGTGATTTTGTCATAAAATTTCAATCATATTCTGCACAAGCACCTATTTATGAAAAACCTATTTTTTCAGGTTGTCATTCAATTTTGTTCTCCAGTTTTCAGAGCCATGCAGTAGGAATGGCATTTGAGTAAGATGATTTTTGTGTTGGTCTTGATTTCTTTTGATTTTTATGTATTTCCTAATGCACTTAAAGCTCTTGCCTTATTTTGTGTTCCACTGAGATATATATTGCCACCAAGATGTGATTCCACATCTGTAAGGATGCATCTTTCAGTGCAGTCTGTTTTAACATTGGATGCATTTATTCTCTATTTTATTATTCAGTTAGAAGAGAAAAGGTGATTAGATTCACTACAGTTCATATCTCAAAGGGCATGGTAGGTTGTCCTTCATGGAGAATTCATTTTGTTTTATTAGGTGTCATTCAGTAGATTCTGATAAAATAACTTGGTATAAATTTTACAGTTGATGTGTCTCTTCTGTTCAATAGAATATAAGTTTATAAATTAATAAAACGGTATTGAATCAGTTTTACAAATAACAGTTTACACGAGACAAGGGACGTTTCGGGTATTACCCAGAGTGACGTGTAAGACAGCGACAATTTTTAGAGATACAAAAGGATATGAAACGAACCAAAACCAAAACATAAGAAGATAGATCGGAAAAACATCGAATAAAGAAGAATGAAAGAGAGAGAAAAGCTACCAGAATTTATGCAAAATGATGTTGAACATTGAGACCTTCAGGACATAAAACGAAAATGATGTTGAACATTGAGACCTCCAGGACATAAAACGCCTAATTGAAAAATAAGACGGTTCTCTAATGAAAAGCGAGTCCTGTCATCCCCGACACATGAACGGAGGGCCGTGACATGGATATCGGATTTACCTGAATGGCCAGGCCTATTGAAATGAAGGGCCACTGGTAAATGTTTGCCATGATAGATGTCATTCAAGTGCTCACGAAACCTGTCTGCCAAACGCCTGCCAGTTTCACCAATATAGGTCATGCCACACCTCTTGCGGATGATAGCATAAATAAGGTTTCTGGATTCGCACGTGTATATATACTTATACTGAAGCACATTAAAAACGCACCACTATTATATATACTGATGCCGAGAAGCTGGAAAAAAAAGAGTGGGAATGGATTTTCCCTATGTTTGTCATGAGGTAGAGAGTGAATGGCTGCTGGAATGGAAAGTGCATGATTCAACCCATGGGTTTGTGTACAGACTACATGAAAACAATGAAAGTTACACATGCAACACGATTCCCAACAGCTATGACCCTGAAAATCTGTACGCGTTGTGGCAGTATACTTGGTATAAAAAGGCCATTGAGACAAAAACACCCAGTACATGTGCTTGAAATGTCACAACTACCGTATCTGAAAACGACCGCCAACGAGCCATTGGTATGTTGGAGACCGGAATGAGCTCACGGGCCATTGCCAGAACGATGAATTGCCACCACAGCACTATTGTACGTCTCAATGAATGTTACGGAACCACTGGCAGTGCTCGGGATAGACTTCGGAGTGGCCAACCACGAGTTACTACCCCTGCGCAAGATTGTCATATTGTGCTGAGTCACCTAAGGAATCGTTCTCTCCCGGCAAGTCAAACAGCAAGAGCAATAGTGGGTAGACGTGGGCAAGTCTCTCGAATGACAGTCATACGATGACTCAGAGATACAGGCCTTACTGCAAGATGACCTTATGTTGGGCCAAACTTGACTCACAGACATCATCAGCAGCGCCTGCAATGGGCAGAGCAACATGTCAGATGGACTAGACTGCAGTGGAATGCTGTCCTATTCAGACGAGAGCAGATTCAACATATCCTTTCCTGGACGTATGCGGATTTGGCGACGGTGTGGAGAGCGCTTTGCAGATTGCTGTGTTCGTCAGCACAACCGATTTGGAGGTGGCAGTATTCACATTTGGGGAGGATTCAGTTTTCACCATCGCTTGCCTCTTCACGTCTTCCGTGGAAATGTTAATGCTGTGACATATCGAGATGAGGTTCTGGATGCATTGGTTGCTCCTGCGTTCACAAATTATCTAGACTTGCAGCTTCTCCAGCATGCATTACGCAACAATATCTACAGCAGCAGAACATTGTGACGATTGATTGGCCTGCCCTATCACCAGACATGTCCCCTATAGAACATCTGTGGGACGAGCTTGGACGCAGAGTCTACAGGCAAGGTTCTCCAGCTAATCTGCAACAGCTCGAAGCTGCTCTTACACGTGAATGGGACTTGATTCCCCATAATTTCCTTCTAAGACTGTGCATTCCATGCGGAGCTGCTGCCAAGCTTGTTTGCAAGCACACGGTGGACATACCAGATACTGAGGATAGTGTGAATGAATTTTTTTATTGGTTGCATTTTTGGTTTTCTACCTTGCCTGCACAGAATGCAATGAATTTCATAACAATCAAATGTACAAATTAATGACCAGCATGGATTCATAGGAAAATGAATAAATATTCCAAATATGTAAACTTGTAAACACTTGTATTTACATTTCACACTCTGTTCCTGGATTATACAGGTGGTGCATTTTTAATGTGCTTCAGTATATATTGTGCTTTGCTTAATTTGGTCAAATGGGAACTTTTCCAGTGAAATCTTGAGCTCCTTTGACTTTTACGGGACTCGAAATATTGACAGTTCACCAGAAAACTGACCTGAATCTCATGGGTCTGGCTGAACCTTCCCAGAATATTTGCTTATGTTCTTGTGCATTAGTGGTTTCGTTCACTGAGTGCCTTGCCATGCAACGTGCCTTGTTTTCTGTAGTTTTTTGGTTTCTTGATTTAGAATTATCGTCCTGTGAATATTACAATAAATTTTTTTCTTCAAATTTATTAGGTACTTTAGTTGCAGTGTCTCACAAATAAAACTTAAGGCTGTAAATCAGAAAGTTCACATAACATTTGTTCGAATAAGTACAATATCAATTTTCATAAGACGTGTAGACATGAAAGAAAATATCACACCTAATACCCTGTTACCGGTACTTCAATTAGATTTACTAGTGACAATTCTCTTTTGTGGTCAAAGCATTTTTTTTGCCTCTGCTTTTAGATTAGGTTTCACTTTTTCCTGCTTCGTCTCTGACAAGAGGTGCACAATGTAGGACAAATTCTTTGTCTTAGTAAGACTGACTTGTTTTTTGTTCACCCTGTAATTTAAGTGGCTCTGCATCTAAGAAGTAGGCTGCATTTTCTTACCTTCAAGTGCAATGCGCTTTCAAATCTTATGTCAGTTACTAAATTTAAATCTTGTCTGTTTGGGTTGACCGTGCAATATCTTGCATGCAGCATTCATTTGACAGTGCAGTTTGTCTTGTCTGCAGCATTCAGTCTTTGAAAGACTCACATGAGTCATCTTTTCTAGGTGCTCAAATTCAGAAAAACGACAGCCTTGTCAGTTTTTATTTATATCTTTTCCCCCCCCCCCCCCCCCCCCCCCCCCCCCCCCTCCCCCCCCCCCCCCCCCCCCTCGTACGCCCGCTAATACTCGAGGCGGAATCTCAGGTTATTATTTTGTCTTACCTGACATTGATTTTACGTGAGTATCCCTTTTTTCTTGTACAGAGACAGGTGTCCCTCGCCATTCAGGCAAATACTCTCCGATTTCGGAGGTACCGATTACAGCTGGGTCGGCTCAGGAGCCGCCAATCCCTGGTCTACGACACTCCTTCAAATGTCCTCGCCAGGTCTAGAGTTAATCCAGTCCAAATCCCGGTCGACGAAAAATCCTCAAATGCCGTCTACCGGGTTTGATCCTGGATCACCCGGTCGCCAGAGCGGTGTGGTAACCACTACGCTAGCGCGGCTCCCCATTTATATCTTAAACATTGTTAGTACATCCTGATTTATTACATTTCAAACTGATGACTTACACTGACTTTATTATAGACAGTGGATATGGGGGTTGCCTAGTTTGATTCGTCAAGACTACTGGAGCACAGAAAATATCACTGCAGTCATAAGTATGTTGGGCTGTGTAGTTCCCACTGGTCTGTACGAGACAAAGAATATGACTACTGCTTCTTTGGGCATGTTGTTCAAGAGGAATGAGGTTGTGGTGAGGCTGGCAACCTGATGTAAAACACTTCTTCTTCTTCTTCTTTCTTCTTTGATCCTTAGCCGCCGACCTTCAAAGCAGTCAGTGGCCATCACGCCTAGTGGCATCTTGTAGGGCAACAACAAATTGATTCCACTTTGCTCGGTCGGTGGCCATCCTTCGTACAGTGCCCCAACTCTGGTTCATTCTTTGCATCTCAGTCTCCACAGTGCTCCGCCAGGTTGTTTTTGGTCGGCCTCTCTTTCGTTTTCCTTCAGGGGTCCAAAGCATAGCTGTTCTTGTGATGGCATCGGGGTCTCTTCTGAGGACATGACCAACCCAGCTCCAGCGTCTGCCAGCTATGATGGTGTGCATGTCCTCTTGCTTGCTACGAGTAAGCAGATCTTGGTTAGTGATGGTATTTGGCCAAAAGATTCGGTGAATTTTTCTTAGGCATGTTGTGTGAAAAGAGGACAATTTCGACATTTCCTTCTCTAACTCTCCAGCATTCCGCACCACAGAGAAGCACAGAAAGCACACAGCTCTGATATAATCTTAATTTTATGCTTGTGCTGTATTGGGAGGACTTCCAGATGTTGTTTAGGCTAAAGAAGGCTGTTCTTGCCTTATTCATTCTGATGTTGATGTCTTTGCCTGCCCCGCCGTCTGGTGTTACTATGCTTCCTAGGTATGTGAAGGTATCTGTCTGTACCAATTGCTGATTCCTTACTGATATGGGCTCAGGGTTGCTCACATTGAGCGTCATGACCTCAGACTTCTTTAAATTGATATTCAAGCCCACCTGCTGGCTAAACTTATTAAGTCTATCCGTTTTTTCCTGGATGTGTTGATGTGAATGTGCTAGAAGTGCAATGTTATCTGCATATTCCAGATCTTCCAATGTAGAAAATGTTGTCCATCTTATTCCTCTTGGACTGCCCTCTGTTGTCTGGCGCATCACCCAGTCTATGACTGTTAAAAATAGAGTGGTTGATAAGGGGCATCCCTGTCGTACTCCTGTCTTCACCTCAAAGGTTAGGTTGCTCTGACCAACACTACACGTAAAGTTGACATAGAGGCTTTTTATGATTGACACTATGCAGCTTGGAATTCCATAAGCCCTCAGTATTTTCCAAAAACTGTCCTTATATATGCTGTCGAAAGCCTTTTCAAAATCAACAAAATTAATGTAAAGCTGTCTTTGCCATTCTGAGCACTGCTCTATAATGTTCCTGAGAGTGAATATATGATTTACACATCTCCTGTTCTTTCTAAATCCTGCTTGTTCTTTCATCAGTTTGTGATCTACTGCCTTTGAAATTCTCTGTATAATTATCCTGCCTAGTATTTTGCTGGGAACTGAGAAGAGTGATTCCTCTCCAATTATTGCAGTCTGCAAGATCTCCCTTCTTGGGCAATTTGACAATTATTCCTTTGTTCCACTCTGATGGTGTTGTCCCCGTTTTCCAGATTTGTGCAAATAGTGGTTCTAATAGTTCTGCTGCTAGCTCAGGGTCTGTCTTAAATAGCTCTGCATTTAAGTTATCATGGCCCGGAGCTTTGCCGTTCTTTAACCCTTTGATTGCTGTGATGATTTCTTCTTTGCGTGGAATGTCTGTATTCACATCTAGATCGTTTTCAGCTTCAGGAACATTCAATTGTGTCTCTGGTGGTTCCTTGTTCAGAGTTTCTCTGAAGTGCTCTGCCCATCTTGTTTCCTGTCCCTCTGCTGTCGTGATGAGATTACCTTGCTTATCTCTTACTAATGTAATATTGTTTGCACCTCGTTTTCCGCTGATGAATTTAGTTATTTTGTATGCTGTGCTTTGTTCATTTCTCAGTGCTGCCTCCTCTGCCTGTCTTGCAAGATCGTCTAGGAAATTTCTTTTGTTGGCTCGGGTTTGGCGTTTAACTTCCTTGTCCAGCTGACTGTACTGTTCGCTATATAGTTGCTTTAACCTGGGGGACTTCGCTTCTGTTTTCTTTCTTTTCATTTCCTTTCTCATCGTTATGGTGTTTAAAGTTTCTGGTGTTATCCAGTCTTGCTTCTTCCTTTCCTGGAATCCCAAGCATGATTTGCTGCTTTCTTTGTATATTGTTGAAATGGTGTTGAAATTCTGGTCTATATCATCAGTCAATGTCTTTTCCTGACTTTTGGCAAATTGATATCGTTTCTTTATGTCGACCACAAAAGCTTTTCTGGTAAGGGAGTCCTTCAATTTGCTGATGTCAAACCTTTTCTGTGTAGTTACAGTTGGTGCAGCCCTTCTTAGTTTCACTTTCAGTTTTGCTACTACTAAATGGTGATCATTTCCCACATCTGCACCTCTTCTTACCTTCACATCTTGTAATGCATGTCTCCATCTACCGTTAACCATGATGTGGTCTATCTGGTTTCTGTCCCGACCATTTGGTGATTCCCATGTTAATTTGATGTAAAACACATTGTTACAGAAACCACAGCTGAAGAGCATGACTGCTAGGTTTAGGCTTTTACAAGTGGACCAGCTTCAGTGGGGTTCATTGAGCAGAAGATTAAGTAGATTGTAATGGAACAAGCAGGGTTTTTAATAAAGCTAGCAGCTTTGTGACACACATTGCTGCAGCAGACTAAATTGCATGAAGTAAGTGCTTTGGCTTTTGCTGCCTGCAATATGGCTGATGGCATAGTTTGTCACTTGGTCTTTAAGGGGTGGGGAAAAAAGAACGTTTAGCAGGGTATAACTAGATTTCATGTACTCATCTCATTCATCTCTGGAACTATCATGCTAAGAGGTAAAAGTAGTCTCATAACAGATACTGCCATAAGGAAGTGAAGCAGAGATTTTTACCTATACTGTACTAGATCTCAGCTTTGAGGTGGTGACTTTGATGCCTTTGCTTTCCCTAATTCAAGAGTGGTCAGGTACCCAGTTATACAGCTAGGTAGACTGGAGCATTGTGTGACCTGGTTTATATTCTGGTCACTTAGCCTCTTGAATGAAGTGCATGCAATCACTCTGCAACTTGGATGCTGCAGAGGTATATTTTTTTTCAATAACCTGAATTCTCATGCACGATTTGGTAGCCCTAGTTTTGGCAGCTGAATTCTTAGTATCCACATTTACCAGTAACTTTCTCTTTATGTAGTTTACCACTCTGCAGTAGATGCCAGGTCGCATAGGGATTCAAGACAATGAAAGTGCAAACTAGCAACAACAAAAAATAAGAGCAAACATTCCCATCAATTTAAGAACCACAAAATGTGATACACACCTGCAAACAATGGATGGACCAGTGGGCTGCAAAAGCCCTGAATGCAGATGTCTCAGCCATGCATCAAATATAGCATTAGCTTAAACAGCAGAGACCAGAGTATATTTTTGGTAGTGAACATATTTCAATTAAAAAATCATTTGTAAGCAATAATTAACAACGTAAACAATAATTAACAATATCTAAATGCTATTTTTTGATAAAACAACTGGTTACTAGCATTAAAAAAATTTTTTTTTAATACCATCGTATTATGAGTCATATGCAACAGTAAAATTCCAGAAGTGAGTTTTCTTTACATGTATAGAGCATTACACGTACCATTATTATATCATACATGTAGTGCATTGAAAATCACGACGAACCTTAAAACTTGAAAAGTGTACAGCCTGCTTAAATTAAAATGTATATTAACATGAATACGCGAGTCTGAACTATTTAAAGTGCATTTCATGAAAGCTGTTTATAACCGGTACATATTTATGTTCAAGGTAAGACTATCAACTAGTGCCTGCTAGTCCGGACATTTCAGTACACCGTCAGCAACTAAGTTATGGTATTTTTCCGGTTTCCTAGCCTTGTCTCAATACGTCGACCATTGGCATTTGGTTTTGCGATATCATTCGCGTTTGAGATCATAATTCACCCTATTATGTTGCAAAAGAAACCTTCATTTAATTACCAATTAATCAAAACATGCATTTTTTATTCAAATTGGTAACTTTCTTAGCTTTTCAAGCTCTTGAAAAAATTAGATTGATGTGCGAATGTCTGAAGCGGTGATAACAATTCAATCCACGTTGTTACACAAAAACTGTGCGATCATGTTAAATTGCTAAATAATATAAAAACTATTGTAAATTTTACATTTGAGGTTCAAAACATTGTTAATAAGTGATATAAGTTTATAAACTAATAAAACGGTATTAGATCAGTTTTACAAATAACAGTTCACATGAGACAAGGGACGTTTCGGGTTTTACCCTTCGTCAGCCACAAACAGGTGACAAAGACAAAAATTACATATAGGTGATATACTTAATAAGTGATATACTTATGTATAGTCAACCTCAAATCAGAAGATGTGATGATGTTTGCACATGAGCCAATAAAAGTGGCGTCTCGATCTTGATGACATCGGGAGTTATCACGGCCAATGGAACAGCCTCGCTGTCTATTTTTCGCTAAAATTCTAGGCCTAACTTGAGCGATACAGAACTTACTCAAAGTCAATTAGCTCCACCAGCAAATACCAGAAGTCTTTAAAATTTCACACGAATAAAGGAAAATGGCTCCCAAATCTTCTCATATATTGCAAACAATTATAACAACATTTAAAATGTCACATCTTGTAAAATTTCAACTTCACTTTGAGAAATCGACGTCTTCCACGTTGTTTTCTACAGCTTGCAATATACGAAATTAAAGATATGCATCTTCCCATCATAATGGTAAAAACAGTATGCAAATCAGACATTTGCTGGTCAAGCGAAACCCGTTTGAATGAAGCGGGGTGAGGCAAAAACGCCGAGAGTTGGCCGCGCGCCCGGGCAAACTACGCGTAACGTTGCTGTTAGTTTTTATTAGTAAAAAAATACTTCAATAACTTTTATTATTTGGGAATTAATACATTTCAAAAGAGAAGAGGATAATGAGTATCGTGATATAAATTTTATTACAATCCGCTTAATAGCAAAGGGACAGCGACGACTTAAACTTGACGAATTTTCCTCAGTTTTCTCAACTTTCGTGCGTTGTCAACCAAAAAAAGCGGGCGGTTTGTGGTACCTATTGTTAGGTATTATTATTGTAATAGATGAGATTAGCTATGAAGGTCCCTGAATTTACCCAATAATATTGTGAACTTTTCAGGGTACCTTTCCGCTACCACCCCTTTTATCTCATTCAAAATGTATTTATATTATTATATTAAATGACTTTGTGTAGTGTCTAGGGTTATGAAGGTAGAGTGTAATGTACAATAATCAACAAACATACAAACAAATAGTTTATTATTCACAACAGCACACAGTACTACCACAATAACATACAAACGACACTTTAAAAGGCTATCTTATTTAAGACTGTGGTTGAAATTTGTGTAAATATAATTTTTACAATTTATTATCCTGATTCTAATTTATTTTGAACCAGGACTGACAATCAAAAGTGAAATCAAAAGAATCATTTACATCAGTCAAATAGCACAGTAGATCTTCTGTCCATACATAAAAATATTATTCTAATATACGTCTGTAGTTGTATTCTCCTACTTTAAGGTAATACTGGTAGTACCCCTAGGTTGTTGTTTAAAATCACACCCTTTTAGTTATGTTTGTTTTCGTTTGTCTCTTGTGGGGCTATTAAATATTTGTCCCAGTTTTATTCACTGTCACTTTATATTCCTTTTTAGTTCTGTTAGTTGAGCTGCCAGGTGCCGAACATGAACTTAACTTGGCAGTAGAATACAGGTAGAACGTTTCCTCTGCTCGCTTGACAATCTGTTCCCTGTTTGATAGGCAATGGCCACTAGCATGGGCTCGCAGTATACAGACAGAGTCCTGAATCGATCAGTTTTCAAGCGTTTTGTACCACATTAACGTCAGTACCCAGGACCTCTGAAATGTGAAGGTTATGCATCCTTCTTAACTGATTCCGTACGTAATTATTTTCAGCTCTGGACGGAATTATTTTTAAGCCCCAAAAATTTACACATACATAATTTACGTTTACTGACAATGTGTGTCTAATCATGAGTTAAGTATAACATATTATATATCAAATTAAAGTACATTGGATGAACAATATAAATCCATATGCCTTTCTGGCTAATTTTATGTTATGTTTATGTTATAACAGATAATATGTACACGGAAAAAAGATAACTTGAAATTTTGAACAAAAATTTTCAACTTACGTAAGGCTTGTAACATAAATTGTTATCACAATAGTTTCACTGCTCTCTTTGTGCAGGTAATCCATTTAGAAACACAGAAAAAGTAAGAAAGTTATGGTTGATCACACAGTTTGTTCACTGTTTACATATTAGTAACTTATCCTGTGTGTTTTCGGCCATTATGGCGATACGACAGAACACGATTAAAGATAAAGATAAATGTGAAAAAATCCCTTCAAACGCAAATAAAAGACGAAGCTTGTTGAAATTTGCCCAGTTTTGTTTACTTCCGTTCGAGATAAATTCCGGGCATTATAAAATATCAGAATAGAAAGAAACAACGAAATAAATCAGCGTCTTTTAAAAGATCTTGCGGCCACAGCGGTCGGCCATTGCGTCTTTTAATAGATCTTACGTATGGAATCAGTTAAGGAAGCCGTGTTGTAGAAACATGAATTTTTCTTATTTATAACTTTACATTTTGCCTATATATGTCAAAATGTTCCTTGGTAAGAGAGAAATCAAACCATATGAGTGATTGCATAATTATGCTAATTAGCTATTCAAAATGGCCGCCGCAGTATAAAAAATGCAGGGTTATTTTAAACCCACATAACATTATTATTTCTCAACATATAGAGTTGAAATTCTGCATACAAGTCCACAAGTGAGTGCATTATGTCCTAAACCAAAAATATTTGGGATATAGCATGTCCTATGTGTGACCATTTGTAAAAAAAAATAGAATTGGAAATTTATCGAACCTCATTAGTATGCAAAATATCTCTACAAATAAAACAAATTGAGAAAGCAAATCAAAGTTTGGTTCAGGACAAGGTTTAAGATATTAAAAAAACACTCTGCAAAGTTTCAGAGCATTCCAACAATTCGTTCTTGAGATATCGCGTCTCAAAATGTACCTGTCATGCTAAATAGGGAAAGTGAGAAAAAGAAGAAAAAGCAGAACAATTTTCAGCCCACGTTTTTCACATTAGATCATAAAGAACTGACTTCAAGAAGAGTAATTTCCCTTCTCATAAATGGTTCTCTGGTATTTTCTGGTACAGAAGAGTTATGGAATTATTATCATTTCACCTTTTTAGTGTGCGCATCATAATGTTTTTAAAAAGTGGTTAGTAACCAGAGGTAAACAATGCGTTGTCAAGGAAAATTAAGATCACCCCCTGGTCACTTATCCTTTAAAAAGTAAAAAACTATGCATCACTGGACAATATAAACCTATGTATTGTAGAGAGAAATGGATTGGCTTCATAAAAACATTAAAAAACAAAAATGCAGTATTTCATGAAATTTGATTAAATTCTGGGACACAGCTACCTTAATACCTAGTATACACTAATAGTCCACATTCTAGGACAGGTACATTACAAACAAACAAAAAGGATCATATCCTTATACCAACCTATGCCACCATTATCTTTTGATGTGACAATGTACACCAGTATTCCTCTCCCCTAATAGTTACAATGCCACTGCAATTCCAGCTGTAATCTTTTCCATATAATAGGATAGGTGTTATGCTCCTTTATGACAATCATACATATTCTTGTAGTTTTACACCTCTCTGACAGTCTATCACATGGTGGATCAATCTCTAGGCTTTGCCTCATGGTCGCTATAGACCCACTCATGTACAGACATATATTATTATTTCACATTCAATTTTTATATAAAATACAGGTTAATAAATGTCAATCTTACCACAATTTTTCAATGAAATACACAGTGACGATGACTGACACAGTTTCGATCTGTTTTATTGTCCAGGCTGCCTAGAAATTGTATTTGAAAGCACAGCCTGATCTCATCAATTGCTGGTAGAATTTTTCAAGAAATGGCACCCCCCCCCCCCCCCCCCTAACGCTTGTTCTGACAATTTCGACTCAGTTGGCCAATCACTCTTAATATTACAGTGTAAACAGTCTTTCAAAAAATATCATTCAAACCTTTCTACGTTACTAGGCTATTTATGTTTATTCAAAGGTCAGCCAATAACATTTCGTCTCACTTCAAATTCCACCCAATCGGATTCACTGTACTATCTTAGCCTATCTGTCACCTATTTTTTTCCCCAAAAAATATGCGATCCAATCTAAGCAGATATGACCTGACCTGACAGTATCTCTGATCTCTATGTATTGTTTTATCATTATTTGATTAGTTAAGGGACTATTTAGATAACTAACAACATATTCTTGGTCAGCAAGTCTTCAGGTACACGAATATACGATTTTTAAGGGGCTATGTGGTTTGGTTCAAAATTCTATCTTTTTTTCTATGTTAATTGTTTATTTTTAAACTACCTCTTGTTCACTCTTTTTTCCATGTAATATCAAGCAAAATACGAGAGCTTAGGTCATTCACAATAAGAGCCAAACATGTTTCCATGACCGTAGTGTCCATAATTCTAACTTTTTCATCGTATTGGGGAAACCCCTAAGGCAAGGCTTTCCACTGTGCTGTGGTTGGCTTTTAGTTTGAAATCAATGCGAAACGAATTAGCATTTACCATCTATCCTTGCCCCTCCTCGTTCCACAATGCATTTTAGGCAAATATTTCTTAGAACTAGGAAAAGTGGTTCGTTTATGTCAAGGACGAATTTGAAAATTTGGGTACCGTTTTGTTCGGCTATTCGTTAGCAAATAATAGTCTGAAGGCGTAGGCGACACCAACCGTTCTAGCAGAAATTTTTTTGTACTTTATCTTTGCCTTTATGCCCTATACTGTTATATTCTAATTTATATATTGTATTTAGAAATTCACTACAGCAACAAATATTCAATATTTTTTTTTAAATAATAATTTTCACTTTTGTATTCGGTGTATGTACTTTTGTCCCTGATGAACTTGTGGTTGTAAGTTTTTGTCTAGTTAAGACTTTTACATATTTTTGTATTCATCTTTCCAATTGTCATGATGCATTCCTCTTCCTTTATATACCTTAATTATGCTACTGGTTTTACATTGCTGACTGCAGTATGCTTTAAGATAATTTCTCCGTTTTTGGGGGTGTCTGTTTCATTGCAGTATAATAATGTGACCTTATCTTTATAAAATGAGATTTGCATAGGTGGATTACCGTGTAAATGATTAACTATTTATATTTCAGAGTTGCAGACAAGAAACAGCAGCAGTAAACACCCAATGTCCACAAATGTGCTGTATGAAGTCCCCAAAAAACCAAAGATGAAATTTAAAGCAGCTAAAGTTATAAAATTTCTGCTAAATTTTATGCATTTAAAACCTAAGAGACAGCATGAGGATAAGGAAACACTTTTCCATTCCTTAAATTCTCAAGATTGCTTGGGCAGTGATAATAATGGCGCTGTTCATAATTTTCATCCCTTGCTGACATCAGATGAAACTGAAAATGTCCCACCAAGTGACCAGATCAGTAGTGGCTTGTCTTTGTCATGGTCCTATCTGGTACATGACCCTTTTGTCTCCAACCTGGAAGTGTGTTCCCACACTGAAATCAATGAAAGTGGTGGAATTTTCTACAATGAAAGCTACTTTGAGGATGATTACTGGCAAGACTATCATGAGAGCAGCCATATGACTCCTATTAAAAGCCCAATTCTTCGTGGTATCCAAAATCAAGTCATGTGGCCATACACTGAGCCAGAAAGAACTCCTTATGGTGAGTTCAAGCAAAATGTGGTCACAGGAGAGACTCATCAGAGGAGGCATGCATCACTGCCTAATATCATTGAGGACAAGCTTGCCTTGAATGAATTAGCAACAAAGGGCCAAGAAGGTAGTTTTATTGATGCCTCTGAAGAACTCTTGGACTACAACCAGCTTCTGTTTAGTCGCCCACCATTAGGACTGAACATTGCTTTTGATAGTCAGTTGGATGAGACTAATATGTGTGATGGCAAAGTGTGTTCTGTAAATCAGTTGCCATTACTTCCCATGGAAGAAATATTCTACAAAGATTTCATAGAGCATGAAGCTGAAAATGATTGGCTAATAAAACATAGTGAACATTCAATACTTAAAATGAGCTTAGAAACTTTACAAGGTTCAGGTTATGCATATTGTGACACACAGCTCACCTCTACCATTTCCTCAGAAAAAGTGGAAAATGTTGAAGAAAAATCTATGTGAACTTGAAGAAGCGTATTTCACAGACCAAATTTCAGATGCCAGCATGCCTGGAGCGTCAGATGTGTTAACATGTAGAGCAGGGTATGGTTTAGAACTCTACACTCTGAACATGTCCATGCCATCGTCACATAAAAATGAAAGTAAATTATGTGCCATGAAAGCATAGGTACTTCGCAAAGGTCCTCAGAGCAGTGCCAGATTCTGGATACAACAGTTCAGACAGCCAGTCACCATGTGGAGCCTCATCCCCTGACACCATGTCACAGACTGGGGTCAGCTGCCTGAATGCAGAGCATACTGAGACTCATTTTTTAGTTGACTTGCCTACAGATTTTGTGACATTTTAGCAGATGCGAAGAAGCCTGCTGTTGAGATCGTGGCTGGCACAATAGATTCAGTTCAGCATTTACCATTTACAATACCTATAGAGAATTCTCAATTGAAACAAGTAATTTCGGGTAAAGCTTCAAGCTCTCCAGTCTACTGCAAGCCCTGAAAATCTTCACCAGACCCGAACAACCACCAGCTAAGATAGTAATCTTCACCGACTGCAGATCATTACTGGAATCAATACAAAACACCAGAAATGATAACATGATGAATGAGATCAGATCTGAGCTTAACATCATCCAAAGGTCATCAACCATTGCCCTTCAGTGGCAGTAAAATGGAACAATACAGCCATCCATTGCCGTATCGGGAAGCAAAAACCATAATCCACAAGTACAAAAATCAGTGGAAGGAGATATGTACAGCAGAGATGACCCAATACACCATCTAAACAGATACCAACAGACCGCAATGTTCCGCCTGAGAACCGGCCACTGCAGATTACTAGGACATCTCTATCGCCTCAAGATATCCCACACAAATGAATGCCCATGCGGAACAGGAATCCAGACCCCAGAACACATTCTCCATAACTGTCCAACCCACGATGAACCGCGACGTGCTACCTGGCCAAGGGGTGCTGAGCTCCAGCAGAAGCTATGGGGCTGCCGCGCCGACCTGGTAAAGACTGTGGACTTCGTCCTGGCGACAGGCCTGCAGATTTAGTATGACTACAAACTGAATGCAGAAGAAGAAGAAGCTCTCCAGTGCAGTAATTGATATGATGAAAGCTGCCAAGTTAGCAGGTGCTGAAACTGTCCAAGATGCTTCTATGACTGGTGATTTGGTTATGTATATATTAGACTGGTGTAAAAGGTTCTTTCTTCTTTTTTTGTTTATTTCCCACTCTGTAAAGTGTCAGTCTGTATGCTCTGTAAGGAAGAGTGGTGTGTTGTTGAGATCAGGCATGCTCCAGTCTACCCAGCTGTAAATGGGTAACTCACCCTAGTCCTGAGTTAGGGAAGGCAAAGGCTCCAGGGGAAGCAGGCCCTAAACTTGGTCACTTCAACCGACGCAGGATGGTGTATGTATGGAGTAGAAATGTAGAGTGTGATTGACGCAAATGGTGTACTGTTCGTGTGCTGACCAAGATAATCACTCATACACTTGTGTCTACAAGGCACCAATGCAGACTGCTGGAATCTTTGTTAACTCAATTTATTCAGACGTAGACACTGGGACATACGAGTACATCATGGTATGTTGACATATCAATTTGTAGGTATACATAGCAGATCTGAAGTCATGACACATTCAGAAATAATGGGCAGTACATCAAAAGTTCAATGTCATGATACATTATGGCCGCATCCCCTATCTGACTAAACGCGTCAGTGAAGGCAGATCGGTAAATAACTAAAGTTACTTGACATCCATAGTTTGTAGTATATATTATGAAACCACGAAAGGGGGGGGGGGGGGTTTCTAGCAAGATTGAGATCTCCCTGTCACTGTCCGATAATAGGATAAATAATCTGTTCTCTTGGCAGTGATCAAAACATATGATGACTGAAATCTAACATGGCCGCCTCCCTGAGTTGTCGTTCACTCATTCATAGGAAGGTGAATATAAGCCAGAGTTAATTTATAATGGGTATATAAATGATTTCATAAATGTTTCCATACAGCTCTACGGTGATCAGGTTAATTCACATAGCCATAACCGCTGTAGGAAAGTCTGTCATCTTCGTCGATACAAAACACGACCCTAGCGATACGAAGCACAATGTTCCATCTAGGTCGAATCGACATGAGATCATCAAAATAGGGTCTGGCAATACATGGAGTCCGAATTATACATTGTACCGTACCTTAGGAGAGTCTCTAACATAAACTCTAGTAGAGATACCATCTCCTTTAGAAGAAAACCACTTCATAAATCATATTTCCTTAAGAATCTACCAGCCCTTTGAAAAGTGCATACCCGCCATTATCACGGTACATCGGAACTCATCACGACTTGTCAAGACAACTCATACTTCCGCTAGACTGGAATAACAAGAATCTAGTCCCGCCTACCCATCCAAAATATACAATATAGGACTGATTCTACTTGTACTAATAATATGTAATACATATGAATTCAGGCCATAAACATAATAAGCAAATTAATCTATTTTCTGGCCCTAAAAAATAAGTACAAACGTAAGAGCAATATCCGTGCGCCGGATCAATATCAAGAACGATTACTCCTATAATCAAAAGTGTGAATCAAACATGGATTATCTCGCTTTCCCCATAGACAGCATTTTCATACACAAATGAATGAATGTCTATATTTTTCCCATATTAAATAGCCATATCGATTTTTGTAATATGTGCGTCAAAATATGCACGCAACAACTGGCAATCATTTAAAAACTTGCATGTATTGACCCAAGACGTTTATGCCCTGAAATAGATTAGCCTATAATGTTACTTATAACATTGATAGAAGTTACAGACTTTCACAAATTGGTGTTTGCATAGAATAGAATTGAAATGGTACAAGATCACCAGTGTGGAACTGTTTACACGAACCAGACAGGGTACCAGTAGACAAAAAGGTTAGAAGATGCTGGCGACATACAGGACAGACATGTTTGAAATCCCATGAACCAAAAAAAATTTTTTTTAAAAGATACATGTTTGAAACCTCATGTACACAAAAGAAACCTTGAAAAGATGTGCTTGACATCTCATGGACACAAATGAAACATGAAAAGGACAGGCATTAAAAGGAGACATCTAAGGAAAAAGAGGCAAGGAAAAGATGTTCTTTCGTTTTCCTTCAGGGGTCCATAGCATAGCAGTTCTTGTGATGACATTGGGGTCTCTTCTGAGGACATGGCCAACCCAACTCCAGCATCTGCCAGCTATGACTTGCTTGCTCTGAGTAAGCAGATCTTGGTTGGTGATGGTATTCGGCCAAAAGATTCAGAGAATTTTTCATAGGCAGGTTGTGTGGAAAGAGGACAATTTCAACATTTCCTCCTCTGTAACTCTCCAGCATTCCGCACCATAGAGAAGCACAGAAAGTACACAGCTCTGATATAATCTTAATTTTGTGCTTGTGCTGTACTGAGAGGACTTCCAGATGTTTAGACTATAAAAGGCTGTTCTTGGTTTGTTCATTCTGTTGTCTTTGCTTGCTCCGCCATCTGGTGTTACTATGCATCCTAGGTATGTGAATGTGTCTGTCTGTTCCAGTTGTTGATTCCTTATTGTTATGGGCTTGAGGTTGCTCACATTGAGTGTCATGACCTCTGTCTTCTTTAGATTGATGTTCAGGCTCACCTGCCAGCTATACTTATTAAGTCTATCCATTTTTTCCTGGATGTGTTGTGAATGTGCTAGTAGTGCAATGTCATCTACATATTCCAGATCCTCCAGTGTAGAAAACGTAGTCCATCTTATTTCTCTTGGACTGCCCTCTGCTGTCTGTCACATACCCAGTCTATGACTGTTAAAAAATAGAGTGGTTGATAAGGGACATCCATGTCATACTCCTGTCTTCACCTCAAAGGTTAGGTTGCTCTGCCCTACGCAACAAGTTGGCATAGAGGCTTTTTATGATTGACACTATGCAGCTTGGAATTCCATAAGCCCTCAGTATTTTCCATAGACTTCTCAATGTATACTGTCAAAAGCCTTTTCCAAAAAAAAAAAAATCGTTTTTGTGTGTGTCCAAATTTCTGGCAGTTTGAGCATTGAATGACTGGTGGAATGTAAGAAGCTCTTTTGATATTTGCACTGCCACTGAAGAAATGTGATGGTATTTCTCATCCTTCTAATGTAACTATTATTACAGTTGAAGTTCCTAATTTCTGTGATATCCTTTCCAGTTTAAGGATCCTATACTTTGGATTTTCTATTTGTAGTCAAGTTATTTCTTCATCTGGAACTGTCACAGGTATTCCTTTAATTTCACATATCCTGGTTTCTTTGACTAATTCTAGCCTGACTTTAATGCTGTGTGCCAATTCTACTTGGACAGGACTGACTTCAATTTGTTTTACTGAAGCTTTTGACTTTCCAGTCCTGTTCATTGTATTATGCCATATTTTGCTTTTTTTTGATGTGTGCAATTGATCTGTTTATAACTGTTTCTAGTACATTGATGATCTTATTGTCTGGTAATGCTCTAATACTTATCACTTCGCCACTGATCTGGACAATCCTTAACATTTGGAGGTTAGCTATCCCTCTTTGATCCCTACTCTATCAGCCAGACTGCAGTGATGCAGCCTGTTTCCAGGACCATCACTTGGAGGTGGAGTAGGGTCTTGGTCAACTCTGATTCGCTGACCCTGACGCAAACAGTCAAGCTATAGGTCGCTTACTGCATTCCTCATTTTTGATGTGTCTTAGGTCCCTTTTTTTCAGTTTGTGAGGACTTGTCAGGAACAATGCCATTCATTCATTACCCTTCAGGTAGCACACCCTGTAGGGCATAGGTCTTCAAAAATTCACACCAAACATTCCTGTCCTGTGCCATTTATTCATAGTCTTTCCATATCTTTTTTTTTTTATCTCAATTAAGTCTGTCTAACTTTGCTCTCCCTTTGTTTTTTTATATTTTATTTCTCTGTATTTCTCTTGCCCTAGAGTTTCCTGATCAAAGATTGCTTTGTAATGTTATCATTTGGATTCCTCAGTAAGTGTCCTATCCAAATCCAGAGTGTTTTCCTCACCTCTTGTTCCACAAGTATTTGCCTGGTTCTTTCTATCAGTTGTATAATCATGATCGTGTCATACCGGTACCATCATCATGCTTCTGTTGTTCACAAGCACTCATTAGTCAAAGTCTGTGACTTGTTGATTGTCATGTTTGTTGTTCTTCATGTTCCTCGGCTATACAGTAGAGCTTTTGTAACAATTGAGTTGAAGATTCTTATTTTTGTGTCAGGAATAATTAACATCTGCTTCATCAAATATCTTTATCATTATTGTTCACGTTGTTTTGTCAAGTGTACATAGCCTAATTGTGTTGTTGTTCAGTGCTTTTTTTTTTTTTTTTGCGTACGCCCGCTAATACTCGAGGCGAAATGCGAAATCTCAGGTTATTATTTTATGTCTAACCTGACATTGATTTTACGTGAGTATCCCTTTATTTCTTGTACAGAGACAGGTGTCCCTCGCCATTCAGGCAAATACTCGCCGATTTCGGAGGTACCCATTGCAGCTGGGTCGGCTCAGGAGCCGCCAGTCCCTGGTCGACGACACTCCTTCAAATGTGCTCGCCAGGTCTCAAGTTAATCCAGTCCAAATCCCGGTCGACGAAAAATCCTCAAATGCCGTCGCCCGGGTTTGATCCTGTATCACCCGGTCGCCAGAGCGGTGTTGTAACCACTACGCTAGCGCGGCTCCCGAGTGCTTTATTATTATCCACATTGTTTTTGTGAATTCGTTACCCATAAACAAGCTACTTGAGTACAAACCTGTTCAAGCTTATCATTGTTTAGAATGAGCTTATGCACCCAAAACATCACATATTAGCCGCCTGCGGAACATATGTTTTTAAAACTCAAAATACTCTGTGACCATTGTTACTTTCCATAATAGTTTTTTGTTGTTGAAATCTACGTAACTGGCATTTTTATTTTCTGTGTTGTTATTGTGTACATTGTATTTGTCATGCTACACACCGGCACCTTTGTTCATCTCCTGCGTAATTATTGTCCTTATTGGGCTTGTCAAGATGGTGTAATAACATGATTATTTAGTATTACTGTTATTGGTTATGCTGTTTATTATGGTACTTTTCTGATGCATTACTGATCTTACAGGTAAAAACTATCTGGGTTAAAAACTGACTAACTGGGTAAAAACTGACTAACTGGGTAAAAAGATAGTCACGTAGCAGATATTGCTGTAGTGAAGTGAACTGTTAAAGACTTCACTATAGTAAGTCCAGCTTTTTGAGGTGGCGGTGAACAGTTACCTTCTTTGCTGCCTTTGCTTTCCCTAACTCAAGAGATTAATCAGGCACCCATTTTCAGCTGGGTAGACAGGAGTGTGACACCATCAGGTTTAGAACCCGGTAAGTCTTGCTGTGTGGCTCAGAGGCATGGCATGTCTCAGGGGGTGTCGCCTCCAAGCTCCAGACATTTGTGGATGGGTGTCTCCGATGTATCCTCCGTGTGAGATGGCCGGATGTAATGGCAAATATAGAGCTAAGGAAAATATGCGGACAACAGCCAGTACAAACAGAAATTAAGGTGGGAGGGTGGGTATGGATGGGACATGCACTCAGAAGAGAAAAATCAAGCATATCCAGAGTTGCCCTTGACTGGAACCCACAGGGGAAAAGAAGAATGGGGAGGCCAGAGAGAACTTGGAGAAGAACTGTTGAAGAGGAGGCTAGGGAAATTGGAATGACTTGGGCACAGCTGAAAAAGACAGCCCAGAATAAAAATGGATGGAGAGCAACTGTTTCTGCCCTATGTTCCACAGGGAACGAAAAGGAATGATGATGATGATGAAGCTGGTGGGAGATAGCGCTCTAACCACTTAGCCAGTCAGACACTCAACTGACTGGTTGTGTTCATGAAATAACTCTTGTGAAGTGGTTGAATAAACTCATGACAAGAGGTAACCTACCGGCTTTCTCATTTCCACACAGGTTTTTGTCACGCAAGAGCATCACTTCAGCACACTGGGAGAACTAGTTCATTCCATCCATGCTGATGGTCTTGTAACAACGTTGCTGTATCCTGCCCCCAAGCGACAGAAACCCACAGTATTTGGAGTCAGTCCTGAGCCATACAAATGGGAAATTGAGAGGACAGAGATTGCAATGAAACACAAATTGGGTACATATGGTGTATTTGTTTTAAGAGATGTTGTTGGTTAGGAAGGATGTTGTAAGTAGGAGGTGGCATGTTTTTTGTAGCTTTAAGTACACATTGACTTTATCGTCCATCCACTGTTTGGGCATCGTGGGGAGACTCAACAGCATTTTTAGAAAATCTCATTAATTGTAAAATTGTTTCTTCTGCATGTTTCAACTCTTACATCAGTTTAATTATTATCTTCTTTCCCTACATCTTGCATCGTGATTGCTATATTCATTAACACTCACTTTCTCTGTATAAGTGATACAGATTTGCAATAGCACACGCTGCCGTAGGAAAGTGAATTGTTAGACTTCATTTATACCACGTCTTAGCTTTATGAGGTCGAGGTGACTGGTTCCCTTCCTAGCTGCCTTTGCCTTCCCTACCTCTAGAGCAGAGTCAGGTACCCATTTTTACAGTTGGGTAGACTGGTTTTGAACCTGGTCCCTATGTCTCAAGAAGCTCGTGCTCTAACCATTCTTCTTCTGAGAAGCTGTTTCTCCTTATATTCTTTACATAATTAAGTTTGATATTTCGTTACTGTAGTGTTCCTAATTATCTCTCAGCTTACCATATGAAATGATCAGCATGTATGAACAGTCATATAAATGCAAAGTCCTTGTATTCTCTTTCTTGTCAATGTTTGCTCATTTCTGAGAGCATGAAAGAGCCACGATGGTAATGAATTAATCATGTTTAGTTTAATGAGAAATTGAGACCATGAGAAAGCGTCAACACATAAATTCAAAGAATTACTATCTTCAAGCAGACAAGTACCCAGAGGCACCACACTATTTTTGTATTATTTTGTTTTAATTTAGAAAATAGAAGATGCAGGAGAGAGTGATAAGTTTATGCAGGCTGGATTTTTCACTTCAGAAATTATCTGTATTAATAAAATCATTTAAGACATGCATGACATTTGGGGACCAGGCAGTCCTTAATTCTTGAATCCCCAGTGTAAGAGGGGTAGAAGGACACCAGGAAACACATGGAGAAGAGAACTGGAGAGAAACATGAAGGGCATGAAGAAGACATGGAGAGACTTTGAGCTGATAGCACAGGACAGGAAGATTTGTCATAAGTTTGTTGAAGTCCAATACTCCTTGTGGAGCTGCAGGGTGGTGATGATGGTGTCATTTGGGGAGCATTTTGTAAGGGTTTTCCCCACAGACATTTATCTGCATTCCATCAAGCTGTATCCCAGGACAAATTTTGACTTTTAAACATTTTGTAAAGGTTTTCCCACAGACATTTATCTGCATGTTTTCCATCAAGCTGTATCCCAGGACAGATTTTGACTTTTAAACATTTTGTAAAGGTTTTCCCACAGACATTTCTAATGGCGTAGGAGATCATGTCTCCACAACTTCTGTCTCCAGTACAGTTTATCAGTTCTGTTGATGACCTCTTTCCATGTCAGTCTGTCGAGAATTTGCTCTCTGTGTCTTCCTCTATCTCTTTTTCCTTCAATCTTGTCTGTATTGTTACGATATGTTCCAGCTTTCTTCATCTCATAACATGCCCAAAAAAAAAGTGAATTGCTTCTTTCTAACTTGTGAAATAAGTTTCCTTTGCGCATTGGCCTCTTTCAGGACATCCTCATTACTCTTTTTTGGCTGTCCATGGTATTTTTAATATTCTTCTATGGCCTCTAGTGCTTTCCCTGCTTGTTTACTAACTTCCTGACTCACTCCCATATGTCAGGATTGGTTCTATATGAAACTGAAGAACACTCTTTCTTACTTCCATTGACAGAGAACCGTTGCATAAAATACTCTTCATTTTATAGAATACTGTTTTTGCCTGAGCTATTCTGCTCTTCATCAAAACATCAAAAAACGACAGCCGTGATTAATAATATTTATTGTGCAGAAGGCCCCGTGTAGTTCCCAGGGGTGTGTGAGGAGACTGAAATAATATGACTACTGCCCCCTTCAGGCATGTTGTATAAGAGGGGACTGTAACTGTTTTTTTTTTCTTGTTGAGGTGATCACTGGCCCAAGACAGTATACATGTTGTTAGATGTGTAGTGCGAGCGTATGATGAATTGAGTGTGGGTGCGAATGAAGGCGCGAATGTGTTTAGGCTCGTATAGATGTAGATCCTGCAACCCATACTCTCACATGCAGTAATCAAGGATGCTTTGACACTGCAGGCATGTTTCAAGACATTTATTGACGGGAACACACATAATATCAACAGGAACAGTCAGTGTAACAAGGTCATGCTGACCTGACATTGATAGGTATACATTTGGCATTCAAAAAGGTAAACATCAGAATAGACGTGCATGGTCAATAGCAAAGTTCTTCGATAATGACAGTTCGTAGCGTCGCCCTTGGCGTCTCTGACTAAACGCGTCAGATGCCTTAGTTACTTTGACACACAGGTGCAACTTGGCCCTCCCCGCCAATTGCACATATCAGGCTGTAGTATAATAGCCGAAAGCACAGGCCTCGTTCTGACGTCGGCCGTGTACTTCTGTTAAATAGGTTATCATCAACCCTGCAGTAATACTTATTGTAGATAGAAGTTCCGCCAATCTGCGGCTCCCACAATATATCTTCGTCACTGGATTTCTGGACAATATAAGACTAACAGTCTTGGATGGCTACCTCGAGCACAAATATATAAGTTCTGAAATGGCGGATCAGTGAGCTGCTGTTCACCCTAGGTAATCCTTTACATGTTCTGCCACCGAAAAGCGTAATAATGCATAAAGGTCGGTATTACCTGGCAAATGAATCCTCAGAACATCACAAGGAATTCTGTCGTCATCCCGACGCACAGAGATTCACTGGGGAAAACTGCCATAGCAGTTACTTCGAAGATTCTCCCCGAAAAACAATGGACTCTTGGTCCCTCCAGAAAACAGGACCTCTCGGCTTCCCGGAAGTATATCTCACTCCCGCTTAAAAAACCTTCCCATAGGCCTACGCCGAACTGTCAACCCCTGACCCTAAAGGTCAAACACAATGAATGAATAAACAAGGGAAGACAACCCCTAATCAACCTGACATCGCAGGTAAAGACACAATTATACTTATGATACAAACATAAGCAAATAACTTGACAGATGACTCCGTCGAAAATGACAGCAACAGGGACTAATATTAGCCCTCTTTCGGTTTTGAGCTCAGTGGTCCGAGCTTCATAAGGAGTAAAAACAAATGATGATGGTTGTGCTGAAGGAAATTCTCTAGTTCTGATCTCTTGCAGGTTAAATTATGTGTGGTCAGGAATTGTATCAACCTTTCCCTCTCTCTCCCTCTTTAAGTGAAATTCTCCCCACCGAGGGTAGAGTTCATTACTGAAATTTATGAGGCAAACTAGTTTTGACGTGGGTGAATAGCAGACGTTTGTCAGTGATCACTGACACCGAGTTGGAGGAATGTCCTCTTTAGTTTAAATCAATGCATGCCCTCATTTACTGTTGTTTCATGTATGGTAGAGATTCTGTGATATTAGCTGTGAGTTTTAACATATTTTTTAAAAGTTGTTTTTTTTTAAGTTTTAAATATTAAGTTTGAGTTGTCAGTGTTTTGCGATTCATTGTATTTACTACATTTTCATTATTAATAGGCTTTAGGCATTTTTAGGTGAAATAAATGGTATAAAGCATGCTTTTTGCCAATGTTTTATTAAAGGACACTTAAGAATATTTACTGCATGTACCGTACAAATTCCAACTTGCAAACAAAATCGGATTATGAATGCCCTTAATAATAGAACTCGTTCATAATCTGAGCCCTTACGAGAAATTATAATGAGCTAATATTAAATATCATTTCTCAGGTGGTGGCCAGTACGGGGATGTATACAAGGCAGTGTGGAAACGCTACAGTAAGACAGTGGCTGTGAAAACTCTGAAGGAAGACACCATGGCTCTCAAGGACTTTCTGGAAGAAGCTGCAATTATGAAAGGGATGAAGCATCCAAATTTAGTGCAGTTGTTAGGTAGGAAGAGGATTTGTAAATACATTTGTTAATCTTAGGCTAAGTATGAAACAGTGTTGGAGCTACTGATTAAGATGTTAAGTGGCGATTATTGTTGTAGATCAGATGACAAAGCACCTAGCATTAGCTAAAAAGTAGATGACAAATGTAGCAGCAAGCATTGGCTAAAAAGTATCACATTGTTTTTAGGCAACAAAAGAGAAAAGAACAAAACAAATAAGAATCTGACATTTCAGGTCATCATCCGTTGAATAATCTATCAGAGTATCATCATCATCACCCTTCAGCTGCCCAAGGAGTATAGACCTTCAACAAACGTATGCAAGGTCTTTCTATGTCTTCCTCATTCCTTTCATGTCTGTCTCCAGTTCTTTTCTCCATGTGTTCTTTGATCTCCCTCTGCCTCTTTTACCCTGTGGGTTCTAGAACAAGGACTACCTTGTAATGCTATCAACAGGTTTTCTCAGTCTGAGTCCTATCCATCTCCAGTGTCTTCTTCTCATCTCTTGTTCCACTGGCCCTTGTCTGATTCTTGTCATCAGTTTCATATTAGCAACCGTGTTGTACTGTTTCATACCCTCTGTTCTACGCAAGCAAGTTGCTGATAAATGGTGTTTTGTGGCATGCAGAAGCTGAAATTAGAATTTATTGACACAGATAAATTATATTTTTTTAAAAACCAGAAAAGTTTAAGGACAAATGCATTCCGCTTTAGCCTCCCCGTTGTCGTTAATCCGAACTTCACATTTGGCGTTGTTCATACAGAAATCGTTCCTGCATGGGTTATCATCTTCACAGTACTCTCCCATGAAATTGTCTCCGCATTTGCAGTGGCTTCCATCAGATGTCTTGCAAGGTCGTCCATTTTTGCAGGGGTTCGGAAAGCAGGAGGGAAAACTTTTCGCTTGGTGCGCAGTCCCTATTAAAAGTAATCCTAGATACACGATCAAAAACTTGGCGTGAGATGACATTGCTCACAAATCGAATGTAATCCTCCGAACTAACATTAAATGTAGTTTGTCTCCTTTGACAGAAGACGTGCTGTAATGAATTGTTAAAAATCTGATGTTAAAAATATGCATGCTCCTGAATACACTTGTTCCTAAGTGAGTTTGGTTCCCCTGTAATTGCCGGGGCTGGGCTGCAGATTCGGAACAGTAGCGTCCAGTGAACTCTTGGGTGCACACACATTCGTAACTGCCATATTTATTCCTGCATGTGCCTCCATTTCTACATATCCTGGAATCCTCTGAGCACTCATCCACGTCCTCCATGCAGGTAAGGCCCCTGTATCCAGCCAGACAGGCGCACTCAAATCCGTTCACACTAGGCGTACACATCCCACCGTTTCTGCAGGGCATGGATGCGCAGTGGTCCTCTTGGTCACAAGTTAAACATATACATTCATAATCATTGACCTTGTCCACACACGTGTCAACGGGTTTTTTGGAAGCTTCTGTGAGAAGAACATAAACGATTGCAACAGTAACCCTTGTCAGAATGACGGCACCTGTCTTGACAAAATGGGAAAATATAGCTGCCTGTGTATGCCTGGCTACACAGGGGTGAACTGTGAAAGCGAAATAGATGAGTGCAACACCCCCAAGGGTAACCCGTGCCTCAATGGTGGAGTATGTCAGGACCACATCAACCGGTTTAGCTGCTCCTGCCCTGCAGGTTTCGAAGGCAGAACATGTGATGTCGACATCAATGAGTGTGACAGTTCCCCATTATGACATCTGCTGTTCACACAGTCATCGATATTTGTCTCGCAGTTGCGTTCCCTGAATCCTGATGGACAGTTACACTCATAGCTGTAAGATCCAGTCTTAATGCAGATCCCGTCGTTCTGGCAAGGTGACGGCTGGCAGGGGATATTAATGTCCGAAAAGTAGCGTCCAGTGAACTCTTGGGTGCACACACATTCGTAACTGCCATATTTATTCCTGCATGTGCCTCCATTTCAACATATCCTGGAATCCTCTGAGCACTCATCCACGTCCTCCATGCAGGTAAGGCCCCTGTATCCAGCCAGACAGGCGCACTCAAATCCGTTCACACTATGCGTACACGACCCACTGTTTCTGCAGGGCATGGATGCGCAGTGGTCCTCTTGGTCACAAGTTAAACCTCTGTATCCAATAAGACATCGACACACGTACTGGTTCAGCGATTGGCCAATGATACATTTTCCGCCATTCTGACACGGGTTTCTGTAACAAGCGCTTCTCTCGTCTATAATGTCACATATTATGCCTTTGAAGCCTATAGGACAAATGCATTCCGCTTTAGCCTCCCCGTTGTCGTTAATCCGAACTTCACATTTGGCGTCGTTCATACAGAAATCGTTCCTGCATGGGTTATCATCTTCACAGTACTCTCCCATGAAATTGTCACCGCATTCGCAGAGGCTTCCATCAGATGTTGTCTTGCAAGGTCGTCCATTTTTGCAGGGGTTCGGAAAGCAGGAGGGAAAACCTTTCGCTTTGTTCACAGTCCCTATTAAAAGTAATCCTAGATACACGATCAAAAACTTGGCATGAGATGACATCGCTCACAAATCAAATGTAATCCTCCAAACTAACATTAGATGTAGTTTGTCTCCTTTGACAGAAGACGTGCTGTAATAAATTGTAAAAAATCTGCTGTTAAAAATATGCATGCTCCTGAATACGCTTGTTCCTAAGTGAGTTTGGTCTCCCTGTAATTGCCGGGGCTGGGCTGCAGATTCCGAACAGTAGCGTCCAGTGAACTCTTGGACGCACACACATTCGTAACTGCCATATTTATTCCTGCATGTGCCTCCATTTCAACATATCCTGGAATCCTCTGAGCACTCATCCACGTCCTCCATGCAGGTAAGGCCCCTGTATTCAGCCAGACAGGCGCACTCAAATCCGTTCACACTAGGCGTACACGTCCCACCGTTTCTGCAGGGTATGGATGCGCAGTGGTCCTCTTGGTCACAAGTTTAACATATACATTCATAATCATTGACTTTGTCCACACACGTTGACCCATTATGACATCTGCTGTTCAGACAGTCCGGCGCACTCAAATCCGTTCACACTAGGCGTACACATCCCACCGTTTCTGCAGGGCATGGATGCGCAGTGGTCCTCTTGGTCACAAGTTAAACATATACATTCATAATCATTGACCTTGTCCACACACGTGTCAACGGGTTTTTTGGAAGCTTCTGTGAGAAGAACATAAACGATTGCAACAGTAACCCTTGTCAGAATGACGGCACCTGTCTTGACAAAATGGGAAAATATAGCTGCTTGTGTATGCCTGGCTACACAGGGGTGAACTGTGAAAGCGAAATAGATGAGTGCAACACCCCCAAGGGTAACCCGTGCCTTAATGGTGGAGTATGTCAGGACCACATCAACCGGTTTAGCTGCTCCTGCCCTGCAGGTTTCGAAGGCAGAACATGTGATTTCGACATCAATGAGTGTGACAGTTCCCCATTATGACATCTGCTGTTCACACAGTCATCGATATTTGTCTCGCAGTTGCGTCCCCTGAATCCTCTGTACACCAGCCACAAACCACACCACACAATACAACACAATACACTACCTGTCTGTAATATGTACGTATAACTGTTTGTAAAAATAATCAACACATAACACAACAACAACACGCCCGCCATTATTGAACTTATATATTACTATATATCAAGACCTCTCGTCCTCCACCACATTTTCCTTATATAAAAGTCACGCACTTGTAGACTGTATAAACAAACACACCAACACACATAACAAAACAATACCACAACACACAAAAATCCCCCCTAACCTAACCCCGCCCGGTACATTACACCCATGAGTCATCACCCCCAGCCAAAATCAATACCCACTCACTTAAAAACCCCCCTTAGCAACTTAATCCAACATTATCGATTTTTATATTTTCCGTCTTAATAGGTACCACAAAGTGATTTTTTTTACATAAACAAACCAGAGAAAACACACAGTATCAAAACAATACCAAAATTTGATATACTTTATTAGATTTTGAATAATAGTGACAAAAAAAACATTTAGTAACAGCAACAAACCATGTCCAGGGGACTTTGCAACATTGAAAAAGTTTTACTGGGTGTAGAGATCACACCAACTGGAGAACACTGCCGTCTTCTTAGAGGATCGATATCTCTTACAAGCTTTCTCTAACAAACAGCATATAGCAAGGATTACAAATTCACAAAGAAAACTATAGAGCTACATCATGAATAATTATCAATATATTTGAGACCAAAAATTGCAAATCTGCAAAACACATTACCGAAAAATATAGTTTGTTGAATGAAAGTCAATATTCACAACTAGATCTCATTTACTGGTTTATCAAAAAGTATAAAAGGTTACAAGCTTTGAAAATTTGTACATATTAACCTGCATACTACATAAATATATCTCAATTTTTTTCAGTCTATTTAAACATCTATGTTTCTTGTATAATTTTTTTAAAATGTGTCCAGATGGCCAATTTGTCGCATTGGGAAGAAAAAAAATGTGAAAATGAAGAAAAATTTTTTTTTTAAGATCACTGTCCATATTTCATTAAAAAAAAATTGTAGGCAATAATTAACAACATCTAAACAATAATTAGCAACATCTAAACGCTATATTTTTTTAAAACAACTAAATTTGTAGCATTTAAAGAGACATTTTTTAACTGGAGAAGAAGATCATGGCGCACTCTTTCCCCTGTGAACAGGGCAATGACTGCCTCAAAACCAAATGCTTCAGAAGTCCAACAAATACAATTCTTTGATATTTCCTGAAGTTAATGTCCTTACATTCAATATTAATGTCCTTATCATTATGATATCAACATTAATTCTGTATCTTACCTCTACACCTCACGGTAGAAGGAGAACAACAAGTATCTTAACTGAGCCTTAAGATTTCTAAGGGCATATCGTCCTTTCAAATTTTATCCACATTACTGCACAACACAGTCACCCCCTTGGCTTATGATTAATTATATAACACTTATATCTTCTCTATCTGTCTCAAACTCCTATTCAAAGACTCAGTTAACACGGCAGTTATATTAATTATGGCCTTTACAAATCTCTACATGTCTCAAACTCTTCAAAGACTGCACAACACGGCAGTTATATTAATTATGGCCTTACAAATCTCTACATGTCTCAAACTCCTCACTCTTGACTGCACTTCCTCTTCACGGCAATTATATTAATTATGGTTTTTTACAAATTTGTGGTCTGTAGCTTTCCTAAAAACTGCAAAAAAATTATAAAAATTATGGCCTTACTACCTCTACATGTCTCATTCCATCAAAGACTATAACACGGAATTTTTATTTTTCCTACATGACTCCTACTAACCCTCAAGGACTCACAACACGGCAGTTAAAATCCAGAAGTTATTTTAGTTTTTTACATGTCTAGAAATTACTCAATGTACTATTACAACACGGCATTATATTAATTATGGCCTTACAAATCTTACATGTCTCAAACTTTCTTCTCCCAGTTATATTAATTTATGGCCTTGATTTTTTTTTAAACTTTATAACACGGCAGTTATATTAATAATGGCCTTACGAAACTCTACATGTCTCAAACTCCTCAAAGACTGCACAACACGGCAGTTATATTAATTATGGCCTTACAAATCTCTACATGTCTCAAACTCCTCAAAGACTGCACAACACGGCAGTTATATTAATTATGGCCTTACAAATCTCTACATAAATCCAATTGAACATACTGCGAAAGAACATCGCTAAACATCTACATAGTGCACTACGCGGCCACACACTCTCGATACACCGGGCTGACTTTCCCCAGTCAATCCCCAGGACACACTCCTCTTACCGCCCACTCACCGGGCACACCCTGTAAAAACTTGTCATGAGACTCAGCTGTATAGAACACAACTCACAATACATGCCGCTTAGCCACGAGAGCTAATCACCCACGGCTCAAAACACTACAGGATAAATATATCTCAACACTAGAGATAAGCAGCGTTCTTCACGCTTTTCTTGTACTCTGTCTCATGACTCTAGGAGAAGATATTTTTAACAAATCCATTCCTAATCGGCAAGCAAGTACCATAACCCAAAAATTCAATCTGTCCCACAACATACTAAGATTTACCTCCCTTTGACCTTAACAAATGGGGAGCAGAGGACCATTGCAGATTATTTATCTGAACACGTGTTTGATTTGGTCATCAATCTACCTCTACGCAACACAGGATCTCATAGGGCATCTTCCTTTGTGACCCAGGGGTATAAAACATGCCGTATGGCTATTGACGATTCTGTGCCTCTAATTACCGATGTAAAATGCACAAAGTTCTTTATGGAGGCTTTGAACAGGCTGAAGACCCAACCTCCAATGAAGACACATATCCTCTCTCTGTCATCTCAGAAAATCATACGACTTCCAGGTCTGATTCATGTGCATGTGAGAGAGCCTGGGCAACGTACAAAGAAGACTGGTCATCATGTACAGCTGCTGCGTTGGCTGGTAGAATTACCACAATCCCGGCCATAGCTTATACACACCCAGCTATTGTTGATCAGCAGAGCCTGAAACTTGTCTCAAAGCTGGCCCAACAAGGTGTGAGATGTGACTATGGTAGTTATGTGGAAGCCAGCGCCAGCAACTTTCAGATTGCACCACTTCGGAGTAGTAGTGATTGCACTGAAGATGTATTTGAATGAGACATTTCACAACCCTGAAACTTGATATTACTGATTGGATGAAGCATTTTGAACACTGGCCCAGAACTGTTCCCATCTGTGCTCATGCTGAAGGAAAAACAACTACAGCGGCTGTTATTCTGTTGGCTGAGCTGTTTCACAGACCTGGTCAACTCCATATCTGTCATGTGGCTCAAAAAAAGCTGAGGTAACTGACCTTCTTAAACATATTGGACCTCCTTAAACATATTGTGAACGTTTTGTGACCTCCTTAAACATATTTGACCTAAAAAAAATATTTCAATAACTCATTAAACATATTGTGACCTCCTTAATACATGTTCAAAAGAGAAGAGGCAATAATGACCGCATCGTGACTCATAGCTTGACTACAATCCTGCGTAAGGACCAGGAACAGAGCTGGTCAAGACCGCAAAAACTCCACCTCCACGTGGTGGTCCTGGAAACATGCAGCTGTCAGTCTGGCTGAGCGAGTTTTGGATCGAAATGGGAAGGCAAAACCCGGTGGTATGCTAGTCAGAAGTCGGATTTTTTTTAAAGGTGCATATGCAGATATCAAGCTTAGGCGTAAACGGAAACACGCAACCACCACCTTTTCAGGAAACAAGAAGAAGAAGAACAAGAAAACAAACCCCAACTAACACACAAGCCCCCCTAACCTACAGCCCAACATCCATCGTCACCCACCCCAGTACAAAAAGATTCCACTCACTTCAAAAACCCTCTTAGTAACCTAATCCAACATTATTGATTTTTTTTTATATTTTCCGTCATTATCGATTTCTTATATTTTATATATATATTTATGTCTAAATAACACACCGAACATCACACAAAATTCCCCCTAACCTAACCCCGCACACTACATTACACAGTAAACCCTTGTCTTCTTCTTCTTCCGTCTTCCTCGTTCGCCCTGAACAGCAAAAACAAACAACAGCAGGACCTTGTCCACACACGTGTCAACGGGGTTTTTGGAAGCTTCTGTGAGAAGAACATAAACGATTGCAACAGTAACCCTTGTCTTCTTCTTCTTCCTTCTTCCTCGTTCGCCCTGAAAAGGACGGTGGTTGTGTTGTGTCTGTTTGCGCCTAAGCTGTGATATCTGCACAGTAACCCTTGTCAGAATGACGGCACCTGTCTTGACAAAATGGGAAAATATAGCTGCCTGTGTATGCCTGGCTACACAGGGGTGAACTGTGAAAGCGAAATAGATGAGTGCAACACCCCCAAAGGTAACCCGTGCCTCAATGGTGGAGTATGTCAGGACCACATCAACCGGTTTAGCTGCTCCTTCTTCTTCTTCCATCCTTAACCACTGACCGACAAAGCAGTCCGTGGCCAGTGCGCCTAGTGCCGCCTTAGGGCAACAAGAAATCAACTGTTGTTCCGTTACGCCTAGTGGCGTTTATTGGTACAACAGAAAATTAATTGTTGTTTCCGTAATCAGAGTGACTGGCAAGCGGATGATCAGCCCGCTGTGTTAGCTGCTCCTGCCCTGCAGGTTTTGAAGGCAGAACATGTGATGTCGACATCAATGAGTGTGACAGTTCCCCATTATGACATCTGCTGTTCACACAGTCATCGATATTTGTCTCGCAGTTGCGTCCCCTGAATCCTCTGTACACCAGCCACAAACCACACCACACAATACAACACACAATACACTACCTGTCTGTAATATGTACGTATAACTGTTTGTAAAAATATTCAACACACAACACAACACAACAACACGCCCGCCATTATTGAACTTATATATTACTATATATCAAGACCTCTCGTCCTCCACGCTCCTCCACCACATTTTCCTTATATAAAAGTCACGCACTTGTAGACTGTATAAACAAACACACCAACACACACAACAAAACAATACCACAACACACAAAAATCCCTCCTAACCTAACCCTGCCTGGTTACACCCATGAGTCATCACCCCCAGCCATAATCAATACCCACTCCCTTAAAAACCCCCCTTAGCAACTTAATCCAACATTATCGATTTTTATATTTTCCGTCTTAATCAATTTTTTAATATATAAACAAACACACCAACACACATATCAAAACAATACCACAACACACACAAAGCCCCCTCTAACCTACAACCGCCATCTACAGCCCAACATCCATCGTCGCCCACCCCAGTACAAAAAGATTCCACTCGCTTCTAAAACCCCTTAAGTAAACTAATCCAACATTATTTTTTTTTTTATATTTTCCGTCATTATCGATTTCTTATATTTTATATATATATTTATATGTCTAAATAACACACCGAACATCACACAAAAATCCCCCTAACCTAACCCCGCACACTACATTACACAGTAACCCTTGTCTTCTTCTTCTTCCATCTTCCTCGTTCGCCCTGAAAAGGACGGTGGTTGCATTGTCTGTTTGCGCCTAAGCTGTGATATCTGCACCTTTCGGTCGACACATCCGACTTCTGCACAGCATTTTTTAGGGACCGGGTTTGCCTTCCCATTTCGATCCGCACTCGCTCAGCCAGACTGCACTGCTGCAGACTGTTTCCAGGACCACCACGTGGAGGTGGAGTGCGGTCTTGACCAGCTCTGGTTCGCTGGTCCTGACGCAGGCAGTACAGCTATGGGTCGCTGACTGCATTCACTATTGCTGCGTCTTCAGTAACCCTTGTCAGAATGACGGCACCTGTCTTGACGAAACGGGAAAATATAGCTGCCTGTGTATGCCTGGCTACACAGGGGTGAACTGTGAAAGCGAAATAGATAGTGCAACACCCCCAAGGGTTACCCGTGCCTCAATGGTGGAGTATGTCAGGACCACATCAACCGGTTTAGCTGCTCCTGCCCTGCAGGTTTCTAAGGCAGAACATGTTACGTCGACATCAATGAGTGTGACAGTTCCTCATTATGACATCTGCTGTTCACACAGTCATCGATATTTGTCTCACAGTTGCGTCCCCTGAATCCTCTGTACACCAGCCACAAACCACACCACACAATACACTACCTGTCTGTAATATTTACGTATAACTGTTTGTAAAAATAATCAACACATAACACAACAATAACATGCCCGCCATTATTGAACTTATATATTACTATATATCAAGACCTCTCGTCCTCCACCACATTTTCCTTATATAAAAGTCACGCATTTGTAGACTGTATAAACAAACACACCAACACACATAACAAAACAATACCACAACACACAAACATCCCTCCTAACCTAACCCCGCCCGGTACATTACACCCATGAGTCATCACCCCCAGCCATAATCAATACCCACTCCCTTAAAAACCCCCCTTAGCAACTTAATCCAACATTATCGATTTTTATATTTTCCGTCTTAATCAATTTTTTAAATATATAAACAAACAAACCAACACACATATCAAAACAATACCAAACCACTGATATATATACTGAAGCACATTAAAAACGCACCACCTGTATAATCCAGGAACAGAGTGTGAAATGTAAATATAAGTTTGTACAAGTTTACATATTTGGAATCTTTATTCATTTTCCTATGAATCCATGCTGGTCATTAATTTGTATATTTGATTGTTATGAAATTCATTGCATTCTGTGCAGGCAAGGGAGAAAACCAAAAATACAAAAAAATGCACGTGCGTTATCCTGCTGGAGAAGCTGCAAGTCTGGATAAATTGTGAACGCAGGAGCAACCAGTGCATCCAGAACCTTATCTCGATATGTCACAGCATTAACATTTCCACGGAAGACGTGAAGAGGCAAGCGATGGTGAAAACTGAATCCTCCCCAAATGAGAATACTGCCACCTCCAAATCGGTTGACACAGCAATCTGCAAAGCGCTCTTCACACCGTCGCTAAATCCGCATACGTCCATCTGCAAAGGATATGTTGAATCTGTTCTCGTCTGTGAATAGGACAGCATTCCACTGCAGTCTAGTCCATCTGATATGTTGCTCTGCCCATTGCAGGCGCTGCTGACGATGTCTGTAAGTCAAGTTTGGCCCAACATAAGGTCGTCTTGCAGTAAGGCCTGTATCTCTGAGTCGTCGTATGACTGTCATTCGAGAGACTTGCCCATGTCTACCCACTATTGCTCTTGCTGTTTGACTTGCCGGGAGAGTCAATTCCTTAGGTGACTCAGCACAATATGACGATCTTGCGCAGGGGTAGTAACTCGTGGTTGGCCACTCCGAAGTCTATCCCGGGCACTGCCAGTGGTTCCGTAACGTTCATTGAGACGTACAATAGTGCTGTGGTGTCAATTCATCCTTCTGGCAATGGCCCGCGAGCTCATTCCGGTCTCCAACATACCAATGGCTCGTTGGTGGTCGTTTTCAGATAGTCGTGGCATTTCAAGCACATGTACTGGGTGTTTTGTCTCAACGGCCTTTTTATACCGAGTATACTGCCACAACGCGTACACATTTTCAGGGTCATGGCTGTTGGGAATCGTGTTGCACGTGTAACTTTCATCGTTTTCATGTAGTCTGTACACACACCCGTGGGTTGAATCTTGCACTTTCCATTCCAGCAGCCATTCGCTCTCTACCTCATGGCAAACACGGGGAAAATCCATTCCCACACTTTTTTTTTGCCAGCTTCTCGACATCAGTATATATAATAGTGGTGCGTTTTTAATGTGCTTCAGTATATATAGATTTTGAATATTGCCACCGAGTGACAAAAAAAACATTTAGTAACAGCAACAAACCAGGCTCCAGGGTTCCTTCTCACCGCTCCATGGTGCAGACGTTTTACTGGGTGTAGAGATGGTACGTACTGGAGAAGTGGCCTGCTTTGTAGAGGATCGATATGAAGCTTACCTTAAGGCCCAGCTTAGCACAGGATTCCAAATTCCAAAGAAGAACATACTCATATCCATTGGGAGCTACAAGGTTAAGGCTGTGGATTGGCCATATGAGGACACTGGTGAAGAAAACTCTCGCAATGATGATACCAACTAGATTTATTGGTTTATCACTGAAATGTTATTAAGGCCTTTGAAACTACCGCTGATAACGGCGCTAAGTCTAAATGTTATAGTCTGTTTACACCCACTGTTGCGAGTGTAGTGGTTTGGTCTATATCATCGCCACACAGGCTAATTCAATATATGTGTGCTGCTGTCCTTCACCACACAGCTCACGTACGAGTCATGGATGTCAATAAAGGTTGTAAACGCCTGGAACAGTTCGATACTGTTTATTACGTTACAACACACAACGAAGTCACGATGACATCAACAAAGACACAATTCATGATAACACAAATTCTCCACCTGTCTCAAACTCCTCAAAGACTGCACAACACGGCAGTTATATTAATTATGGCCTTACAAAGCTCTACATGTCTCAAACTCTTCAAAGACTGCACAACACGGCAGTTATATTAATTATGGCCTTACAAATCTCTACATGTCTCAAACTCCTCAAAGACTGCACAACACGGCAATTATATTAATTATGGCCTTACAAATCTCTACATGTCTCAAACTCCTCAAAGACTGCACAACACGGCAGTTATATTAATTATGGCCTTACAAATCTCTACGTCTCAAACTCCTCAAAGACTGCACAACACGGCAGTTATATTAATTATGGCCTTACAAATCTCTACATGTCTCAAACTCCTCAAAGACTGCACAACACGGCAGTTATATCAATTATGGCCTTACAAATCTCTACATGTCTCAAACTCCTCAAAGACTGCACAACACGGCAGTTATATTAATTATGGCCTTACAAATCTCTACATGTCTCAAACTCCTCAAAGACTGCACAACACGGCAGTTATATTAATTATGGCCTTACACATCTCTACATGTCTCAAACTCCTCAAAGACTGCACAACACGGCAGTTATATTAATTATGGCCTTACAAATCTCTACATGTCTCAAACTCCTCAAAGACTGCACAACACGGCAGTTATATTAATTATGGCCTTACAAATCTCTACATAAATCCAATTGAACATACTGCGAAAGAACATCGCTAAACATCTACATAGTGCACTACGCGGCCACACACTCTCGATACACCGGGCTGACTTTCCCCAGTCAATCCCCAGGACACACTACTCTTACCGCCCACTCACAGGGCACACCCTGTAAACTCCTGTCATGAGACTCAGCTGTATAGAACACAACTCACAATACATGCCGCTTAGCCACGAGAGCTAATCACCCACGGCTCAAAACACTACAGGATAAATATATCTCAACACTAGAGATAAGCAGCGTTCTTCACGCTTTTCTTGTACTCTGTCTCATGACTCTAGGAGAAGATATTTTTAACAAATCCATTCCTAATCGGCAAGCAAGTACCATAACCCAAAAATTCAATCTGTCCCACAACATACTAAGATTTACCTCCCTTTGACCTTAACAAATGGGGAGCAGAGGACCATTGCAGATTATTTATCTGAACACGTGTTTGATTTGGTCATCAATCTACCTCTACGCAACACAGGATCTCATAGGGCATCTTCCTTTGTGACCCAGGGGTATAAAACATGCCGTATGGCTATTGACGATTCTGTGCCTCTAATTACCGATGTAAAATGCACAAAGTTCTTTATGGAGGCTTTGAACAGGCTGAAGACCCAACCTCCAATGAAGACACATATAGACTCTCTGTCATCTCAGAAAATCATACGACTTCCAGGTCTGATTCATGTGCATGTGAGAGAGCCTGGGGCAACGTACAAAGAAGACTGGTCATCATGTACAGCTGCTGCGTTGGCTGGTAGAATTACCACAATCCCGGCCATAGCTTATACACACCCAGCTATTGTTGATCAGCAGAGCCTGAAACTTGTCTCAAAGCTGGCCCAACAAGGTGTGAGATGTGACTATGGTAGTTATGTGGAAGCCAGCGCCAGCAACTTTCAGATTGCACCACTTCGGAGTAGTAGTGATTGCACTGAAGATGTATTTGAATGAGACATTCACAACCCTGAAACTTGATATTACTGATTGGATGAAGCATTTTGAACACTGGCCCAGAACTGTTCCCATCTGTGCTCATGCTGAAGGAACAACTACAGCGGCTGTTATTCTGTTGGCTGAGCTGTTTCACAGACCACTCCATATCTGTCATGTGGCTCAAAAAGCTGAGGTAACTGACCTTCTTAAACATATTGGACCTCCTTAAACATATTGTGACCTGCTTAAACATATTGTGACCTCCTTAAACATATTGTGACCTTAAACATATTGTGACCTCATTAAACATATTGTGACCTCCTTAAACATGTTGTGAGAAGACGCAGCAATAGAGACCGCAGTCAGCGACTCATAGCTTGACTGCCTGCGTCAGGACCAGCGAACCAGAGCTGGTCAAGACCGCACTCCACCTCCACGTGGTGGTCCTGGAAACAGTCTGCAGCTGTGCAGTCTGGCTGAGCGAGTGTGGATCGAAATGGGAAGGCAAACCCGGTCCTAAAAAATGCTGTGCAGAAGTCGGATGTGTCGACCGAAAGGTGCAGATATCACAGCTTAGGCATAAACGGACACAACGCAACCACCGTCCTTTTCAGGACGAACGAAGAAGAAGAAGAAGAAGAAAACAATACCACAACACACACAAAGCCCCCTCTAACCTACAACCGCCATCGTCACCCACCCCAGTACAAAAAGATTCCACTCACTTCAAAAACCCTCTAAGTAACCTAATCCAACATTATTGATTTTTTTTTATATTTTCCGTCATTATCGATTTCTTATATTTTATATATATATTTATGTCTAAATAACACACCGAACATCACACAAAATTCCCCCTAACCTAACCCCGCACACTACATTACACAGTAACCCTTGTCTTCTTCTTCTTCCGTCTTCCTCGTTCGCCCTGAACAGCAAAACAAACAACAGCAGCAGCAACAATAGTGGTGGTGGAGGTGGAGGAAATAAACACAGCACTGGCCTTCCAAGCTTATCAGTGCAGATAGTTCAACAGATTAGTGCTCATCCTCAGCAAGACGCCTCACAGACCATACACACCAACGTCACAGTCAGCTCTCATTACGGCACAGACTCCCCCAACACAGGGAGCACTAGTATCCACACAAGTGTTCAGTGTAAGCAGGAGCCCTCTGAAGATAGTGCGCGGTCATCAGCCTCATCTTCCCACCGTTTCTGCAGGGCATGGATGCGCAGTGGTCCTCTTGGTCACAAGTTAAACATATACATTCATAATCATTGACCTTGTCCACACACGTGTCAACGGGGTTTTTGGAAGCTTCTGTGAGAACATAAACGATTGCAACAGTAACCCTTGTCTTCTTCTTCTTCCTTCTTCCTCGTTCGCCCTGAAAAGGACGGTGGTTGTGTTGTGTCTGTTTGCGCCTAAGCTGTGATATCTGCACAGTAACCCTTGTCAGAATGACGGCACCTGTCTTGACAAAATGGGAAAATATAGCTGCCTGTGTATGCCTGGCTACACAGGGGTGAACTGTGAAAGCGAAATAGATGAGTGCAACACCCTCAAAGGTAACCCGTGCCTCAATGGTGGAGTATGTCAGGACCACATCAACCGGTTTAGCTGCTCCTTCTTCTTCTTCCATCCTTAACCACTGACCGACAAAGCAGTCCGTGGCCAGTGCGCCTAGTGCCGCCTTAGGGCAACAAGAAATCAACTGTTGTTCCGTTACGCCTAGTGGCGTTTATTGGTACAACAGAAAATTAATTGTTGTTTCCGTAATCAGAGTGACTGGCAAGCGGATGATCAGCCCGCTGTGTTAGCTGCTCCTGCCCTGCAGGTTTTGAAGGCAGAACATGTGATGTCGACATCAATGAGTGTGACAGTTCCCCATTATGACATCTGCTGTTCACACAGTCATCGATATTTGTCTCGCAGTTGCGTCCCCTGAATCCTCTGTACACCAGCCACAAACCACACCACACAATACAACACACAATACACTACCTGTCTGTAATATGTACGTATAACTGTTTGTAAAAATATTCAACACACAACACAACACAACAACACGCCCGCCATTATTGAACTTATATATTACTATATATCAAGACCTCTCGTCCTCCACGCTCCTCCACCACATTTTCCTTATATAAAAGTCACGCACTTGTAGACTGTATAAACAAACACACCAACACACACAACAAAACAATACCACAACACACAAAAATCCCTCCTAACCTAACCCTGCCTGGTTACACCCATGAGTCATCACCCCCAGCCATAATCAATACCCACTCCCTTAAAAACCCCCCTTAGCAACTTAATCCAACATTATCGATTTTTATATTTTCCGTCTTAATCAATTTTTTAATATATAAACAAACACATCAACACACATATCAAAACAATACCACAACACACACAAAGCCCCCTCTAACCTACAACCGCCATCTACAGCCCAACATCCATCGTCGCCCACCCCAGTACAAAAAGATTCCACTCGCTTCTAAAACCCCTTAAGTAAACTAATCCAACATTATTTTTTTTTTTATATTTTCCGTCATTATCGATTTCTTATATTTTATATATATATTTATATGTCTAAATAACACACCGAACATCACACAAAAATCCCCCTAACCTAACCCCGCACACTACATTACACAGTAACCCTTGTCTTCTTCTTCTTCCATCTTCCTCGTTCGCCCTGAAAAGGACGGTGGTTGCATTGTCTGTTTGCGCCTAAGCTGTGATATCTGCACCTTTCGGTCGACACATCCGACTTCTGCACAGCATTTTTTAGGGACCGGGTTTGCCTTCCCATTTCGATCCGCACTCGCTCAGCCAGACTGCACTGCTGCAGACTGTTTCCAGGACCACCACGTGGAGGTGGAGTGCGGTCTTGACCAGCTCTGGTTCGCTGGTCCTGACGCAGGCAGTACAGCTATGGGTCGCTGACTGCATTCACTATTGCTGCGTCTTCAGTAACCCTTGTCAGAATGACGGCACCTGTCTTGACGAAACGGGAAAATATAGCTGCCTGTGTATGCCTGGCTACACAGGGGTGAACTGTGAAAGCGAAATAGATAGTGCAACACCCCCAAGGGTTACCCGTGCCTCAATGGTGGAGTATGTCAGGACCACATCAACCGGTTTAGCTGCTCCTGCCCTGCAGGTTTCTAAGGCAGAACATGTTACGTCGACATCAATGAGTGTGACAGTTCCTCATTATGACATCTGCTGTTCACACAGTCATCGATATTTGTCTCACAGTTGCGTCCCCTGAATCCTCTGTACACCAGCCACAAACCACACCACACAATACACTACCTGTCTGTAATATTTACGTATAACTGTTTGTAAAAATAATCAACACATAACACAACAATAACATGCCCGCCATTATTGAACTTATATATTACTATATATCAAGACCTCTCGTCCTCCACCACATTTTCCTTATATAAAAGTCACGCATTTGTAGACTGTATAAACAAACACACCAACACACATAACAAAACAATACCACAACACACAAACATCCCTCCTAACCTAACCCCGCCCGGTACATTACACCCATGAGTCATCCCCCCCAGCCATAATCAATACCCACTCCCTTAAAAACCCCCCTTAGCAACTTAATCCAACATTATCGATTTTTATATTTTCCGTCTTAATCAATTTTTTTAATATATAAACAAACAAACCAACACACATATCAAAACAATACCAAACCACTGATATATATACTGAAGCACATTAAAAACGCACCACCTGTATAATCCAGGAACAGAGTGTGAAATGTAAATATAAGTTTGTACAAGTTTACATATTTGGAATCTTTATTCATTTTCCTATGAATCCATGCTGGTCATTAATTTGTATATTTGATTGTTATGAAATTCATTGCATTCTGTGCAGGCAAGGGAGAAAACCAAAAATACAAAAAAATGCACGTGCGTTATCCTGCTGGAGAAGCTGCAAGTCTGGATAAATTGTGAACGCAGGAGCAACCAGTGCATCCAGAACCTTATCTCGATATGTCACAGCATTAACATTTCCACGGAAGACGTGAAGAGGCAAGCGATGGTGAAAACTGAATCCTCCCCAAATGAGAATACTGCCACCTCCAAATCGGTTGACACAGCAATCTGCAAAGCGCTCTTCACACCGTCGCTAAATCCGCATACGTCCATCTGCAAAGGATATGTTGAATCTGTTCTCGTCTGTGAATAGGACAGCATTCCACTGCAGTCTAGTCCATCTGATATGTTGCTCTGCCCATTGCAGGCGCTGCTGACGATGTCTGTAAGTCAAGTTTGGCCCAACATAAGGTCGTCTTGCAGTAAGGCCTGTATCTCTGAGTCGTCGTATGACTGTCATTCGAGAGACTTGCCCATGTCTACCCACTATTGCTCTTGCTGTTTGACTTGCGGGAGAGTCAATTCCTTAGGTGACTCAGCACAATATGACGATCTTGCGCAGGGGTAGTAACTCGTGGTTGGCCACTCCGAAGTCTATCCCGGGCACTGCCAGTGGTTCCGTAACGTTCATTGAGACGTACAATAGTGCTGTGGTGTCAATTCATCCTTCTGGCAATGGCCCGCGAGCTCATTCCGGTCTCCAACATACCAATGGCTCGTTGGTGGTCGTTTTCAGATAGTCGTGGCATTTCAAGCACATGTACTGGGTGTTTTGTCTCAACGGCCTTTTTATACCGAGTATACTGCCACAACGCGTACACATTTTCAGGGTCATGGCTGTTGGGAATCGTGTTGCACGTGTAACTTTCATCGTTTTCATGTAGTCTGTACACACACCCGTGGGTTGAATCTTGCACTTTCCATTCCAGCAGCCATTCGCTCTCTACCTCATGGCAAACACGGGGAAAATCCATTCCCACACTTTTTTTTGCCAGCTTCTCGACATCAGTATATATAATAGTGGTGCGTTTTTAATGTGCTTCAGTATATATAGATTTTGAATATTGCCACCGAGTGACAAAAAAAACATTTAGTAACAGCAACAAACCAGGCTCCAGGGTTCCTTCTCACCGCTCCATGGTGCAGACGTTTTACTGGGTGTAGAGATGGTACGTACTGGAGAAGTGGCCTGCTTTGTAGAGGATCGATATGAAGCTTACCTTAAGGCCCAGCTTAGCACAGGATTCCAAATTCCAAAGAAGAACATACTCATATCCATTGGGAGCTACAAGGTTAAGGCTGTGGATTGGCCATATGAGGACACTGGTGAAGAAAACTCTCGCAATGATGATACCAACTAGATTTATTGGTTTATCACTGAAATGTTATTAAGGCCTTTGAAACTACCGCTGATAACGGCGCTAAGTCTAAATGTTATAGTCTGTTTACACCCACTGTTGCGAGTGTAGTGGTTTGGTCTATATCATCGCCACACAGGCTAATTCAATATATGTGTGCTGCTGTCCTTCACCACACAGCTCACGTACGAGTCATGGATGTCAATAAAGGTTGTAAACGCCTGGAACAGTTCGATACTGTTTATTACGTTACAACACACAACGAAGTCACGATGACATCAACAAAGACACAATTCATGATAACACAAATTCTCCACCTGTCTCAAACTCCTCAAAGACTGCACAACACGGCAGTTATATTAATTATGGCCTTACAAAGCTCTACATGTCTCAAACTCTTCAAAGACTGCACAACACGGCAGTTATATTAATTATGGCCTTACAAATCTCTACATGTCTCAAACTCCTCAAAGACTGCACAACACGGCAATTATATTAATTATGGCCTTACAAATCTCTACATGTCTCAAACTCCTCAAAGACTGCACAACACGGCAGTTATATTAATTATGGCCTTACAAATCTCTACGTCTCAAACTCCTCAAAGACTGCACAACACGGCAGTTATATTAATTATGGCCTTACAAATCTCTACATGTCTCAAACTCCTCAAAGACTGCACAACACGGCAGTTATATCAATTATGGCCTTACAAATCTCTACATGTCTCAAACTCCTCAAAGACTGCACAACACGGCAGTTATATTAATTATGGCCTTACAAATCTCTACATGTCTCAAACTCCTCAAAGACTGCACAACACGGCAGTTATATTAATTATGGCCTTACACATCTCTACATGTCTCAAACTCCTCAAAGACTGCACAACACGGCAGTTATATTAATTATGGCCTTACAAATCTCTACATGTCTCAAACTCCTCAAAGACTGCACAACACGGCAGTTATATTAATTATGGCCTTACAAATCTCTACATAAATCCAATTGAACATACTGCGAAAGAACATCGCTAAACATCTACATAGTGCACTACGCGGCCACACACTCTCGATACACCGGGCTGACTTTCCCCAGTCAATCCCCAGGACACACTACTCTTACCGCCCACTCACAGGGCACACCCTGTAAACTCCTGTCATGAGACTCAGCTGTATAGAAACACAACTCACAATACATGCCGCTTAGCCACGAGAGCTAATCACCCACGGCTCAAAACACTACAGGATAAATATATCTCAACACTAGAGATAAGCAGCGTTCTTCACGCTTTTCTTGTACTCTGTCTCATGACTCTAGGAGAAGATATTTTTAACAAATCCATTCCTAATCGGCAAGCAAGTACCATAACCCAAAAATTCAATCTGTCCCACAACATACTAAGATTTACCTCCCTTTGACCTTAACAAATGGGGAGCAGAGGACCATTGCAGATTATTTATCTGAACACGTGTTTGATTTGGTCATCAATCTACCTCTACGCAACACAGGATCTCATAGGGCATCTTCCTTTGTGACCCAGGGGTATAAAACATGCCGTATGGCTATTGACGATTCTGTGCCTCTAATTACCGATGTAAAATGCACAAAGTTCTTTATGGAGGCTTTGAACAGGCTGAAGACCCAACCTCCAATGAAGACACATATAGACTCTCTGTCATCTCAGAAAATCATACGACTTCCAGGTCTGATTCATGTGCATGTGAGAGAGCCTGGGGCAACGTACAAAGAAGACTGGTCATCATGTACAGCTGCTGCGTTGGCTGGTAGAATTACCACAATCCCGGCCATAGCTTATACACACCCAGCTATTGTTGATCAGCAGAGCCTGAAACTTGTCTCAAAGCTGGCCCAACAAGGTGTGAGATGTGACTATGGTAGTTATGTGGAAGCCAGCGCCAGCAACTTTCAGATTGCACCACTTCGGAGTAGTAGTGATTGCACTGAAGATGTATTTGAATGAGACATTCACAACCCTGAAACTTGATATTACTGATTGGATGAAGCATTTTGAACACTGGCCCAGAACTGTTCCCATCTGTGCTCATGCTGAAGGAACAACTACAGCGGCTGTTATTCTGTTGGCTGAGCTGTTTCACAGACCACTCCATATCTGTCATGTGGCTCAAAAAGCTGAGGTAACTGACCTTCTTAAACATATTGGACCTCCTTAAACATATTGTGACCTGCTTAAACATATTGTGACCTCCTTAAACATATTGTGACCTTAAACATATTGTGACCTCATTAAACATATTGTGACCTCCTTAAACATGTTGTGAGAAGACGCAGCAATAGAGACCGCAGTCAGCGACTCATAGCTTGACTGCCTGCGTCAGGACCAGCGAACCAGAGCTGGTCAAGACCGCACTCCACCTCCACGTGGTGGTCCTGGAAACAGTCTGCAGCTGTGCAGTCTGGCTGAGCGAGTGTGGATCGAAATGGGAAGGCAAACCCGGTCCTAAAAAATGCCGTGCAGAAGTCGGATGTGTCGACCGAAAGGTGCAGATATCACAGCTTAGGCATAAACGGACACAACGCAACCACCGTCCTTTTCAGGACGAACGAAGAAGAAGAAGAAGAAGAAAACAATACCACAACACACACAAAGCCCCCTCTAACCTACAACCGCCATCGTCACCCACCCCAGTACAAAAAGATTCCACTCACTTCAAAAACCCTCTAAGTAACCTAATCCAACATTATTGATTTTTTTTTATATTTTCCGTCATTATCGATTTCTTATATTTTATATATATATTTATATGTCTAAATAACACACCGAACATCACACAAAATTCCCCCTAACCTAACCCCGCACACTACATTACACAGTAACCCTTGTCTTCTTCTTCTTCCGTCTTCCTCGTTCGCCCTGAACAGCAAAACAAACAACAGCAGCAGCAACAATAGTGGTGGTGGAGGTGGAGGAAATAAACACAGCACTGGCCTTCCAAGCTTATCAGTGCAGATAGTTCAACAGATTAGTGCTCATCCTCAGCAAGACGCCTCACAGACCATACACACCAACGTCACAGTCAGCTCTCATTACGGCACAGACTCCCCCAACACAGGGAGCACTAGTATCCACACAAGTGTTCAGTGTAAGCAGGAGCCCTCTGAAGATAGTGCGCGGTCATCAGCCTCATCTTCCTCTGGTCAAAACACCCACATTGATCCCACATCTGTGGGTGACATTGGTATTGGCATAGATGATGTAGATGAGCTCCAGAATATTTTGGACAGCCTTGAAAAAAAAGATGACATTGAGCCATATATTCTCAAGCAACTTGACGAGTTCAATGAAGTCCTTGACAAATTCCAAAGAGATTCAGAGACCAGCGAATCTGGAAACATGTATGGCCCTCTAGCTTGTGGTTCTCCAGGACTTTCAAAGGGAGTTTTTCCCAACCTTGGCCCTGGTGGGCATATAAACAGCATATTTGACAACAATCAAAATGAGAGTTCTGCAGCAATGACCAATCATACCATTCCAGTTCCATCATCCATACCAGAACCCACAGGTCCAGCTGCAGAGACGCTCAAACAGATGGCTGCCCAACACCAACATCAGCATAGCCCTGGCTACCCCATAAAGGGCTTAGACCATTTTACAGATGGTCTGCGCAATGGAGGCTTTGCACCCAACTATTCCTCACTGTATCGCTCAGTTCCTAACACAGCCACATCATTCCCCTACAACCAGATGACAAATCACCACATGGGTGACTCATCCCACGTGACTCCGGAAATGGCTGCTGCTATGGGCTATGGTGGTACCAAGCCTTTGACTCATTTTCCAAATGAACAAGGACAACACCATAACTCACCATCGTCATTACAGCAGCTGCAGAACCAGGTGCAGACTCACTTCAAGCCCTCCTCTACTACCCCACATCAACTGCAGATCATGCAGACCCAACATGTGCAGGTTTCTCATGGACCACACAACCTGCAGCTCTCGTTGTTGTTGTTGTTGTTTTGATGAATTGATGGGTGGAGATCGGGCACTCAACATCTGATCATTGTTGCGTCTTCTCGTTCCATCTTGTTCTACCCTGTTCAACCTGAAAGTTGGTTATAATTGGGGTATTTAGTGTCATTTTATTTACTAATTTTGTATTCAATTTAAATAACTGTTGTCTTTTGCAGTTGCTGATTTTTATTTATATTATTATTTGTCAATTTTATTTTCTCTTTTGTATTGTTTCTAGATAACTATTGTCCTTTACACTTGGTTTTAATTTGTATTAGTATTTGTTCTTTTTGAGTTGTTGTCCCTTTTTTTAATATCTTGTCTTTCCTTGTCCTATGAGTAGCTATTTTTTGTTAATGCTTTGTTAGTTCTTGCTGCTTAATTTCTATTTAGTTGGATGATTTTCCTGAAGTTCTAGCCTTATATTTTTTCCTTTGTTTTATGTATATATCTTTTAAGTATTGATTGGGCATCTCTTGGGGCATCTATACTTAAAACCTTATCACCTGTTAAGTCTATATTGTGATTTCTATAGTAAGTTTTTAATTCAAGCCTTTGTTGTTCATACTTTTTACAGTGGATCAGGTAGTGGTCTATGTCATTCTCTTCCTGACATTCTTGGCAGTGTGGTTCTTCTACCATGAAGTATGCTGCACCGAGTCGGAGACGCCACAGTTTTTTGTTCAATGGTATCTTTAATTCTTCTCTGACCTGGCATGTCCTTGTTGGTTCTTTCAGCAGTTTGAACGCGTGTCTGCCTTTTCTACTTTCTTTCCATGTTGTCTTCCATTCCTCGTTTACAGTTTCCTTCACTTGGCTCTTGATCTCTGACCTTCCCAGTCCTGCTTTTATATTGTTTTTACTTGTTCTTCCCTTCTTGGCATTCTGGTCTGCCAACTCGTTGCCAGCTATACCTATGTGTGCTGGAACCCACACTAGCCTCACACTACATCCTCTGTTCTCTAGTGATGTATTAATTGCTAGAATTTCTTCCTTTATGTCTGGCCGGCTACATTTACCTGAGTGTTCTAGTGCTTGTAGTGATGATAGTGAGTCTGTAAATATCGTAACAGCTTCTGGTGGGTTATCTTCGATTATTTCTAGACTTTTAAGAATTGCTACCATCTCTGCAGTGAAAATCGATGCCCCTTCCGTTATACTGTAGCTCTTTTTTATTCCCCATTGTGGTATTACAACTCCGGCACCTAGTTGCCCACTATCACCCTTGGATCCATCAGTGTAGATGGCCAGACTTTGTTTAGTTAGTTGCTCTATGAACTTTCTACTTATCATTTTGGCTTCCTTATCTTCTATGTTTTGTTTGATCTTTTCAGTAAGTGAGTAGTCTATGATTGGTGTTTTTAGTTCCCATGGTGGTATTTTGCTTCTGTATTTATTACTATTTTCAATTGTGTTTGATAGTTCTTTGAACTGCATTAGGTCTTCTATAGTTCTCCACCCTGTTGGATATCTATCTTTATTTAAGGGAACGTCCCATACACTTGGTTGGTTTTTGACAAATGCTTTATGTGCTGGGTGGGTCACTTCTTGTGCTACTTTACTCCAATAATTTAATCTCAGTTCTTTCCGTCTTAGACCAAGGGGAGGTATGCCGAGAGCTACTTCTAGAGCTTCTACTGCTGTCGATATAAATGCACCTGTAATGGTTCTCATGGCTGCATTTTGAATCCTGTCCAGTTTTGCTTTGTTAGAAGCTGCAGCTGAGTCATAGACTATGCTGGCATAATCCAGTTTCCCCCTGATGAAGGACTTGTAGAACATAAGCATTATTTTATTGCTGGCCCCCCATCCATTACCTTTTACAATCCTTAGTATATTTAGGGGTCCCCTACAGCTTTCTACCAAATTGTCTATATGTTTATTATAATTTAGTTGTTTATCTAAAGTTATGCCCAGAAATCTAGTTGTTGAGGAGGTACATATTTTCTGTCCTTTAATGGTTATATTGATTTTGTTATTTTTTTTAAAATTTCCTTTGCTGAAAATCATACCTACTGTTTTGTTTACATTAATTTGGAAGCCCCAACTTTTCATCCACTCTGAAACTTTGTCTATTTGATTTTGAAGTTTTTTGTAAACATGGTCCAAGTTTTTTCCAGATCGCCAAATGGCACAGTCATCTGCAAATTGTGATACTGCATTCTTTATGTCATTAAATTCATCTGCTAAATCATTTACAGCTATAGTGAAAATTGAAGGAGAGATCACTGATCCTTGAGGAATCCCATTCTGTTGTTCATATATTTCTGACCTATATTTCACCTGTACAGCAAAATACCTGTCCTGTAAAAAGTTTTCTAGATACCTATAGGTTTTACCAGTAATGCCAATCTTTTTCATTTTGTAAAGAGCTCCATCTCGCCAGCATTCATCATATGCTCTAGCTACATCTAGAAAGACTGCCACTGTTTTCTCTTTCCTCTTGAATCCTAGCTTTACATCATGTTCTAATCTTACAAGCTGGTCTACTGTACTTCTGTCTGCTCTAAACCCTGACTGGTTTGGGCTATATAACTGGTTTTTTTCTAGGTAGAATTTAACTCTTTTATTCACAACAGTTTCCAGTATTTTACCTAGTTGTGATGTTAAGGAGATAGGCCTATATGAACTTACATCATGGGCTTCCTTATTGGGTTTTAGAATGGGTACTATCATAGCTACTTTCCATGCTTTTGGTATCTTTCCTAAGTTCCAGATTTTGTTATAAAGTGAAGTTATTATGTTTATAGTTCTTTTGGGTACTTTCTTAAGGATTTCATAACTAAGTATATCTTGCCCTGAGGCAGTATTAGATTTATCTTTTATTGCATTAGTTACTTCTTCCTCTGTTATATCAGCATCTAAATAGTTTTGTTTCATCTATCTGGTCTGGTAGTTCTTTTAAAAAAAAACTGTATCCTAAGTCTTTCTCTTCTCTCATTTTCTTCCTGTCCAAGGCTACTTTTTGCACTGACTTTATAGAAATACTCGGCAAGGGCATTAGCTTTTTCTTTATCTGTTTCTGCTCTCTTTGGTAGTTTGATTGTTGGCATTATTGTTTTCTTATTGTTCCCTTTGATTGCCTTAAGCTTTTTCCATACTTCTCTAATTTGAGTGCTAGGTTTAAGTGACTGACAAAACTCCTTCCAGTTAGTTTCTTTGGCTTTGAATATTATTCTGTTAGATTCATTCCTAATAAGTTTATACTTATCATAGTTTTCTTCTGTTCTGTTATTTCTATATTTTTGTAAGGCCCTTTTTCTTCTCTCATGAATTTCTGCACAGCTTTTATTCCACCAGGCAACTGGTTCTTTATTCCATTGAGTTTCTCTTTTCTTCTTAATGTTATTTATTGGTTTAAGGTGTTGTGGCATATTTTTATTTGGTATATACTTTATTGCTATTTTCAGAATTTCATTGGTCAGTGTTTCTGCCCACAAGTCAGTATCATCTGATTCCATGTCTTTATATTCCATCACCTCCAGCTCTGATTGGAAAGCTTCCCAGTTTGCTTTTTTATAGTTGAAGGTAGGTTTCTCTGGTTCTGGATTTGGAATGACATTTTCATGCATGGTTATTACAATGGGCAGATGATCTGAGTTTGTGTCTTGTAACACTTCCCAATTTACATTCGCTAGGTTGTTAGTTGCTATACTTATGTCTATTGCTGAGTCTGCCCTATTAGCTTGTGGATTAATTCTTGTTGTGCTTATGGCTAGTATTTCTTCATCTTTAATATCGCATTCTGCTTGCAGCCGACTTTTCAGCATGCGGAGAGTAACAAGTTGATTGGCATTAAACATCTTCAAAATCAAACGTCTAATGACATCCTTGTCAAAATCATCAAATTTTTTCTTCCTTCCTTACTTAACCGCAGCCTCTGTACAATCACCGTCCTGTTGTATCCAACGTCAAAAAGATCTTCTATCCACACCCAGGGCCTTTCGTGTTCTCCTACCTGGTTCTTGGATGTCGTGGTATAAACAACCCATCTTAGCCTCTCTGCGAAAATGCCTGTACAATATAACAGTTACCTTCTGCAAAGTGATAAATTTGCATTTCAGATTCATTGCGCTTTTCATAATTATGCAGTTTAGTTTATTAATATATTATACGCTGGTGTCGTTTTGTTTCGTTGCAGCCAACTCATTGCAATTAGCATATGCCGCTGAAATAATTACTCGCGACTGTGTACAATAGGTGCGCACACGTGCGGACATGTAGTCACTACACTAATTCAAACCAAAAAAATATTGAATAGCACATATCATCGCTTGTGCTGTGCACAGTGCTGTAACAAAAATTAAGTGCGCAATTTTTGAACGGATCTTGTAACTTTCCTGTAGAACTAATAAAAATTAACCCAGACAACGGTAAGAGTTTTTTTATATAACTTAAAGAAGAAAATTCGAACATGACACGAGTTTTGTAAGGGCAAAAAATATATTAATAACTGCATTGATATCAGTAGGGCACGTAGCAAATTTCAATAACATCCGTCAAGGGGTTGCAAAGTTACAACGTTCAATGTGTGGGCACGAATTTCCGAACGGACTATAGTTCTCTTCCCCGTGTGTTTTCTGTCTCCCTCTACCTCTCTTACCCTGGGGGTTCCAGAATAAGAACTGCCTTGAAATGTTATCAGCAGGTTTCATCAATCTATCGCCAATGTCTTTTTCTCATCTCTTCCAGTGGCACTGCTTAGGTTAAGTTAAAGGTAATCCAACAGCAGATACTACTGTAAGGGAGTGAAGTGTTACAGTCTTCACTTTACTAAGTCCAGAGGTGGGAAGACTAGTTCCTTTCCTCGTTGCTGCAGCCTTCTCTAACTGCATGGGGCTAGCAACCCCTTCATGTAAAAACCAAATGCTACAAAAACTACAGCTACAAGAGTACTGGTACTTTGACACAGGCGTCCTGCAAAGGGGCAGGCTGTAGCAGTAGCTCCATGCAATGCAAGGAACAAAAAAGGCAATGAATCAACAGTGACTTGTACAATGTCTATAAAGGTCTTGTTCTGTATTTATATTTATACTTGTTTCATGATACAGTAACTCTGGGAAGGTTAAAGGTGGCGGGCATTATGCCGGCCACATCACCCCTAGTGTGCCGATGGTCAAGAAAATATGGGCCTAACACCATATTCCCAATAAGCCTCAATTGGCATGTTACAGAATCCTTCCTTGTTTCATGATGGCATCTGTGAGATATTTATACACTTCTTCCTGTTCTTCGATCCTTAGCGGCCGACTTTCAAAGCAGTCGGTGGCCATCACGCCTGGAGGCGCCTTGTAGGGCAGCAACAAACTGCTTCCACTTTGTTCAGTCGGCGTGCATCCAGCTCTGGTTCATTCTTTGCATCTCGGCATTTATACACTTACACCATGTTAAATATTTGCGGTAATGTGTTCATGTAAAAGCTCTGCTATGATATGCCTGTGGCATTGTTTTGTGTTTGTCTAAGACTGTATTGTTACATAAATGTGTCAATAAATTAGTGGTTAGTGCTGAAACAAAAAAATCAATGAAACATTTAGTTTGGCCCTATCTTTTGCCACTGCCATGTATGAAAATACCCCATTTAGTTCCTCATGTGCCCTCCGATGACACAAAGAAAGAAAAGGACATCTACTCCCTCAGGCATGCTGCAGAAGGCAGCTAATATGAGGATGTGAATGAAACTGGCAACCTCATGATGTAAAACAAATTGCTACAGAAACCCCCATTACAAGAGCATGGGAATGCTTGATGCAGGCTTCCTGCAAGGTGACCAGCGGTAGCAGTGACTACATGCTTCGTAAGGAGCTCAAATGAACTGGTCTTGACTCAAATATCAAAGAAACATTCAATTAGGTCCTATCTTTCGCCTTAGCCATTTAGGAAAATATCTCGAAGATAAAGTAAAGTTGTTTAGTTTAGAAGTACAAACAGGACTTCCGCAGTAGGCTTACACAGTACACCACGTGAAACAGACAATTCTGCATATCATTAGGGTAATCTGTTAACAATATTATAACTATTTATTTAATAATAATGAGTTCGCTTAAAAAATAAAACAGCTCTTGGTACAAAAGTTACTAAACTAAGAAAACGTCTTTAAACCGTCCTTTTATACAGATACGTCAGTTTTCCGCCCAGGTTTGCCACCATCCAAAGTAATTATCAACATGCGGACACTTACAGTCACTGCACAAATCTGCCAGTAATGTTCAATAACATTATCTCATTGAAACAAACTGTTTAATTATCTCTTCCCTATTTCCTAGAACACCTCATTTAAGACAAGGTAATGTGGATTTGTTCTGAAGTTTTTATGTTTTGGCAATTTACTTCAAGTTCCTCATGCAGTTCCTGGTGGTCCTCTGAAGAGACAAAAGAACAAAAATAGTAGGGCACGCTCAAGCACGTCACACATGGCGACTAATATATGGTTGTGCAACCTTATCATGTAAAAAAAATAGTCACAGAAACCAGTTCTGCAGGAGCATGTAAATGTTTGGTGCAGGATTCCTGCAAGAGGACGAGCTGTTGTGGTCGATCCATGCTCCATAAGAGGGCAAAGGAAAATGACGATGAATACTTCGAGTGGGACAAAATTTGATTAATGCAACGTGGCACATTTTGAAAAAATAGGGGGGTTTGAGAATTTTAAAAGACTGTGCTTGTAGCAAGTAATCTCAATGACTTTCAATCCTGGAAAAAAAAGAAGAAAAAAAAAACGATCACAATTTTCTAACTATGACTGTAAACAGGAGAAGAATGAAACGCAGCTGTACTCCACAAAAAGAAAATATAATAACAAGTACAAAACATATTCAACAACTCACAAACTGCTTTGCTATCTTCATCCAATCCACCTTGTTTGAGTCGACTGTTGGCAGGAGGGCTTCTGGAAGTATTTTCCTAATCAGAGATATAACAAATTAAATTAGCAAAAATTTTCATGGCAATAACATATTTCAGTTTAGATTTTCTTCTGTTGTTTAACTAGGGCTGCTGAGATTCTCACTCTTTAGAAGCCAATACCAAGTTGAAGACTCCTTGGTATTACGAGAGGCGTTCAGAAAGTAATGTACCACATCGTTTTTCTCAGGAGCTGTTTATTCAAAAAGCATGAAATTTATACACAATATACATGGATATGTCATGTAAACATCGGTATTATTCAACATAATCCCCATCAACTTGTACGGCTTTATGCTAGCGCGAAACAAGTGCATGTATTCCTAGCCCGTACCAGATTTTGTCTTGATCATGTAGCCATTTCTTCGCTGCATGAGTCACTCCTTCATCATCTTCAAACCTTGTCCAACGGAGTGCATCTTTAAGTGGACCAAATAGATGGAAATCAGAGTGTGCCAAATCGGGACTATAAGGTGGATGGGGTAGTACAGTCCAACCCAATTTGGTGATTGCTTCCCGTGTTGCCAGACTTGTGTGAGGGCGCGCATTGTCGTGAAGGAGAAGCAGGTCTGCTGGATTCTTGTGCGGCCGAACTCTGCGAAAACGTTGATTGAGTTTTTTCAATGTCTTAATGTAAGCTTGCAAATTGATTGTCTCTCCTCTTGGCATAACGTCCACAAGAATCACACCTTCAATGTCCCAAAAGACAGTGATCATGACCTTTCCAGCTGAAGGAATTGTCTTGAATTTCTTTCTTCGTGGTGATTGCGGATGATGCCACTCCATTGACTGTCTTTTTGTCTCAGGTTCAAAATGATGTGCCCAGGTTTCATCACCTGTAACGATCTTAGCCAAAAAGTTCTCTCCATCAGCATTGAAACGCTCCAACAATTCAGAAGAAATTGCTTTCCTTTGAAATCGGTGGTCATTTGTGAGACTTCGAGGAACCCATCTTGCGCAAACCTTAGAAAATCTGAGAGTTTTTATAACTGCATTTGCACTACCAATGCTGACTGACAGCTGTAAGGCCAATTGTTGAGTAGTGATTCGCCTATCAGTAAGAATAATGCCCTCAGCGCATTTCAACATTTCTGCGTTGGTGGGTGTGGCAGGACATCCACAGCGTGGCCGATCAAGCAGCTCCGTATCTCCACTTCCTGATTCTTTGATTCTCTGAACCCAGCGACTGACTGTACTCCTGTCGACTGCAAAACTTCCATACACATCACATAGACGCTTGTGAATGTTCACAACAGTTTCCTTCTCTGCAACGAGAAATTCTAACACAATTCACTGCTTATAACGCAAGTTGCTAACACGCTCCATTTCAACGGTTTAGGGCAGCCGTGTTATTTGGCCGGTTGCGGTGCAATTTGGTGCACACAATTGGCTCATGCCATATTTGAAGTGTGCAAAATATCATGCTTCTATCTTCATTATTAGCTGAGAAAAACGATGTGGTGCATTACTTTCTGAACGCCCCTCGTATCTACACTATAGATCTAGGCTTTTCCTGTGGCTTTTTTGCCATTCTGAAATGTGTTGGTTTGAAGTCATGAGCTCCAGTTTCTTCAGCTTGGCTTGCATTTAAAGGATCGTCACATCTGGTCCCAAGCATTCTCCACCATCCAGGGGCTCTCTAAATATGCAGAGCTAAAACACTGTGCTCTGGTTCTGGGCTTTCCCATGGAATTCTCACTTCCTGCACAGAGCCACTTCTCAGCTTCCCCAGCCTATCACTGGGTTCATAGTGAGATCCTCCTGCATGCAGTCAACCAGGTCAAAGCCAAAGAAACATGTCTGTGGCTTAAGTGACTTCTCCAAGCGTAGTGTGCAATGCTGGGTTCTCAACAAGTTTCACCACAGGGGGAATCCCAGGGAAGTGTGTAGATGATTTCAAGAGTCAATGAGGGTGTAATTAGTTTCATAGACAGGTTCACTTCCATATTTGAATACTGTGCCTCACAGACAGGTTCACTTCCACATTTTTGAATACAGTAGCATTGTACTTAGCTAATGGTCATGTAAGGACGACTCCAGATATGCCTCCATGCATAGTTCTTTGTGGCATATTCTAGTTTGTTTCATGACCAACAAACCAGTTTGTGGCATAATTCACAACTTCATTGTAAATCCACTCTTTCAGAACATGGTCAAGATTTTAAATTTTTTGCCAGATGCAATGTTTTCCCATTTGTTATTAGTTTATGGTCATCACCGTCAGTGTAAAACTTCAACAGCTTGACTTTTTCTGTTTCTTTAAGTCTATAAACTAATCTTTCTGTTTCTTTAAGTAATATACACTTATCTTTCTGTTTCTTTAAGTCATATAAACTTATCTTTCTGTTTCTTTTAAGTCATATAAACTTATCTTTCTGTTTCTTTAAGTCATATACAGTGGTAGTTCTTGAAGCATATTGTTCAGTAACATGCATAACAGATACACCACGACCAAGCTTCTGCAATAATTCCACTTTCTGCTCTACTGATAACGAGGGATGCTTCCTTTTCTTCTCACTGTTACCCATAGGGGTATCTGCAGTTTGTTGTTGTTGACATTTTCACAATGAAATTAAACAAGTTTTTCAGTTTCATTACAGGACAAAAGACACTTCTCAAGAAAGAAAATATATAAAGGAATCTTCAAAATGATAGACTGTAGCACTGAAGCCAAGCTCAAACAAATATTTCTCTCTAAACAAAAAAATGAGAGACGATAAATAATGCATATATATGCAGAAATGGACTATCACATTCAAGTTATGAATTAAATGCTAAAAAAAAAAGACTATTACTGTCCACACAGGAGACAAAGGAAGATATCTTCTTCTTTGGTCCTTGGCAGCTCACTGGCAAAGCAATCAGTGGCCATCACGCCCGGTGGTGTCTTAAATGAAGATACGATTTACTCAAATTTCAAGATATCTGGGTGAAATAAACCAATATCAGTGTGCCCTGTTAGTCATATCAACTGATAGCCAGGGACCGAAGACGCAGCAACAGTGATAAATGCAGTCAGCGACCTATAGCTTGACTGCTTGCGTCAGGGTCAGCGAACCAGAGCTGACCAAGACCCTACTCCACCTCCAAGTGGTGGTCCTGGAAACAGGCTGCATCACTGCAGCCTGGCTGAGAGAGTAGGGATCGAAGAGAGAAGGCTAACCGGGTCCCAAAAATGCTATGCTGAAACCGGATATGTCAGGCCGAAAGGTGCAAATATTGCAGCTTTGCTGTAAACGGCGACACAACGTAACAAACGTCCTCTTCAGGACGAACGCAGAAGAAGAAGAAGAACTGATAGCCAGGAAACTAAAAATAAAGGTTTTTCAGCAACCTCAATTTCCCAGGATTATTTCCTTACTTTGTCCTGTATATTTCCTAAGTGTCTAAAGAGCCAAAGAAAGATTAGGACTGCTGTATCCTTAGGCACGTCATAACAGCTGACTAATATAAGGCTGTGCATGGATCTGGCAACCTTATCATGTAAAAGAAACAATGCTACAGAAACCACTGTTGCAAAAGCAAGGGAATGCTTAGTGCAAGCTTCCTGCGTGGGGACCAGCTAAAGTGGTGGTTCTACGCTCTGTAAAGAGCACATACTTCTTCTTCCTCATTCGCCCTGAAAAGGATGTTGGCTGCGTTGTGTCTGTTTACAGCAAAGCTGCGATATCTGCGCCTTTCGGCCGACACATCCGACTTCAGCACGGCATTTTTTGGGACCGGGTTTGCCTTCCCTCTTCGATCCCTACTCTCTCAGCCAGACTGCAGTGATGCAGCCTGTTTCCAGGACCACCACTTGGAGGTGGAGTAGGGTCTTGGTCAGCTCTGGTTCGCTGACCCTGACGCAAGCAGTCAAGCTATGGGTCGCTGACTGCATTCTCTGTTGCTGCATCTTTGGGTCCCTAAAGAGCACATACAAATGATAATTAATGATTATCTTATTTAACACATACAAAAATGATGATTAATGATTATCTTATTTCACGAGACATCAATTTTTGTGAATGCATCCAGTCAACATTCACCGACACGTACAGATTGTGACTTTATGGTCTCTAATCACATAAGCAATATGTTATAACAGTTTACTGCTGCAAAGCTGAAGAATGAGAAATTTAATTATAACATTAAAAAAAAAAAGGTGGAGATATCAGAACTGAAAAGGCAACACCAGAACAGGCATAATTAAATAGGAAAATAAAAAATACCTCTTTTCCTCTATTTCCTGCTCAAGTCTGTTTAGGTCCTTTTGGTATTCTTGAACAATTTTGCTGCAAAATTAAAACACAATTTGTTGATTACTTTGATGCACAACTGTGGACAAGTTAAACTACTCTTCACTCATTTTTATATTTAAAAATAAAAACCACATAGTTCTTTCATTATTTTGGTGGATAAATGAAGGATAACAACTCTTCAGTAATTTTGCTTCAACGATATTTCAATTATTTTGATGCATAAGTGAGTCAAACAATAATATTTCATTGGAAAGAATGAGATACTCTTCCAGAATTATTTTGCAGGAAAGCACGAGAGATATTCACGCAGAATTATTTTGTTGGAAAAAATGAAATAGCTAAACAAAGAACACTTGTAGCCTCTGGGGGGAAAACAAGTACAATAAACATATAGTTTTAATTACTTTGATGGGTACATGTAGCACAACATACTCTTTAAAGGAACCCATTACACGCCCATAGGGGCATTTTTGGAATATGGTGTTAGGCCCATATTTTCTTGACCATCGGCACACTAGGGGTGATGTGGTCAGCATCATGCCGGCCGCCTTAACCTTCCCAGAGTCGCTCTGGTACGCAATTCATGAGGCTGGGTCGACCCCGAAGCCATAAAAAAATCCCGCCTCCACTGGGGATCGAACCATGGACCACCGAGCTAAGAAGCGAGTGCACTGACCACTGCGGCTCCATACCCTTTAAATAAGTTTTATTCTTTAGTACATTCCCATTTCAAAAGCTTTAATTCTATCCCGCATCAGTTTAATCAGACCATGTTTCCATAAACAATGTACACAAAAAAAGTGTTAACACAAATTACATATTCTCATAAAGCACACTAATTTCATACGTTTTCTCTTCTATGCTTGTCTGCAACTCTTGTATTGTTTTCTTCACTTCTTCAGTCATAAGCTCGATTTCACTGGTTAGAGTACTTGTCTGCAATTCGTTCAGCTGCTTTGTTTCAGTCTCCAGCTTATAAGCCATCACATCAATTTCTTCAATAATCTTTTCACGCTTTTTAATCTCAGATTCCATTCTGCAGGTGGGGGGAAAAAAACACATGATAAAAATGTTAGTTTTCACATTCTTTAATTTAATTCAGAAGATGAGAATACAAAAATATATAAAAATTGTATAAATTTAGACATGATACTTCTTTCTCTAACTTCATTCTACACGCAGTGCAATAGGTACTTACGCAGAACAGAAGGGCTGAAGTGGTATGATAAGGTCACTTATGACAAACAATGACAAGAACCCGACAAGAGATGAGATGACACTGTAGATGCATAGACATAGGATACACATTGAGAAACCTGTTTGACAGCATTACTAGGCAAGTCCATATTTTGGAATCCCCAGGTTAAGAGAAGCAGAAGCAGAGAGAAAAAAAACATACGGAGAAACAACCTAGAGACAGAAATGGAAATGATGAGGAAGACACAGAAAGACCATGAGCTGATGGAATGCAACAGGAGGACGTGACATGTTTGTCTCCTTTGCTCCTTGGGGAGCTGAATGTTTAATGAACGAATGGATACAAATGTAAAATCTGTAACACTCTATGGCTCAGAAATCTGGCACGTCCAAACTGACTAGCTCGGGCGTTGGCGTAGCTAGCGAGACCTTTTTAGGGCTTTATGCTAGCAGATAGATAATGTTGGTCCTTCTCAGGACTTAGTATCTATCAACGCTGATCGGGTTAGCAGTCAACAGAGTTGACTTTTTTTTTTTTTGGGATGGTAAATGCGCTCTGATATAACCAAATAGGTTGAAAGGAACGTGTCTCACCAGAAGAAGGAAAAAAAAAAATCTAAACTCCAGACAGTCACCAAAAGATGCACCTGCCACATCCTTCATGCCAAATAACATCACAAATACAAACCTGTAGAAGGAACATAATTCAACAACAACCAATAGAGCCAGAGACTAAAGACAGCAAGTAGAGATGGGCAGGACATGTCACCAAGAAACAACTAAAAAGTATAACCCTATAAGCCACTAACTGAAACCCACAGGGAAAAAGCAGAGTGGAAATCAAAGTGAACTTGGAGAATAATGGTGGAAGAGGAAGCAAATGTAGTGGAGATTTTGTAGGCAGAGCTGAAAAAAGATGGCCTAAAATAGAAATTGGTAGTTAGCAACATTACAGCCCTATTTGCTTAAACATTTTCTGAGGGAGACTGAGCACCTATGGGTTTGCCCTGAGTGGGATGATGATGATTTTGAACAATAATGACAGTTCTATGTTCTATATGGAACAAAAATGAATGAGGAAGTATCAGTTATACTTCTTCTTGTAGTACCATATCAGATACGTGCAGTGTTACAGACTTCACTATACTATGTCCGGCACTGAGAGGTGAGATGACCAGTTCCTTTACTCACTGCCTTTTGCTTCCCAAACTCAAGAGCAGAGTCAGGAAACTTTTTTGCAGCTGGGTAGATTGGAGAGTGGCGATACTGTGATTCGAACCCTGCCCCATTGCTGTGAGAGACCAGCGTTCTCACCACTCTGTCAATCGAATGCTCATCAGTTATACTACATTACTAATATCAAATTCTTTTCTCCTGGAAGCTCAGCACTGAGCAAGATATCTATCACTTGCAAGTTGAATCTCAAAAGCGTTGCCATGTAAATATAAATCACGCTATCAGCAAATCAATCAATCAGTCAATACCTTTTAGCTCCACAAGAAGCACAGCCTTTTAATAAACACATACCAAGTCCTTCTATCGTCTGAAATCAGCTCAAGTTCTTTTCATGTCCTCTTCATTATTTTTATTTCTTTCTGTCTCAGCACTAATGCTTAAAAAACAAACTCTACAGAAATTTTAAAGAACTGCCACTCCTACAGATGTAATAGCTTTTTTTGTTAAAACACAAACTCCATATAAATGTTCAAGAACAGCCACTCCTACAGGTGTATTAGCTTATATATTATTGTTGTTGATTAACTAGGGCTGCTGAGCTCGTCGTTCTTTAGCAGTCAATGCCAAGCTGAAGAATTTGTATGTGTTATGCAGTTGTTGAGTAGTGCTGTATAGAGTGTTTGTGATTGTTGGGAAGACCAGCAATAGCTTTTGTCTTTCTGTGGAGAGTCCTGGGCAAGTGAGCAGCACATGCTGAACTGTCTCATACGGATGGGCACAGTTGCGGCAATTAAGCTCATGTGTGGGGTTTAATTTCTTTAAGTGCTTGTTGAGTCTGGTGTGTTCTGTTCTTAGTTGGAAGACTGTGCTCTGCTCCACACGTCGTAGGTTATTAATGTTGTCATTTTTGTTGGGATGGGCCATTTCTTTATACAAGGCACGTCCAGCAGACCCTTTTGCCCATCAGTTCAGCCATTCCTCTTTGAAGTTGTTTTGGAGTATTTGTTTAGCTGTCTGCACGTTTGCTGGAGTATTTGTTTGAACCATGCTTGCTCCTAGTTTTGCTAGTCTGTTTGCTTTATTGTTGCCTGGTATGTCTGTGTGCCCTGGTATCCTCTGGAGTGTGACTCTGATGTCATATTTTGTTAGCAGGAGCTTATACATTAAAAAACAAACTCAGGTGTAATAGATTATATGTTAGAAAACAAGTGACAAATGTCGAGGTGTTGTCACGTGATGGCCTTCAAAACATGTATACACTGCTTAGACAGCGCAGACTATGCTGGCTTGGCCATGTCCGCCGCATCGAAGATGGTCACATCCTGAAAGATATCTTCTATGGACAACTGGCAGATGGCAAAAGAACAGTTGGGCGACCGCAGTTGAGATTCAAAGATGTGTGTGAGAGAGACATGAGGGCACTGGACATAAATCCAACAACCTGGGAGGATGAGGCTGCTGATCGCACCAAGTGGCGATGCTATCTGCGGCACCATCTCAGATTGAGCGAAAAGAAGCTCACACAACAAGCAGAAGAGAGGAAAAAACGTTGAAAGAAACACCAGGAAAATAAGCAGCTGAGGGCTGTCAACTCAGGGGCGCATTCCCATAGTCAGCTATCACTGAAGGGGCTATTATTTTCATCGCAAAAAACAAACCCCACATAAATTTTCAAGAACAACCACTCCTACAGGTGTAATAGCTTACTTTGTAACAATTGGTTTCATGATCTTCTCCAAACAGTCCTGGTATACTGCATCTCGTAGCATCCTTTTGGCAGTTCTGTTGACTGAAAATAAAAAAGAAAATGAAAGACAGATCAAATCAGTATTCAGTTAACTTCTGATCATATATTGATTATTACTCAACTTTTGATGTGTATACACTATTTATAACTCATCCCTGGATATGAAGTACACAGTGTTGCTTACTTCTGCATCATCATCATCATAACACTAACGGAGCACATGGAGCCACCATTGCAGCTCTCCTATCAGGAAACATGCACCAAGCAATCACGTGCTCCTGCAGAAGTGGTTTCTGTGGCAATTTGTTTTGCAAGATGAGGTTGCCAGCCCCCCCCCCCCCCCCTCCCCATGCACAACCTCATATTAGTCACACTGTTCGACATGTCTGAGGATACAGTAATCTTATTCTTTCTTTTGTCTCTTCAGAGATTTCCGGCAACTACGTGGGCCTTACTCCTGCATAGATGTAGAAAAAAAATTTCTACCTGAATTGTAAACAGTGTAGTCCAGATAAGTAGAAGTCGCTGGGTCCATCTAAAATACTTCTAAAAAATTCTGCTCAAAGATGGACATTTACGTCAGAATAAGAGGTAAGGCCTGAAGCAATTATTTTAACCATTCAGACACAAGTATTTTCATTTGAAATGTTCGTTTCCACATCTTTTAAAGTTTTCAAAAGCAATTTATCGAAGCCTAAAATATAGTGTCAAGTTAACTGCTAGTAGCATAGTAGTAAGTAGCTTTTTCGTTGTTGTTTTTGTTGCTCTCCATGTCTCAGAGCCATACAATATGACTGACTTGACATTTGAGTTGAAGATTCTTATTTTCGTGTTGGACTTGATTTCTCTTGTTCTCCATATGTTTCCCAGTGCAATGAAAGCTCCTCTTGCTGTTTGTATTCTTATTTTGATATCACTGTCTGTCCCTCTAACTTTGTCTCTGTAGAGGAATCAATATCTGTTTTGATGGCCTCTGCTGGAATTCCATCTGGACCAGCTGCTTTTCCATCTTTCAGAAGCTTTATGGCTTTCTTTATTTCTTCTCTACTTGGTCGTTCACAGCTGATTAGTAGCTCCTCTTCTGCTGGCTGGATGTCTAGGGGATTAGTTGGAGCTAGTCTATTGAGAAGTTCCTCAAAATGTTCTGTCCATCTCTTCATTTGTTCTTGTATATTACTGAGCAATTTTCCATTCTTATCTTTTATGAGGCCATTTGCTTGCTTATATTTCCCTGTTAGCTTCCTTGTGTTGTTGTACAGGTAACTCATATTTCCTTTGGAGAGCAACAAAGACAACAACCAAAAAGCTACAGACTTTTATAAACGGTTGCTTGCATAGAATAGAAGGACTGAAATGGTATGACAGAGTCACAAATGTGGAACTGATGACAAGAACCAGTGGAACAAGAGTTGAGAAGAAGATGCTGGCGATGGATAGGACACACACTGAGGAGACCTGTTGATAGCTTTACAAGGCACTCCTTGTTCTGGAATCCACAGGGAAAGAGAGGCAGAGGTAGACCAAAATACACATGGAGAAAAGAACTGGATACAGAGTTGAAAATGATGAGGAAAACATGGAGAGAACTTGAGCGGATGGCACAGGACAGGAAGACTTGGCATGTGTTTGTTGAAGGCCTATGCTCCTCATGGAGCTAAAGAGTATTGATTGATTGAGAGTAGTAAGTGTAAAGACGTTCAAATCATGTTTTGGCGTAGTAATTTTGCGTGCTCTGTTAGCGGTTCTTACACGGATTCCTTGAGTGATAACTCTTGCAGGACAAGTAAGCCAATGTAAGAGTTACCTGATGTCTAGGGTTTTCTTCCCTCCTTCTTTCCCTCCTGCCAAATAATTGTTTATGTTTATTATTAACTATTCACAGGCCTCGGGTTTCACTTTTTATTTATCTTATATCTCAAAAGCATAGTGCCGTTGCTGTCAGAGTTTAATGCAAGCCCTTTTCCCGCAAACCGAGGTGAACCAGTGTTCATTCAGTCGGCCTGACGATTACGTGCTTGCTGGTTTAATGAATATTAGCATTGTAATGTACTGCCGGATGCTCAGATGTTTATTAACCTGTTATCGCCTGTTCACCACAAAAATTATGTATGGCCACGTTGTACTGTAACTTAGGCGATGAAGGCAGAACTTCCACTTATGTGAGTCCAAATTTGAGTTGGGACAAATTGTGAATGGAAATATTGATTAAAATGTTAACAAAATAATCAGTATGGCTGACAGCAAAGTAGATATACTAATTTTGCCAGTATGCCTCACATTTGATGTTTGATATCTCATATTATTCGCCAAAGAAAAAGCAGAAGATTGACAGTAGATAACTAACGGTGACTGGATCCTCTGAAGAAGTAATGTCAGAGTGGGAGATGGAGAGAGCTAGCAAACATCTTGTAGGAGTCACTAAGTGACAAGAAAGTAGGCTGAGAAACTTTCAAGCTACACTCAAAGACTGCATAAGCGCCTAATGAAGGTGGAACTCTAGGCATTACAGGCTGTTTTAAAATTCCTGAAAGAAACTGCTAACTGCTCTTAAAATCTTTTATTTGTTTTCCATAACCACAACATGACAGTAATTAGCAGTCTGTACAGATATTTTTAAAAAATGAGGGACTGCAGTAACAATGATAGTAGACTACAAAATATGTAAAAATTGCATGAAGTTAGGTGTATGAAGGAATAATACACAGTTACTACAGCACTGGCATGCAGAACTGTCACAAACAAGTGTAAAAACTGAAATAACAATGGCAAGACTAAATAGTGCTTGGAAGTTAAAAAATACGCAGCTTCGCTGTAAACAGCGACACAAGGCAACCAACGTCCTTTTCAGGATGAACGAGGAAGAAGAAGGAAGAATCCTGTTTATCCTCAAATGTACCTTCTTTTATGGTTTTGAACAACGTATCATGTTTCTTTACATGTCCAACACATTTTGTTTGTCTAATTTCGATCTCTTTCACTAATTATCTTTTAATTCATAGTTTTTTCACTGACTTCTTTGTCGTCTCATTTCCATGAGGTATGCCCCATTATTCTACATCCACATTTTGGCACCATATAGTAATGATCAGTATGTTTTTAATATTTCTAAATTATATCTGTCTCATGTTGATGAATATAGTTTTGGCCAGCCCAGTTCTAGTATTCACTTATTTTTCACATCTGCCGTTCAGATTCTATGTTTTATATGACAATCTTTCCATTTATTTCTATGTTGGTTAAATATACATTCCATGGCAGGAATAAAACATACTTTTTGAATGTTCAGTGGTAGGCAAAATTAACAATAAACATTTATCGCTCATGTGTTACTGAGGACTGAAAGGGGAGCAAAGAACAGTAACATGCAAATAAATAGTAATCATGCATATTGGGTATGGATCCATTTTGTAGAAATTTTAAGCCAAACAAAAATTTCATCAACAACGTAAACAAATCATCCAAAGCAAGTTATTCAAATAATTTAACTCGGTCATCCAAAAAAACAGAAGGTTCTTTGTTAATGAGTTTTATGACACCGCCTAGAGAAAGCCTAAAGAGTTTTGGCTGCTGGATTCCATTTTCTTCCTAAGACAACCTCCAGATTTGGCACCTGGAATGTTTGAAAGCAAGGAAAACTGCACAGGTGCCAGCAGGGAAAGACATTATAACACTGACTGTGCAAAACAAGGTACAAGGGAAGAGAAAGGAAGAAGCTTGACACAGAAGAAATGTTGCTGTCCTCAGGACATGAGAAAGAAAGCACTTTAGAATGCCATGGTCAGGACACATTCACAGAGCAAATTTAGTGAATGTAATGTATTCTTAGAGGCATATCGTGAACAACTCTACATAGCTGAGTATTATTGAAAACTTTCCTTCACTTACAGGTGTGATAGGTAGTGCTTGTGTCAGGAATCCGGTTTAGAAAATTTGCATAACAGAAAGCAACACACTTGTACATTTAACTTAAAGAGAGAAAAATCTATGACTTATACAGTTTGTAAGCTTAGGGCGTTAACCCATAATACGGGTCAACTGTAGAGTTTTTACGTCCCTTGAGATAAGAATGTTTGGAGTTTTTTCTTCACTGCTCAACCATGATGATATATAGCTTAAAACTTTTCCAGAGAAATGTCCAATACGCTAGAGAAAACTGCATCAAAATCGGTTCAGCTGTTCTCGAGTTATGAGGTAACAGACAGACTGACGTTGCCTTTTATATATGTAAAGATTACAAAATAACATCTAAAATCTACAAAAATGCATGAAACCAATGCACATCATGCATCAAAATGTTAGAAGATGAATAAACTGTGTGTCTGTCATATTTATAGCAATAACTAATATCAATATTATTATCCAAGTGCTGGTGTTGTGGGTAGTGGGTTTCCCCCCTTGCTTCACCCTAGGCCTAGTGAATTCTTGTTCATGAAAGGAGCGACCATTGCGGTGTTAGTCTCTTGGCCTAGCAAAACCTCTCATACCCCAAGATCGTTGTGCGTGGTGAAGAGCCACACCCTCCTCGAGGTAGTCCTGGTAACTGAGGGTGCGAATCCTCAGGCTAAACACAACGGATCTAGAGGAGCAAACCTCGATAATAAAACCGGTGCACTACACCGTACACGCCCTCTGTGGGTGGGAAGGAGCCAGATGGATACTGAACAAGTCTTGGGAGTGGGAACAAGTGTGGACTTCTCCCTGAAGATCGGAACCCATCGTACAGGCACAGAGACTCAGGACGTGACGATCCTATTGCCTTCAACTCTTGGTCACATGCCTAGAGCCTCGGAGAACTCGGCGTAACCAGCAGGCAATTTGGTGGCGGGGAAAGAGCACTGTGAGCCCTATCTTGGCTACGTATCACAAGGAGATGCAGAAACACCCCCTTTATCTCCCCCAGAGCTGGCACAGTACACTTCTGGCTTCTACCCGGGGTGGTAGGAAATCCACAGGCACCCCAGCATCACAATGCCATGAAGATGACAAAGTTGGAATTTACTAACTCAAACCTGGCAGAGCAAGTCCTCCATCAGATGCAGCCGATGCTGGGCCCACTGGCGCGTGGACACGTCCCGATCCCCATCGAGACTTGCCCGGGGAGCCCACCCCGGCTCAAAAAAGCAGAGAAGGCCACTCTCCAAACCTCCGATGTCTTGCGGGCAGTGTTAGGATGTGCAAGAACATGGACAGGAAGACTTCACAACTTCCCCACTGAAGACACGCCCACGGCGACCGTTGCCTCAATTGGCTGTGTGTGGTGTACCCGGAAATGGGGCCTCCCAGTACTGAGGCACAGTTAAGTCCCCAATGTCACTTATCGGTGCAGAGTTGAGAGAGATGGCTGAGCATCACAATCCCCCCTGTGTTGCAGCATGATGAGAACCAAGCATTGCACACTGAGCTTGGGGGGATCACTTGGGCACCAGACTTAATACTGGCTCTTGACTGGATGGCCGCATGCAGGAGATTTCTACAATGGAGGGTTGGCAGGTGGTGGGTATCTGGAAGTGGCCCTGTGCAGGACGTGAGGATTCCTTGGGAGAGCCCAGAACCAGAGCACAGCATTGTGCAAGCTCTGCATAGTTGGAGAGCCCCCCCTGGATGACGGAGAAAGCACAGTGTGCTACCCCACCTATCCCCAACTGCTAACTTAGAACCAGAAGTGGGATCCTCTGTATGCGAGCCAGGCCAGGATAAAATGCCTGGGAAAGAGACTGGAGCTCAGAACTCCCTAACTCAAAGTTGCAGGATGGCAGAAAAGCCATGGGAAAGACAGGGCTATTTTGAAGATAACGCAACCATATTTTTACCATACGAGCTCGGACGCCGCCTTGGTAAACAAGGTCCGCACAGAGCAGTGACACCCCCAGGCTGCTTGCGAATAGTCTACTACTGGGAACTTAAACAGATTAGGGATGAGCCCACTCTCCCGTTGAAGAGGTGCTAAAGTCGTAGATACTGGGCCAGAAGGCGCACCGGAAACCACAGTATCACGCAACTCGCTTTTTTTTTCTATGGAGAGTACACCGTCAAATAAATCTCGTACTGGTGCTCGCCCTGTGGAGCTCCACCAGGCAGGTGCAGTGCCGGGCTCTGAGCCTCGACAGAGCCCACCCTCAGCTACTGGAGGACCCTCTAGACCGTCTTGTGGAGTCAGCAGACGGCGGAGGAGAACTACTGACCAAAACAAAACAGAAAAAGAGAAACCCAGAGTGCCACTTGTCATGATGCACTGGAATGCAGAGGGAGTGAACAGCAAGCAGGCTGGATACCGCAAAAAGACAGAGCTGGAAAACATCTTGTATGAGAAGCAAGTCAGTGTTTGCTGTATCCAAGAGACTCACTTGAAAGCAGATCAAACCTTTAAAATAAGGGGATATCAATGCTTCAGATCCGACAGACAAGATAGATGAAAAGGAGGAGTACTTACTCTTGTAAGGAATAACATTCCTGCACACGAAAGGAAAACCTTCATGGATGGAGCAGAATATCAGCTGTTGCAGCTAAAGGTAGACAAGATGGAAATAGAACTCCTGAACTATTACTGTCCGAACAACAAACCCCTGAGTCTCAGCTCTATACAGGTACCAGCCACCAACTTTATAGCAGTTGGAGACTTTAATAGCCACTCCCAGAGCTGGGGCTATAACCATCTGGATCACAGAGGTGAAGAGGTTGAAACTTGGCAAGATGATCACTCCCTAATCCTAGTCAATAATGCCACAGATACTCCTACCTTCTACTCCAGAGGATGGCACACAACTTCAACACCAGATCTTGCCTTCTCCACACCAGATATAGCTGGATCTATTAGTAGAGAAGTAGGAGACCAACTAGGGGGAAGCGACCATCGCCCAATCTTTCTTACTGTCCAGAGTGCAACTCTCAGTACAGGCCCAGCGATTACAAGATGGAACTACAAAAAAGCCAACTGGGGCTTATTCAGGCATCAGGTGAACACGCTGCTGTCTACCCTCAAGGTACAGAACAGAGACATTAATGAAGTGGTAAAAGACTTCAACAGATGCATACTACAAGCTGCAAAAGAAACCATTCCCAAAGGATGCCGGCGTAACTACATACCATACTGGTCCAGCACACTCCAAGAACGTCAGGAAGCTATGGACAGGGCTAGAAAGGACGCAGAGTCTCAGCCTTCACTTAAAACTCACAACAAATGGAAAAAGGCTGTAGCAGAGTTTCAGAGAACAAAGCTAGAAGAAAAACGGAAAAGCTGGAGAACTAAAACGGCATCGCTGAACCTTGAGAAAGACGGCAGGAAACTTTGGAGATTAGTCAAGTCTCTAAATGAAGAGCGTTCCTCACCAAGGCAGACTATCACATTGGATGAAGGTGGCAAACTTTTCAGAGGAAAACAAGCTGCAGACCTGTTTGCTAGAAGATACAGTTCAGAAAGCAACTTACCCATTAACATAGACCATCAGAGAGAGATAAGAAAAGAAATACTGGCAACCATGGGACAGACAGATACTCCTGCCCCAATGAGGGAACCCATCACACTAGGAGAACTACAGAACGCTATTTCCAAGCTTAAGTTTCAAAAGTCACCCGGCCCAGACAAAATCAGCAACGAAATGCTAGTAAATCTGAGCTCAGCAGCAAAGACCAAACTGCTTGAGATATTCAACCATTGCTGGTTGAAAGGAACGGTACCCCAAGTATGGAGAGAAGCCATCACAATACCCATACTAAAGAAAGGGAAATGTAAGACCGAGGCTGCAAGTTACCGGCCAATCAGTCTCACAAGCTGTGTTGGGAAGACTATGGAGTGAATAGTCAACCACAGATTGAAATGGTATTTAGAGTCTGAGCAGATCCTGGTGCCGGAACAAGCTGGATTTAGAGAATGCTACAGTATAGAAGACCAAGTTACTTACTTGTCTCAAGCAATAGAAGATGCCTTACAGGAGAAGAAAAAGGTCCTAACGATCTGGGTCAACTTCAAGCAGGCCTTTGACAAGGTGTGGAAAGATGGCCTCATTGCAAAACTTAGGAGAAGTGGAATCCAAGGCAACATGATGAAATGGATCCAGTCATACTTGCATAACAGGAGAACTAGAGTCACTCTTGACGGTCTGCAGAGCAGAAAAGTGTTGCTCCATCAGGGGGTACCTCAAGGAGGAGTAATTTCCCCAACACTCTTCCTTGTTTACATCAATGACCTGGTGAAAGATCTCCCTGCAGGAGTGAAAGCTGCCTTATATGCAGATGACCTAGTACTCTGGTGCACTGATGAAAATGTCACCACAGCAAATTATAGAATGCAGCGGGCAGCAGACATGCTAGTGTCATGGGCAGAGAAATGGCTTATCACAATAAACACAGACAAAACCTCCACAACACTGTTCTCCCTCGCCCCCAAGGACAAATCAGCTAACATACACCTAGGGACAACCGTGATCAAGGAAGAAAGCTACCCCACCTATCTTGGGGTGACATTTGACCAAATGCTTACATGGAATAAGCATATTGAAAATGCAGAAGGAAAGGCCCGAAGACGACTAGGCATACTCAGAAAATTAGCAGGTACCAACTGGGGAGAAATGAACAAAATCTAAAGAAGATTTATAATGGAGTAATAAGACCACACTTAGAGTTTAGCTCAGCAGCATGGTCATCAGCTGCTAACTCGCATCTGCAGTCTTTGGACAAGGTGCAAAATCAAGCTCTCAGGCTCATTACAGGAGCCATGAAAACTACACCAGTAACAGAGATGCAGAAGGTTGCTGGATTACAGACACTGTCCCATAGAAGAGACACAAAAACCATGATCCAGATGGAAAAGTACAACAGTATGCCAATGCACCTAATGAAGGCAAGACTAGATGATCTGGCATTGGGACGTCTAAAGCGTAGCAGCTTTGTGCATCGGGAAAAAAGACTTATAAGACAGCATCAAGAAGACCTATCCATGAAGACAACACCACTGAAGCCCACCCTATACCCTGTACCATGGGAGCAGGCCAGCAGTGCCCTCCAAATTAATACATCAGTCAGTGGTCTCACAAGTGGATGTGAGTATAATGATCTGCAAAAACGAACTGCTACATTGAGTATGATCCAAGAAAGCTATCCCGATCAATCATGGATACATGCCTATACAGATGGATCAGCAACTAATGCTGTTAGGAATGGAGGTGCCGGTATCTTTATCTCATATCCTGACAACCACTATGAGACTAGGCACATTCCCACTGGTAAATTCTGTTACAACTATACAGCTGAGGTTCAAGCTCTAGAGCAAGCTGCAAATATGATTTATAACACCAACTCTGACTGCCACCAGGTAGTCATCCTCACAGATGCACTGTCTGTCCTGCAAGCTCTCAAGGGTGGTAAACTCCCGCATCTGAGAAATGAACTAAACAAGGTAGCTGCCAAAAAGAGAACCATACTTCAGTGGGTACCATCTCATTGTGGTGTACCCGGAAATGAAAAGGCAGATAAACTTGCAAAAAAGGGAGGAGAATGTGAACAAGAAGAGAATGAAGTCACATACTTTGAGAAAAAGAGAGCTATCCAGACTATCAGAAGAGAACAGAACCAACCCAAAGACGACTATCACACTCTCGACCGGCAGGGACAGATAACTATTTTTCGACTCAGGACAGGGCATAACAAACTGAATAAACACATGCACAAGCTATGACTGTCTACTTCACCACTGTGCACATGTGGATTAAACAAACAAACTGCTGAGCATGTTCTACAGGACTGTCCTCTGTATGACCAGTTAAGAAAGATATACTGGCCCAATGACTCAACACTAAACTCAAAGCTATATGGAGTTAAAGAGGAACTTCAAACAACAGTCGAATTCATCATGAGAACTCGTCTGACGGTGTAATCATCAAAGATGCGATCGCAAGAAGAAGAAGAATTATCCAAGATCAAATTAATTGCAGAATTGGACATAAAAACGTACATAAATGAGATAATTCCGAATAAAAAAAATCTAGCTCATTAAAATAATATAACAAATATACCTTTACTTAAAAGGCTATCCAAGAATGTACTTATTTTGAAAAAAATTAAAAGATTGTAACAATAAATTAATTAATTAAAGAACAATTAAAATTGTTACGTAGAATGGGGCAATAATGGAACATTTTTAATTTAAAATAAACTAAGATATTTTAAACAAAAAATTTGAATTCATAATCATATCACATTAGCTGAATCAAGAAATAGAAGGTATCAAGATTGTTTTAGGACTTATGGTATTCAAATAGGCAGTTTCTAGATTTCAGAGATCAAAGAAAGGTGTTGCATGCATTACATTTTGTTTGCTTTTTTTTTCCCCCAATACCTAGAGTTGCCCAACAATGCTTACAATTTTGTCTTGTAGCAGTACATTCTGGTATAACTGAGTGTGTGGTGCTCATTTTATTCTTGGTGGATTATGTGAAGAAGGAACATTCTGATGCTTTTTAAGTCCACCCAGTTCGTTAATTGGTTCCTCCGTAAAAATCTATTTGAAGGTTTTGATTTGGTCTTTCTAGTCCTTCAACATGAAGATGATCCTTTCTCCACTCATTAAAAATAGTATAGCTGTTAATCCTAGCCATGTCAAGAAAATGATAAAATAAGGTTTTCCTAAATGTTTATGTTTTCCTAAGAACACGATATTTATTAATTAATTGGTCACTTTTATCTACTCCAACCATATATGTGTTATATTGTTTCACTACATTAGACTGCTTAACTTTTAACTCTCTAAATTCCCCATTAACCTTTGTTCTTCTAGTAACTTCTGAATGTCCGCTAGCTGTCATAAAATTAGACACAATAGAAACTGTTTTATTATCCCTCCACTGTATTGTTAACATCTCCATCTCCCTGACGCAACACATGTCACCATAAACTAATTTTGTTTTCCCGCGATAGTAAAGTCTGACTTTATCAAAAAATTCAAAATGGCGGCAAATGTTATCAGTGTTCAGCTGTGACTTCAACGTTGATTATTTTCTTATAAAACATATTTTAAAAGAAACTTGTTTATGTTTTAAATAAATTTTCTGTAGTATTTTATTATAAAATAACAATCTTAATTTGAATAAAATGTTTTTAAAGTACTTTCTGCCACTTTGAAATTTATCCTCTGTGCATGTTCAACTTCTAAGGATAGAAGTATACTTGTATGTACTTACCGAATTAGCATATCTAAAATATGGAGCCCTGAATACTCCTGCATACATACTCTTCTTCTCTGACTTTGTGGAATACTCTGAGGCATTTTCCTCCAGACTGGTCTGTCAAACAGAAGGGGAAAAAAAAAAGCTTTTATCTTCTCCTGCATCACTGAATCTTAGTTGTTTCCATTTTCACATAATACATATGTGTAGTAAACATTGCAAATTAATACACATAAAGGGGGGGGGGGGGGAATGAATTTGTTTACCCTTTTATCTCTCTCTCTCTCACTTTTACTCACACACACACATACACACAAACAGAAGGTTTACCTCATTTCAGCAAAGTGCATCTTGATCAACCTAAACACAAGATCCACACATAAAAGGCCTTGCAGTCTGCATAAGTTACTAATAATAATATACAATCCCAAGGTAATGCTGTTAGAGGGCGCCACAGCTACCAAAGCAGTACACATTGCTGATTTCGTGACAATTCATTTGTTAATACAATTTAACTAATAGATAAGAATCATTTGCACATTTTTTTTTTTAAATTGCATCTAAAAATAGACGTATATTTTTTGTATTTTAAAATAATAAATGGAAGAAGCTTTAGTCATTTAATTACATATACAATACTTAATACCTTTTTCGGTCTTTGGTCAGTGAAGTGGGATAAATTACATCCCTTGAAAATAAATAGGCAAAAATGAAAATTCATTTTATCACAACTTTACAAATATTTAAAGTAACTTCATTCAGAATGAACAAAATGGGTTCCAAGCAAGATCCTCTGTTTTGCTGAAATGTTAAGACGTAGGTTTTAAATTTTCTCCCATCAATGTTTTTACGAGTATACTAGTATTTTAAATATATTATTTTAAAACTCTTTGACTCCAGACCAACGCTCTGAGCGTTGCAAAATTCAACGCGTCGTGCCAGAGCAACGCTCAGAGCGTGGTTTTTAGTTTATCACGAATAAACCCTAAAAATCATTTGTTTAATGCAGTTCATATTTTAAAACTCGTAGAATGACTTCCGCTACTATTTAAACAACTAATTTGACTGTAGTTAAGCAGCACATGTGCGTGTTTTGATGTTATTTTAACAATTTTTGTGATGATTCGTGTGTTTGCATTTTTCGTTGTTTTTGCTAGAGAAATATGTCACGCTTTATATTTACATTTTCTAAGTCTCCTAAGCAAATAATTGTGTCAAACTACTTTGAAACATTGCTGACATTGATGATGATTGTTTGGTAGTCACAGTTTGTTGTCAAAATACAGAATCTGTGCAGAAAAGCTAGACACACTAGATTTAGTTGATGAGTGGGCATAGTCATATTCTGGCTGATCAAAAAGCAACAAAACTAGACCTACCGTAACATCTAATCACTAGTTCTTGGTAGAGGATGAAGCTAGGGATACTATTAAAACATTAAACAAGAGTAAAAAAATTTTTATATGACATTATTCTTCTTTATTTGTTTAAAAATTACGTAATGCGCGATTGCATAATTTATTTTTTTCTTACAAGGGACCACAGAAATACTGGTGTGAATAACACTAAATGTACTAAATGTGGCCATAAGCATGTTTTTTTTTACTTTGTATATGGATTAACTTGACATTTGAAGACTAAAAAGAAAGTTTTATTGTCTACAACAGTAATTTGTCTTTGGTAAGATCGTATTCTACTGTTAACTTTTTAGTGTTTTTCAATTTTACATGCAAAATCCTTTAAGTATAACGAACACACTTGTGTTAAAACTACCAAAGATGTTATATATTACAATTCTCTACCCATTTCCCTACAGTTTGGTATATAATAAGTACATGTTCACAGAAAAAGATTAACATAAAATTTACACTAAAAGTCAGTACACTTCACCGTTTAGAATTCTTCAAAAAATAATTATGGCACAGGGTGGAAAATAATTATGGAGTCAAAGAGTTAACAGAATCTACAGTGGTCTCCAATTTACTGAATTTTGTGAATGACCAATGAAAGGATACTCATTGAACTACTATACAGCACTAATCACACACACACTGTGTATTGCTCAAAGGAAATAACTGAAGGCTTTCATATTGAGGATATGCTTAAAACATACCGTGGATTCTGTCTAATAAATCCAAAATGACTAAATCAGAAGTTCACTAAACTGCAAGTGGAATGTAATTTACAAATGGACTTACTTAACTTCAAGCATATAATTCCTACCAACAACTGCTTGAAGAGGTCATCCACATATGACGTCACGCTTCTTACATAAATTGTATTTCTACTGTTATCCGCAATAGTTGACTTTTATCTGCTATAGTTAACTGTTATCTGCAACAGATAATTAACTTTTATCCACAATAGATAAAAACTTCCTTGTGGACGACTGATATCACATACTATATAACTCTCGAAAAGTGTCCTGTCCTTTCTCACCATTTTTTTTTCTTGCACTCTGGAAATTATATAAAAGTTGTGCACTTTTAGCCTCTGCACAAACTGCACGACGCTTAACATAGCGCACATCTTTTTCCCCACCAAAGTTGCAGTTGTATTTTAAAGAGTCGGATATCCATTTGCAGATCATAGACTGTAGCGTGATGCCACCGTGGTTCCAACCCGTTATCTTTGCCATGAGAGGCCTGCGCTCTTAACCAAGGTGCTTGCCTAAAATAGAAGGATTGTATGACAAGATCACTAATGTGGAATTTATGACATGAACCAGACAAGTGCCAGATAGGACACACACTGAGCAAACCTGCAGATAGATTTACCAGGCAGCCCTTGTTCTGGAATGCCTAGATTAAGAGAGGTAGCGGAAGTCAGAAAAGAGAGCTGGAGACAGAATTCGGAAAAATTGTGCGACGTCATGTATGGACGGCCCCAAACAGCAATTCTCAAGCCACAAAAAATTCCCAATTCTCTAGCCACAAAAAAAAAAAAAAATTTACTTTATCAGTTTTCCTATTTATTTCTATTAGTTTTAAACATGTGAAAAACAACAGCACTCACCTGTTTTTCTTTGTTTTCCCTCAGTGCTTCTTTAATATCATTGATGTGCTCTTCTAGAATACCCTGGAGTATTCTATTCAAGTGCAAGGTCGTTTGAGGGTCAGTTTTATTTTCCATAACATCCACCTGGGATGGCAGCTCAAGGCTTGGCCTTGGAACTGTATCCCCACTTTCTTCATCCTGAAATGATTACAACAAAGATGTTGCTGAGAGGGAGTCAAGAAACAGTTTTAGCTAATATAAAGACAGTAGTTTACTTCTTCTTGTAAAAAATGAAGTAAAGAGAGAGAAACATGACAAAGAGCTTCCTGTAAATAACAGGTAAAGGTAGCCAGAAGCGTCCCTCAAGTATCTGGCACCCAGGGTGGATCATACCCTTCGCCCCCCCCCCCCCCCCCCAAATAAAAAAAGGACTTGCAAGTACATTTTCAACAGTAAGTACTATAATTATAGTGTTCAATGGCACCACCTTCCTGGCTGTCACCCGGGGCCTTCCTCGCAACCCCCCCTAAGTACGCCACTGTAGGTAGCCCCACAGAAGATATTGCTGTAGGGGAAAAGTTTTAAAGATTTTACTATATAATCCTAGGTCCATCTTTATGAGGTGTGATGACCAGTACCTTCTGTCACTGTTTTTGCCTGTCCTAATTCAAGAGGGGAGTCAGGTACCTATTTACAGCTGGGTAGACAGAAGCATGATGCTACCAGGTTTCGATCCATGAACCTGGTAATTTTGCCGCTGAGAGGCAAGCGCTCTAAAGAGGTAAAGGAAGCCCCATAGCAGAAACTGCCTTAGGGGAGTGATGTGTTAGAGAATTCACCATACTATCTCTAGCTATTTTATGAGGTGAGGTAACCAGTTCCCTTCCTCTATGCCTTTGCCTTCCCTAACTCAGGAGCAGAGTCAGGCACTTATTTACAGCCCTGTAGAATGATGACGCTATAAGGTTTTGATTCTGAAACCTGGTAACTGCCACGAGAGGTACATGCTCTAACCGTTTAGCCAATCAAACAATCTAAAAGGTATAAACACATAAAGAAGGGAAACCCAAGGCCTGTAAACAGTAAATAAATATTACACACGCATAAAGGTATGTTAACAGGCTTTGTGGTGCTTAGATGGCAGGGAGGATAGTGTGATCCGATTCCGTAGCAAGGCGGGGGTGCCGCACGGAAGGTAAGCCCTGTCTGGTTCGATTCCCCCCCTAGGTGCAGTTTTTTCTGAGTTGGGTTGACCATTTTCCTTTTTCGCTGTCTTCTGTTTTGAAGTGATTTCATGTATAAAACATATGATTATTTAAATATAGAATGAAAATTCACATGAGTGGAGGTAATTTGCTATTACTCTTGAGGTAAAAAAAGGTAAAGGATCCCATTACACGACCATTGAGGCATATTGGGAATATGGTGTTAGGCCTATATTTTCTTGACCATCGGCACACTAGGGGTGATGAGATCATCACGCCGGCCGCCTTAATCTTCCCAGAGTTGCTCTGGTACCCAATTCATGAGGCTGGGTCAACCCCAGAGCCGTTTGTGGTCTAAAAAATCCCACCTCAACTGGGGATTGAACCATGGACCACCGAGCTAGGCAGCCAGTGCACTAACCATTGTGCTTCCGCGGCTCCCTATTACTCTTGCGAATCCTATAAATTGTTATGCTACACTGATATTTTTTAAATAAATACAAATGTGATGGATTTCCGTAAAAATTAGACTTCTGCCAGCCTGTCTAATTTTGAAGAAAAAAAACCCTGAATATCAAAGTGAATGTTGTGAATGATGTACATACCAGGATAAAAGCATCATGTCTTTATATCATAATTTTAAAATAAATCCTTTTTTTTTTAAAATGATTCCACGCTGACATTTTCAAAATAATCTATGTGCATTTAGTTGTAGACTTAAATCACAAATATAAGAAAAACGTTTCTATTCTGACAGCAGGTGGGAAATAACTTCAATCAATCAATACCTTTAACTTCCCAAGCAGCACTGGCCTTCAACAAACACAAGCCAAGTCCACCTGTCACGTGCCATCAGCTCAAGTTCTTTCCTTATCTTCCACATCATTTTAACTTCTGTCTTCAGTTCTCTTCTCAAGGTTTTTTTTTTTGTGTGTGTCTTCCTCTGCCTCTCTTTCCCTAGGGATTCCAGAACAAGGACTACCTTGTAATGATATCTACAGGTTTCTTTAATGTGTGTCCTATCCTTCGCCAGCGTCTTCTTCTCATCTCTTGTTAATTGGCACTTGTCTGGTTCTTGTCATCAGTTCCACACTGGTGGCCACTTCTATCCCTCTATACTATGCAATGCAAGCACCCATTTATGAATATCTGTAGCTTTCATGTCATTGTTTTTGTTGTTCTCCATGTTTTACAGCCATACAATAGGACTGGCTTAACATTTGAGTTGAAGATTCTTATTTTGGTGCTGAACTTGATTTCTCTTGATCTCCATATGTTTCTTAATGCAATGACAGCTTATCTTGTTTTTTTTTTTTTAATTCTTGTTTTGATTCCACTGTCTGTCCCTTCAACTTTGCCTATATTGCTGCCATAATATGTGTATGATTCTTGTTTTGATACCACTGTCTGTCCCTTCAACTTTGCCTATATTGCTACCATAATATGTGTATGATTCTTGTTTTGATACCACTGTCTGTCCCTTCAACTTTGCCTATATTGCTGCCATAATATGTGTATGATTCTTGTTTTGATACCACTGTCTGTCCCTTCAACTTTGCCTATATTGCTGCCATAATATGTGTATAATTCTTGTTTTGATTCCACTGTCTGTCCCTTCAGCTTTGCCTATATTGCTGCCATAATATGTGTATGATTCTTGTTTTGATACCACTGTCTGTCCCTTCAGCTTTGCCTATATTGCTGCCATAATATGTGTATGATTCTTGTTTTGATTCCACTGTCTGTCCCTTCAACTTTGCCTATATTGCTGCCATAATATGTGTATGATTCTTGTTTTGATACCACTGTCTGTCCCTTCAACTTTGCCTATATTGCTACCATAATATGTGTATGATTCTTGTTTTGATACCACTGTCTGTCCCTTCAACTTTGCCTATATTGCTGCCATAATATGTGTATGATTCTTGTTTTGATACCACTGTCTGTCCCTTCAACTTTGCCTATATTGCTGCCATAATATGTGTATAATTCTTGTTTTGATTCCACTGTCTGTCCCTTCAACTTTGCCTATATTGCTGCCATAATATGTGTATGATTCTTGTTTTGATACCACTGTCTGTCCCTTCAGCTTTGCCTATATTGCTGCCATAATATGTGTATGATTCTTGTTTTGATTCCACTGTCTGTCCCTTCAACTTTGCCTATATTGATGCCATAATATGTGTATGATTCTTGTTTTGATACCACTGTCTGTCCCTTCAACTTTGCCTATATTGCTGCCATAATATGTGTATGATTCTTGTTTTGATACCACTGTCTGTCCCTTCAGCTTTGCCTATATTGCTGCCATAATATGTGTATGATTCTTGTTTTGATACCACTGTCTGTCCCTTCAACTTTGCCTATATTGCTGCCATATGTGTATGATTCTTGTTTTGATTCCACTGTCTGTCCCTTCAACTTTGCCTATATTGCTGCCATAATATGTGTATGATTCTTGTTTTGATACCACTGTCTGTCCCTTCAACTTTGCCTATATTGCTGCCATAATATGTGTATGATTCTTGTTTTGATACCACTGTCTGTCCCTTCAACTTTGCCTATATTGCTGCCATAATATGTGTATGATTCTTGTTTTGATACCATTGTCATCCCTTCAATTTTGCCTATATTGCTGCCATAATATGTGTATGATTCTTGTTTTGATACCACTGTCTGTCCCTTCAACTTTGCCTATACTTACTTACTTAGTCGTTCCCCTTCTACCGTGAGGTGTAGAGGTTTGGAAGAGAGAGCGCCAGACTATCCTATCGGCTGTCTTCCTCCTGGCCTGGTTCCATTCTAGTCCTCGGTCCTTCAAAGATTGTCTAATGTTGTCTTCCCAGCGGACTCTGGGTCGTCCTCGGGGTCTGGATCCTTGGCTCTTTGTTTCCCATGCTTGTCGTGGTAGCCGATCTTCTCCCATTCTGCAGACATGGCCAAACCATCTTAGTTGGGACTGTTCTACTTGGGTCTGCAGGGGGTGGCATTTTAGGCCTTGACGTATCGTCTGGTTGCGTACCATGTCTCTTCTTGTTACTTCAACCACCTTCCTCAGATACCTCATTTCTGAGGTTTGGATCTGGCTTTTATGGGTTGTAGTCATTGCCCATGACTCGCATCCATATGTCAAGACTGGGACATAGGTGGAGCGGTATACAGCCATCTTTGTTTTCTTACCAACCTCTCTCTTGCTGAGGAATCCTCGATTTATGGCCTGAAAAAGTCTCCCAGCTGCTGCTTTTCAAGTGGCCAACTCTTCTTTGATGCCTCCCTTTCGGTCTATAATAGCTCCGAGGTATTTAAAGTGGTCGACCTGCTCCAGGACCTGTTCTCCCAGCTTAATGTGATGTCTTCTTTCTTCTCGTGATATCACCATGGATTTTGTTTTAGAGCTGCTTATGACCATCCCTCTCTTCTCCAGCTCTTCCTTCCAGACTTGCAGGTTGGATTGGAGATGTGCCTCTGATTTAGCAATCAGGGCAACATCATCAGCAAATGCCAGCTCTGAAATATAGACCTGTCTCATCTTCCAGTACCCCACTGAATACTTTCTTGTTCTCTCCTTACATGCCTTGATGACATCGTCCATAAGGAGTATGAAGAGGTAAGGTGATAAGATATCACCTTGTCTTACACCAGTGGTGGTCCTGAACTCTTCTGACTTATGGTTTGCTGTCCTCACATAATTTCTGCAAGACTTGTAGAAGCTCTGTATAGCATGAATCAGAGGTGCTGGAATATTCTTCCTTGCCAAACAGTCCCAAAGTTTGCTCCAAGGGACCCTGTCAAACGCCTTTTCCAGATCTATGAAACAAAGATGGATCTCACTCTTATACTCAAGGGCCTTTTCACTCAGCTGTCTGAGTGTGAAGATTAGGTCTTGAGTACTTCGGTTTGCTCGGAATCCGCACTGGACCTCATCCAATTGTGGCTCAGCTAGACGTCGGAGTCTCTGCTCTAGGATTCTAGAGTAGATTTTTCCAGGGACACTGAGAAGGGATATGCCTCTATGGTTTCCACACTGTCGATTGTCACCCTTTTTGAAAATTGGTGTTATGATGGCCATCTCCCAATCCTTTGGTATGGTCTTGTTGCACCATGCTGCCTGTAGGACCCTTAAGAGTAACAGGTCGCCTGATGCTCCCATGTACTTAACCATTTCTGGTGTTATACCATCATGCCCTGCTGCTTTGCCCATCTTGATTTTCTCCAGTGCTGCCTTCAGTTCTTCCATCTTTATGTCATCTTTATGTCATCTTCATCACCATTGGTTTCCTCTTCTGTGCTAGTGGTTATCATTTCTGATGTTTGACCTTGCTCACCATCAAGGAGTTCTGAGAAATATTCTTTCCATCTTTCCATTACTTCCTTCGGGGCAGTAAGCAATTTGCCTTGCTTGTCCTTTATAAATTTGAGAGGGCATTGTTTTTCCTTCCTCATGTTCTTTAGGGTCTTATAGAACAATTTCTGGTTTTTTTGTGCATCTTTTTCTAGCTTTTCTCCAAATTCTTCCCAGGACTTCTGTTTTGCTGCTAGCACTTTGTTCTTTACTTCTGTTCTGAGTGTCACATATTCTCTATATTTTTCCATTTGTCCTGTTGTGTTTTTAGCTCCTAAGTATTGTTTCCATGCCATTTTCTTCTCTCTTATTTTCTCTTTGACTTCCTCTGTCCACCAAGGTGTCCTCTTTCTCTGGTTCCCAAGTCGGACTTCACCACATGCTTCTGCAGCAGCTGTCTTTATGATATCCTTGAATTTAATCCAGAGGGTTTCCAAGTCATCTGGTTGTTCTTCTGTGTTGCTCACCGCTGCAGCAATAAGCCCCTGATATCTGGTCTTAATTTCTGGCTCTCTCAGCTTGTAGGTCCTAATGCTCATTTCTCCTGCTCGTTTACTTGGTTTCTTGCGTGATGTTGAGCAGTTCCTAGGCTGAGCAACTCTTTCAGTTGTTCGTTTGATTGTTAGCAGGTAGTGATCACTTCCAATCTCTGGCCCCCTCCAGACTCTTGCATCTCGGACATATTTGAATGAGCTTCTCCGAACAATGGCATAGTCGATCACTGACTTCTCATTCTTTGTTGGTTCACATCTAGTGTATGCATGTATGCGCTTATGGGGGAACTTTGTGTTTGTAATGATCAGATTCTGCTCACTGCAGAATCTAAGGAGTCGCTTTCCATTGTCATTGAGAGTATCTTCTCCATATCTTCCGATAACTCCACCCCATCTAGCATGGTCATTTCCAACTCTGGCATTAAAATCTCCGAGCATGATAACTTCATCTAGGCAGTCATCCACTGTCCTTTGAAGCAGCTCAAAGAATTCCTCCTTGACCTCTGCTCTCTCATCCTCATTTGGCCCATATACTATGACCAGGTTGACTATGGTTTCTCCTTCTTTTAGTTTCACAACCATAATGCGCTCTGAGACAAAGTTCCACCCCTTGATACTATCTTTTGGATTTTGGGCCACAATGCAACCCACACCCCCTTTAGCTCTTTCGGATATGGGTACACCACTGTAGAGCAGCGTGTTGCCATTGAGATCCATGACTCCTTGTCCTTTTTTCTTTGTTTCCGTTATAGCCAGGATTTCTAGTTTTGCTTTCCTCATCTCTTCCACCAGCTCCTCTTCCTTCCCATTTATACTTCTTGTGTTCCATGTTCCATAAGTCGTAGTCCGTAGTCCGTTCCAGTTCGTCGCCTTTAGAATCAGTCCGGTTTTCTCTCTTGTGTTACTCGTAATCGTGGCTTAAAGCAAACAGGTGATTGGCCTGTTGTGCCTTTGCATGGTGGAGGGGCTGCCTCCTTACGGCCTCCATGCAGGCCGCCCTCCTCCTTTTTCATCCGGGCTTGGGACCGGCATAGGCGGAGTTCAACTTTGCCTATATTGCTGCCATAATATGTGTATGATTCTTGTTTTGATACCACTGTCGTCCCTTCAACTTTGCCTATATTGCTGCCATAATATGTGTATGATTCTTGTTTTGATACCACTGTCTGTCCCTTCAACTTTGCCTATATTGCTGCCATAATATGTGTATGATTCTTGTTTTGATACCACTGTCTGTCCCTTCAACTTTGCCTATATTGCTGCCATAATATGTGTATGATTCTTGTTTTGATTCCACTGTCTGTCCCTTCAACTTTGCCTATATTGCTGCCATAATATGTGTATGATTCTTGTTTTGATACCACTGTCTGTCCCTTCAACTTTGCCTATAATGCTGCCATAATATGTGTATGATTCTTGTTTTGATACCACTGTCTGTCCCTTCAACTTTGCCTATAATGCTGCCATAATATGTGTATGATTCTTGTTTTGATACCACTGTCTGTCCCTTCAACTTTGCCTATATTGCTGCCATAATATGTGTATGATTCTTGTTTTGATACCACTGTCTGTCCCTTCAACTTTGCCTATATTGCTGCCATAATATGTGTATGATTCTTGTTTTGATACTACTGTCTGTCCCTTCAACTTTGCCTATATTGCTGCCATAATATGTGTATGATTCTTGTTTTGATACCACTGACTGTCCCTTCAACTTTGCCTATATTGCTGCCATAATATGTGTATGATTCTTGTTTTGATACCACTGTCTGTCCCTTCAACTTTGCCTATATTGCTGCCATAATATGTGTATGATTCTTGTTTTGATACCACTGTCTGTCCCTTCAACTTTGCCTATATTGCTGCCATAATATGTGTATGATTCTTGTTTTGATACCACTGTCTGTCCCTTCAACTTTGCCTATATTGCTGCCATAATATGTGTATGATTCTTGTTTTGATACCACTGTCTGTCCCTTTAACTTTGCCTATATTTCTGCCATAATATGTGTATGATTCTTGTTTTGATACCACTGTCTGTCCCTTCAACTTTGCCTATATTGCTGCCATAATATGTGTATGATTCTTATTTTCGTTTTTAAGGACCATCTTCATTACACATGGACAACCCTAAGTACTTATGATAATAATTTTTCGAAATACTGATAAAGTATCATTTTTCAAGACACATCATTAAAAAAAAACAATAATGATAAAATCAAGAAATATGTGTGATGGACTATACGACAGTATAATCATCATAATAATCTATAATCTAAATAATCATGGCTTACTGCAGCTGTGTAGCTCTGGCTGTGTGAGGCACTGCCACTTGCAGTTGTGGAATGGGCTGTAAAAGAATATGTATATTTAGACAAGAAGAATTAAACACAAAGGGATTGGTGGATAACTACACATAAATTAAGAGACAAAATGCAACACTTCCCTCAATCCAAATAGGAAAGGCACTGCTGCCAGCAAGAATAGGTTCAAACCTGTGCAATACAATATCTTTTGGTTTGGTTTCAAAGGACTATCTTCATTGCAAACGGACAACGCCATCAGTGCTCCGATCTCCTCCCTTAGATCACACAAGGAGGATCTCAGCGCAGTGCACAAACTCTGTAGCACTGGCAAGAATCCCAATGTATGTATATAATGTATAGGAATCACACATTCTATAAATATTTTTGTGGTTGTGGGTTTCCTAATTTTTACATTTTGCCAGGGCAGCGGCCTGATAAGCCTACTCTTTACGATTTCCAACTGCAGTGGGATTTTTAACGAGTGCAACTTGCACACGGGACCTCCTATTTTTTCACCCTTATTCAAGAAGGCTAGGCATCCGATCTCCCTACCCATGAGACCAGGGGGAGTATGATGTAATTAGGTCCACTGGTTCTGAAAAAAATATTTCAATAAATTATAATCCCTCAACTGGGATTCGAACTTGGTACCTCTTGAATATGAGGTGGACGCCATATCTCTGAGCCCCTCCAACCCCCAAATATCTTTTACTGTAAACCTATCAGGAATCTTGCCAGATAATTTTCAAACTACTATATTCTTCCCTACACCAAAAATACCAGACAATAACACTTATGATAATCAAGATTATTAGCAACACACTGAAATTATGGCAGAAGTAGCAAACAGTAGACAGGATAATATCAGACTGGCTATCCATATTTACATTACAGCTAGCCGTAGCCTAACCCCAACACTGTTTCAAGCTCTGTCGAAAATAATAACATTGAGGCAGTTTTAAAAACTAAAACCTAAACAAAAAATCCAACTCAAAGTGAAACATCGCATTTAAATATATTCACTGCCAACAAAGCAGCCTCCTGTCTACTGTTGCCTCTTAAACTGAAATTACTACCAACAGTTGATTAGCATGACAAGAAACAGTAATTGATGCACAATAAACACAGAAAAATAACTATGGTTATAAGAAGTACTATTGTGTAACCTACATACAACGAGACAGACAGGAAATTAGTTCTCCCACTATTACTGCCATTAAAGGCAGAAGAGATAAAAATAAGAATACAGTTTATAGCCGTGGCAAAGTAACTGATGGTGGAACTATTGAAACATGCATTAAACTAATCTACATGGAAATTCTTTGACTTGTAAGAAAAATTAAACAATCCGAAAACAAAACTGGGGAAACAGTCAAGCTGTTTGTCCCAAGATGATTGAAATGAAGAACAAAGGGTCATGTGTTTGATACAGAAAAGAATTAAGACACGGTAATAAGGGTAACGGTTAGGAATCCTAAACCTAAACTTAATCTTAACCCCAACAACGTGGGCGGATTATTTTTGTGGCATCAACGAACATGTCCCACTGTCTTTATTTCAAAGGTCAGAGACTTAACTCTTAATATCTGAGCGGCCTTTCTAATAGGTCAAGGGTCGGTCGCCGTTTTACGGCTGGCCTATTAGGTAGATGATTCGGGTACCGTTTCAATAACTGTGGTATTAACATTATTTACATACTTTTCTTCCCATAAAAGAGTTCTAATGCCTTTTCCGGTAAACCTTGAGTTTGAAAATACTGGAATAGTCATGTTTGTGTGAAATAGTGTTCAATTGTTATTAAATAAAGTAGGCCTGATTAGTAAAAAAAAATTAAAAATTTCTGTCTGAGAATGGCTTCATATTCAAATGGTTGTTCGAAAAGATTATCGGCTGAACATGCATCGCAGCTTATTCAGTCATGGATTGCTAATGACAGTGATGATATTTCTAGCATTGATAGTTCCAATGAAGATGAATTTAGCGATAAATTAACAGATTCTGAGGACGAGGGGGCGTGTCCCTTGGATGGACCTAGTTATAGAACTGGTAGGGGATTGCTAAAATGGAAAGGCAATGCCATAAAAAGGAAAGAGAAGATAGATCTAGATCACAGCTGAGATCGGTTATCACTGAATCTGGTAATTCTGAGCTTCAGGACAACAATATTATTGAATAGGAGGTTAGATGGAATGAAGTTGATAAGGGTTCAACTCAGAATGCATTTCGCTTTGTTCCACCTCAGGGCAGGACTCCTGGTGTGAATCCAGATACTGTCCCAGAAGACTCACAAGCACTTTTTTGCCTCAAAGCCTTTTAACAGAGGAAATATTGGAAGAACTTGTGTCAGTCAATGATTATGCTGATCAACGCTGTAAATCAAAAGCTGCAACAACGAGCACAAGGTCTGTTTATCACAGCTGGAATCCAATAACACTACATGAACTTTACAAGTTTTTTTCTGTTATCATAGCCATGGGTATTGTCAAAAAACCAAAAGTGAGTGATTACTGGTCTCAGGAGCCTTACATACAGACTCCCTGGTTCAGGCAGATATTTACAAGGGACAGGTTCCAAGCATTGTATCACACAATGTTCCCATGTAACTGATGTTGACGCATAGGGAAAAAAACTGAGCTGTTTCTGCAGAAAGTTCTATCACGATTTCAGGAGGCATTTTATCCCTACAAAGAGCTGTCTTTAGAAGAAATGGTGATTTGGTGGAAAGGCAGGTGGGCATATAAAATGTTCAATGCCTCAAAGCCTAATAAATATAATTTCAAGACCTTCGGCCTTTGCGACAGTAGTACTGGTTATGTTGTCAATATGTTGATTTACTTTGGTGCCAATACAGTCTTGAGCTAAATGTAAAGAGCCAACAAGCCATCAAAGTATTTGATACACTACTAAAACCATGCGGAAAAGGTCATCATATTTATGCAGATCGTTACTACACAAGTTTTGCATTGCTGCAGTATCTTACCGACAGCAATCAGTATTTTACTGGAACTGTAAATATAAATCGTAAAAATTGTCCAAAGGTACTGAAGACTACACAACTGATTCATCTCCAGATGAAATGGTTTCTGGATTTAGAAAGTAAATTTCTTTGTGTAATATTTAGAGATAAAAAGGCAAAAGAGTCATGCATTCTAGTGTCAAGTTCTGCAACTGTGGAAACCAAAGAAATCACATAAACCCGCTATGATTGATGACTACAACCAATGAATGAATGGATGTGACAAGGTTGACCAGTGTGTAACAACCTATGGAACATTGAACAGAAGAACCAGAACGTGGTGGAAGACAATTTTCTTTTGGATCTTTGAAATTTCCCAGTTGAATGCTTTATGTTGTTTGCACTCACCAGATCAGATAATTCAAAGAAGCAGACCCTACTGCAGTTCAAGATCAATTAATTACAGAACTTTGTCTTGTTGCATCTGATACTATCCAAAATATCCCACAAAGAGTAACCCATGCAAATCAACACAATAGTCCGTTGAACCGTCTGTGTGGAACCAGTCATATTGTAAAAAAATCCAAATTTCAGCGCAGGTGCGTCATTTGCAGCACCCCTGAAGATAGAGTCTTCTTCTTCGATCCTTAACCACCGACCGTCAAAGCAGTCAGTGGCCATCACGCCTAGTGGCGTCTTGTAGGGCAACAACAAACTGATTCCACTTTGCACGGTCGGTGGCCATCCTTCGTACAGTGCCCCAACTCTGGTTCATTCTTTGCATCTCAGCCTCCACGGTCCTCCGCCAAGTTGTTTTTGGTCGGCCTCTCTTCCGCTTTCCTTCAGGGGTCCAAAGCATAGCTGTACTTGTGATGGCTGATTTTGTTTCCGTAACTTCATTATTTTTTTACATAGACAGGGTGTCAGCCCTATGCTAAAACCCCCAACCTGGAGGACCAGGGTACCAGCTTTTGTCTGACCCCTACCCACACAGACCAGTCCAGTTTGGTTGAACCTACCAGGAGTAAAACTCCCACTGGCATAGCTCTGGGGATTGTCAGGGTACGCAAGCTGCCATACCGCTACAAGGTATAGGTACCATTGATAGAAGATAGAGTGAGAACGTTTTATTGTTAAGGATGCACAGATCATCCACACCTTCACCCACATGACTGCTTTGCCAAATACCATGAGGCAAAATAGTTTAATTTTAAGAATGATGGGAATATTTACATTGTATAAAGTTTATTTTCAGTTTTTGAGTGCGTCTTCAAAATGTGCCAACAAATTTCCAATTGTAATAAAAACTGTATTTATAAGAAGCAACTGAAACTTTTCTACATTATGTGAATATGGATTGAAATGGAAAATGCTTCAAAGAATTATTTTTGTGGGAGTACAACTTATAGGATCTCAGAAGTGGCATCGTTGACCAATTGTTAGGTGCATTCCTATACAAGTAAGCACAGGGTGAAAGGTAAATTGAGAAAGGCGAATATAAGGGGTGAAAGGAAGGCGAATATTCTCACAAAGAGATAATGTCTCAGAAGGGCACATGAGAATGGATTCTGTTTCCTTGCGACAAATCTCCCCTGTTATTCTTACTGAATATTATAATTGTTATTAAGCCCCCATCCTCTCATACTGAGGAAATGACACATATATGGATTTAAGAGACAGTACATGTAAGAAACTCACTCGACCACTTGGTAGATGATATAACTTATGTACAGATATTTAATCCCTAAACCACATATATGACACAAAGAAAATGAAAAGATAAACGAAAATAATAATATGGACATAAACACTGAATGACTAAAAGTCCTAGTATGTCCTACTAATCATCATTTGCACTGGTGTGACTATCATGAGAGTTGCCTAACATTGTTGAATGTAATGTTCACTTTGTAATACACTGGAAGGCACTTTAAAATTAGTTCCGTGAGTATCTATGTGAAAGTTCTGTTTGGAATTTGAATAGTATCTCTGAGATATCTGGAGGAAAATAATCCTTATGCTTTTGGACTTATCTGTAATCCGATGTTGTCAGCCCTGGCGCAGGTTGTTAGGTGCTGTCATCCTGCAGCGATATGACATTACACGTGCGAGCGTTGATCTATGCTCCTTTATGCTTAGGAGTTGACGAGATCTCTGGCTTTTGGTTCTGCTGCTCGGTCAAAAGACTGGCTGTCTGTTACCGTCAGGCGCCGGACACTGAATTCTGCTACTGCGAATGTTGTCCGCTCAGAAACCTAAAAGTCTGCACAGAGTGAAATTATACAACACCGCTTGGTTAATACCAAAGTGCTTGTAATGTAAAATTCCTCGTCATGTAGATGCACTCGGCCCAGAAGTCATGCGTGTAAGTGAAGTTTTCGTCTAAGCTTCTAGATTTTATGAATCTCTTCTCACGTGTTCTAAATCATTCCGACGTAATAACACGTAAATTATCTCCCTGAACCTGAGATCGTGTGACGCAGTTGCGAACCGTCTTGCGTGAGAAAGCTTCCCCGCCCCGTAATTACTGGTTACTCCTAGAAGGCATACACGTGCTGGCTGATGCAATGAAATTTGACACTGGCGCATTTTCCGTCAAGTCCATCAAATAAGGTGCAATAAAGCAATGGATCTCTAGACTTTAAGACGCCTTTTACTCTTAATTAAGGTATATCCTCTGGCCATGTGTTATAACTTGGTGTTGATGCGTTTGCGATATTTGCTCAGTAACCATTAGTAGGCGCAGCGCCGAAAATACCGTAGTGTAACGTGAAAATTAATGAGAATAAAGGAGAGAGAGAAAGAAGGGAAGAGAAGGGAGACAAAGATGGAGAGAAGAATAGACCGTGTTACGACACATGTCAAAGGGGTTTCATTTCTCCACATTTTGATATATAACACTTTATGTTATCATTATAAATAAATTACACTGGACAACAGCAAAAATGTATCCGAGACAAAAGTAGCTATTTTTAACTAATTTGGACATGCTTATCATGAATATGAACTTAAAAATCGTGAATTAGCTCTAGTTTTCAAGATGGGGGGGGTGGTGTCAGTAGGCTGGTGGCTTCACCTTCCCGACGTGAAAGACCCAGTGTTTCTCTTTTCTATAGCCCTGGCGCATGATTTCCCGCGAGACGGATAGCCTTGAGCGCCAATTGGATGATGCAATCTGTAGCAGTCATTGCAACCACATTTCCTCCTTGTCATCATTTGTGTTGTGGATTCTGTGAGTGCAGACGTGTCGTTCAAGATGCCTCGTGAATGTGTGAACAGTGCGGATTATTTTTGCTATATTTGTGAACAAATAACTTTGCTATCACAAAGGCGACCCATTATACCGATGATAAAGAAAGCTTACAGCCTTTTTTTTGGTTGTGAGATCGGTGACCAGGACCGGTATTGGGCCCCACATATATGTTGTCAATCCTGTGCAACGAATCTGCGCTGCTGGTTAAACCGAAAAGGACGATCGATGCGTTTTGCAGTTCCAATGGTGTGGAGGGAACTGACAAACCATCTTAATGATTGTTACTTTTGCATGACTCCTCCAATTGGACATGATATTTCTAAAAAGAAAAAGCGGCCTGTGACCTATCCGAGTATTCCCTCAGCTATGCTGCCAGTGCCTCGCGGGGAAGGACTTCCTGTTCCGGACCCACCAGAATCTTATGCTCTGGATGATGAAGAAGATAAAAAGGCCTGTGGACATCCATCACCTGTAAAAGCATCTACCTGATTTCTTGCCTATTGAAGAGTCTGCACAGCCACATAAAATTACCCAGAGTGAATTGAATGATCTAGTGAGAGATCTGGAATTGCCAAAAAATAAAGCAGAGCTGTTGGGATCCAGACTGCAGCAATGGAATCTTCTAGAAGAGAATGTGCATGTGTCTGTGTTTCGTGCTCAGCAAAGAGATCTGCTTCCATATTTCAAAATGACAGATAACCTCATTGCTTGCGTTGATATAGTGGGTCTGATGGCAGCATTACACGTCAACTACAAAGACGACGATTGGAGGCTGTTCATTGATTTGTCCAAGTTGAGCTTAAAGGCTGTGCTGCTCTATAATGGTAACGTTTTACCATCTGTTCCACTCGGGTATGCAGTCCACATGAAAGAAACGTACAACAACATGAAACAACTGTTACACTTACTTACTTACTTAGTCGTTCCCCTTCTACCGTGAGGTGTAGAGGTTTGGGAGAGAGAGCGCCAGAATATCCTATCGGCAGTCTTCCTCCTGGCCTGGTTCCATTCTAGTTCTCGGTCCTTCAAAGATTGTCTAATGTTGTCCTCCCAGCGGACTCTAGGTCATCCTTGGGGTCTGGATCCCTGGCTCTTTGTTTCCCATGCTTGTCGTGGTAGCCGATCTTCTCCCATTCTGCAGACATGGCCAAACCATCTTAGTTGGGACTGTTCTACTTTGGTCTGCAGGGCGTGGGATTTAGGCCTTGACGTATCGTCTGGTTGCGGACCATGTCTCTTCTTGTTACTTCAACCACCTTCCTCAGATACCTCATTTCTGAGGTTTGGATCTGGCTTTTGTGGGTTGTAGTCATTGCCCATGACTCATATCCATATGTCAAGACTGGGACATAGGTGGAGTGGTATAAAGCCGTCTTCGTTTTCTTACCAACCTCTCTCTTGCTGAGGAATCCTCGATTTATGGCCTGAAAAAGTCTCCCAGCTGCTGCTTTTTGAGTGGCCAACTCTTCTTTGATGCCTCCCTTTCGTTCTATAATAGCTCCGAAGTATTTAAAGTGGTCGACCTGCTCCAGGGCCTGTTTTCCCAGCTGAATCTGATGTCTTCTTTCTTCTCGTGATATCACCATGGATTTTGTTTTAGAGCTGCTTATGACCATCCCTCTCTTCTCCAGCTCTTCCTTCCAGACTTGCAGGTTGGATTGGAGATGTGCCTCTGATTTAGCAATCAGGGCAACATCATCAGCAAAAGCCAGCTCTGAAATACAGACCTGTCTCATCTTCTAGTACACCACTGAATATGTTCTTGTTCTCTCCTTTACATGCCTTGATGACATCGTCCATGAGGAGTATGAAAAGATAAGGTGACAGGATATCACCTTGTCTTACAACTATTACACACCATCAACTATGACAAGTATCAGTGGCAGATTTGTGGTGACCTGAAGGTCATTGCCATCTTGATGGGCTACAGCAGGGTTACACAAAGTTTTGCTGTTTCCTCTGTCTGTGGGACAGCCGTGCCAGGACTTCCCACTACAAGAAAAAGTAATTGGCCCCAACAACAATCACTTGAACCGAGGAAAAGGAATGTACTTAACGAACCACTTGTACAATCCCACAAGATCTTGCTCCCTCCTTTCCACATCAAACTTGGACTAATGAAGAATTTTGTAAAGGCCATGGATCGAAATGGGGCAGGATTTTTATACCTTCGTGATAAATTTCCAAGACTTAGTGAGGCCAAAATTAAGGAAGGTACATCTGTCGGTCCACAGATACGTCAGCTCTTCCGAGATCAGCGTTTTGATGATACCCTCACAGGTGATGAAAAGTTAGCTTGGAATGCTTTCCAGCAAGTGGCCACAAACTTTCTAGGAAACAATAAGGCTGACAATTACCTGGAGCTTGTAGAAACCCTCTTGCAGCGCTACAAGAGACTAGGGTGCAACATGTCTTTGAAATTACACTTTTTACACTCTCATCTGGATTTTTTCCCTGCTAACTGCGGTGCTGTCAGTGACGAGCATGGGGAACGATTTCATCAGGACATTACTACCCTCGAAAAAAGGTACCAAGGGAAATGGAATGCAGCAATGCTAGCAGACTATTGTTGGACCCTTGTGACAGATGCTCCAGAAACTCGTTACAAGCGACAGGCAAAAAGGCGTCGCTGTGAATCATTTCCGCTATGAGCATTAATATCAGTATATGCAAATGTGTAAAACTTGTTTTATAGATATTTAAAAAACTAGAGCTAATCTGATGTTTTAACGGCCATTTTCATATTCAGCAGCCCAAACAACATAAAGGTAACTTGGTTTAATCTCAGATACACACAAAAAGTCAAAATTTGTTGTCCAGTGTTATTTAATGTAAAATCAGTAACGGTAGTCATGTCTGTAAATATAGGCTTAAAATATTTGTGAGCTTTGTCTAAATATGCCAAACAATTTCAAATTGTGATAAAAACTTTATTTGCACTCAGAAACAACTGAAACTTTCCTACATTATGTGAAAATGGATGTACTTTAAAATGTAAGTAGTTTTAGGGGTTGAAGTTTACTAGAATTAATTACACATAGTGATAAGTACAATTTGTTTTTCAATTTTTTACATTTTTCTGCATTCATTACTGCATATGTTGCCTGCATGTTTAAAATCACTGAACAATTCAGTTGGGTGCATGTCAACGGGGTTTCATTTCTCTACATTTTGATATATAACACTTTATGTTATCATTAACATACCTGTCAACCCGTACAAATTTTTCGTACAATGTACATATTTTTGATACTTTTAGCAGTGTACGGCTGTACAGACTCGTTGTACAGATTTTTCCTCCCTCCCAAAAAAAAAAAAAAAAATCGAAAATATTTTCCAACTCTAGTTTTTTTAAATTTTAAATCAGAAAATATTTTCTAGCCCAGGTTTTTTTTTAAACCAATTTTTTTAATTCCGGGAATCTCGGCGTCTGTTTTTAAACTGAAGTCTCTCGCAGCAACCAATCAAATCCTTTTATACCCAACAATTCGGCAAAAACTTTGAATTCGGCCTCAAACACTTTCGGCTTTCAGCGTGACATGACGTATTTTTAAAGTTACCTGTTATCAGCCATGCTTGCCAAGACACTTCGACGCCAATTTGTTTAAAAAAAGCTAAGTACCTATAACTTGGTTAAATATTGCTGTTGTTTTGCTTTGTTGCAATTTAATCGCTGTCTTAATCTTTCCAGTTATATCTTGCCCTTCAGTATATTTCCGATAAATTAATGTCATAATATTCTGTGTAGGCCCTGCATAACTTAAAAAAAAAAAAAGTTTGTTTGCGTTGAGTCGGCCTACTTTATACCGGCGATCGAGATTCACTGCTTTATTTTTCATAAAGCGGCGATCTATTATCACTGGTCTAGGCTATCAATTTTTAAATAATGTTGTAAATTTTTGGTAGTACATTTTTTCTTCCTAGATTAATATTCTGTTCACAATTTAGTTAATTTTTTGCTGTTGCTTTGCTTTGCTTCGTTGTATTTTATTTTTGTCATTCTCTTAATCTTTCCAGTTATATTTTGACCATTTCAATATTTCCAATAAATTAATATCATAAAATTTTGTGTAGGCCCTACAAAAGTAAAAAAATAAAGTTTATTTGCATTGAGTAGGCCTACCTACTTTATTTCAGCGGTCGAGATTCGCTGCTTTATTTTTTAATAAAGTGGCAATCTATTATCACTGGTCTAGGCTACCAACTCTTCAATAATTTTGTAAATTTTTGGTGCTACGTTTTTCTTCGTAGATTTGATATTATGTTCATAATTTGTTAAATTTGTTGTTGTTGTTGCTGTTAGCTGTTTGCTTTGCTTTGTTGTATGTTTTTTTTTTTTTTTTTTTTTTTTTGTCGTTCTCTTAATCTTTTCAGTTATATTTTGATCATTTAAATATTTCCAATAAATTAATGTCATAATATTCTGTGTCGGCCCTACATAACTAGAAAAAAAAGTTTGTTTGCGTAAACTTCGCTGCTTTATTTTTCAATAAAAAAGTCCACACAGACTGCAGGAGGTCCATGAATGCAGACACACTCACTTCTTTTTTACAGTGTAAGATTAACATTGATACATGCTGTGCAGACTTTAAGCCCACAAATGCAATTCTGCAAAGTGCTAAAAGTGCAGGTGTTGATTATAATACAAAACACTGTGCATCGAAAGAATAGTACCTCACGATCACTAAGTTTTTTATATGTAAAGAACAGCATGAGACTATTAGCATGTTTTATACCACACTAATTCAAATGCTAATAGATTTGTATATGTCATTTCTCGTTTTAAAATTGTATTGTGTATAATTTATTATTATATTTTTTGCGTAAGGATTTTTGGGTGTTTGTAAGGATTTTTTTGGTCCGGCGTACAGACTTTTGTCTCAGGAGGTTGACAGATATGTCATTTATAAATAAATTATTTAATGTAAAATCAGTAATGGTAGTCATGTCTGTAAATATAGGCTTAAAATATTTGTGCGCTTTGTCTAAATATACCAAACAATTTCAAATTGTGATTAAAAACTGTATTTGTGCTCAGACACAACTGAAACTTTCCTACATTATGTGAAAATGGATGTACTTTAAAATGTAAGTAGTTTTAGGGGTTGAAGTTTACTAGAATTAATTACACATAGTGATAAGTACAATTTGTTTTTCAATTTTTTTGCATTCATGTTTAAAATCACTGAACAATTCAGTTAGGTGCATGTCAATGGGGTGTTATTTCTCCACATTTTGATATATAACACTTTATGTTATCATTATAAATAAATTATTTAATGCAAAATCAGTAAAGGTAGTCATGTCTAAAAATGTACTCTCTGGAATTAGCTCGTAAAAACATGGTTTTTGAGCTTGTAAACTAAGAGTTAATGCTCAAGCTGGCTACTTAGGGTATCATGTGGGTAATTTCCTATTACTCGTGGGATTTTGCTCCGCAGTGAATATGTGTAGCTATGTCTTGTTTCGTAGCAGGGTTAGGATTAGGGTTAACCCTAACCCTAATCCTAAACCTAACCCTACCTGCTACGAAAGAACACATAACTACACATATTCACTGCGGAGCAAAAACAAACGAGTAATAGGAAATTACCATAACGGGGTCTTAGAATGCATAATTTATTCACTGTTTTTTTTTTCTTTAAACTTTAAACGCTACTCATGTTTACCGGTAGGCTCTGATTCTTCATACTCAAGATCTATCAAAAGTTGCTCTTCGTCTTCTGCTTCTTCGTCTTCAGAAGAGTCGTCGTAAGCCCACTGACTGCCATATTCATGTAAAGCCGTTTGCAATTTTTCATCATCTTCTTGAAGTTCACTCCTCTCGTCTGATATGTTGCTCTCCATGTGTGATAAAATTGAATTCTTCCACACTTTAAGCAGCTAAGAACAGCACACCATAATTTTGATTCTCTGTTTAGAGATGAAACAGGAAATGAGCACTAGAGCAGACGCATTACAAATACGCACTTTACAGTTTACCGTAAATAAACGAACAACGCAACAAAAATCCCCCCACAAAAATCCTTATGTAAGTGTGCCCTTTTGGTTTGGCACACTATCTTCATACATAGACAGAGTCCTTCGCTTGTATTAGAGCGCAATTTCTGTAAAACAAACAAATAACAGTAGTAAATAATACGTTCTTGATGAACGATCTGAAAAGGGCTAAGTCGCCTGCTCCATTTATGGCATGATGATTGAATTTTCACAAAATTGTTGACATCGAAATTGCAGGACTTGAGTAATTTATGCACAGAGATACTGTCCTGTTGGATTTGTTAACTGAATTCAACAACGACCCAGTTTTAGAAATTTTCATTCGCTCTATTTACAATTATCGTACAGGAGGTTTGGTTTGGTATTAAGGCCTATCTGCGTTGCACACGGACAGCTCCATCAGTGCTCCGATTTCCTCCCTTAGATCACACAAGGAGGATCTCAGAACAGTGCACGAACTACGTAGCCCTGGTGATGATCTCAATGTGTGTATACAGGAATCACACATTCAATAAACAGGATGGATATGCCAATAACAAAGAAATTGGCAATTAAACATAATATATCCTACTTATAAAGTACCAGGGATTGAACGAGATAATTTTCTTCATAAAGACGGACGACCACAGCTGAGGTTCAAAGATGTGTGCAAGAGAGACTTAAAGGCACTGGACATAAATCCAGCAACCTGGGAGGATGAAGCTGCTGATCGCACCAAGTTTCGATGCTCTCTACGGTGCCACCTCAGATTGGGCGAAAAGTAACTCTCACAGCAAACAGAAGAGAGAAAAGAACATGACGAAAGGAACACCTGGTAAAAAAAAACCGCCAGGCTCGCTTCTTTCATAAATGATGTCGAGACATAATAGTGTTTGTAACCTCCATCCTAATATAATAGTCTGCTTTTATCCGCAATAGTTAACAACTCCCTTGTGAACGACTTATATTAATATTATAATCTCAGCTTAAATATCGAATAATTGTCATAACCGTGAACTGTTTAAATTGTTTTTTAATTATACTTTTTTAAAAGTATAATGTACGCCTCCGACTGTTTTTCATCTCTCAGTCTTTTGAGACGTCTTTCATAATCTGATGAATCATCCGACGAAACATCAGACTTGCATATATACATTTCCAATAAACATGTTTATCTATAAACCCATAGATTTCTAGTTCGGTCAACGAAGGAGCATCTTACTGTGCCGTGGGATAATGACAACAAAGAGAAATCAATCATTGATAACAACGTCAGTTATTAAACCCTTTAATGTTTTAGGATTTTCTCTCAAGTTAAACATTATTTTATGCAACTTTAAATTAAATAAGAACTGAAGTTATTGATGTGTGTACTCTACATTTAATTTTTTTTTTTTTTTTTTTTGTAATAGTTTAAAATTAATTACGCCCAAATGAGCGATATTTTTAATAAATGTGCATCCAACGTTTGACCAAATATGTATCACAAAACCCTGATTAATAATTAAGCACTATTTTACTTCATAGAATTCGGCTCAAAATGGGAGATCGAGTTAATTAAAAATAAATAATTTAAAAAAAAAACGGGAGATGCCCTGGTGGTGAACGGTAAATAACGCCATTTGTATGCGACGTATGAGCTGGTGATCCTGGAAGAGTGCGAAAAGAACATATTGGGGAAAGAGTTCAATTGGGAGAAGTTCGTTGTTGTGTAGAATTGTCATTATTGCATTCCGGGTAAACCCATTGGTGCTCAGTCTCCCTCGGCAAATGTTGTAGGGTATAAATGCTGATTGTTCCTACAGTGTGCTGGTTGTTGACGGGCCTGATTCAACCTCTCATACTCGAATCTCTGCTAGTCTTACGTTTGATGTCGAATTCCAGCAACACTCCACAAACTATGTCAGCAGTTCAAAAGAGTCGTGCTACAGTGGATTCCATCTCACTGTAACATCCCCGGAAATTAAGAGGCTGACATATTGGCAAAGGAAAGTGGAAAACTATTTCAACTTAACACTAGCATAATTTATGAAGACACCAAGAGTTTTATCAAGAGCAGATGCAGGAGCACGTGGGAAGCGCAGTATCAACGCCACCAAAAAATATATTAAAAAGTGATGCATATTACCAGCATAGCAGGAGAGAACAAGTGGTAACCTCCAGACTTCGCACTGGCCACAACAGATTGGGATACCATCTATTCTACAAGATGAAGATAGAAACTACTGATTAGAGTAACTGTTCTTCTTCTTTGATCCTTAGCCGCCGACCGTCAAAGCAGTCAGTGGCCATCACGCCTAGTGGCGTCTTGTAGGGCAACAACAAATTGATTCCACTTTGCTCGGTCGGTGGCCATCCTTCGTACAGTGCCCCAACTCTGGTTCATTCTTTGCATCTCAGCCTCCACAGTCCTCCGCCAGGTTGTTTTCTTGTATCCTGTTTTATGGTCAGGACATCCGTTTTCATGTCAGTGGCTTCCTTTCGGCTTTCACCACTGACAGTCATACGAGCCACAGACTCCGAATGTCCATCCCGCAGCAAAGTTTGTTCATTTATTATTGTTTCCGTAACTTCATTGTTTTTTTTACACAGACAGGGGTGTCAGCCCTGTGCTAAAACCCCCAACCTGGAGGACCAGGGTACCAGCTTTTGTCTGACCCCTACCCACACAGACCAGTCCAGCTTGGTTGAACCTACCAGGAGTAAAACTCCCACTGGCATAGCTCTGGGGATTGTCAGGGTACGCAAGCTGCCATACCGCTACAAGGTATAGGTACCATTGATGGCAGTAGAGTAACTGTGGCACCGATAAAATGACTGCTGAACATCTATTTTAAATGTGCCCAATACAAGAGGAACAGAGAAAGCGCGTATGGTCAGCACCAGCACCAATCCTGGAAAAACTCCACAAAGATGCCAACAGCTTCAAGCTAACCACTGCTTTCTTTGAACATATTCAACTCGACGTCTGAAATTGAACGAAAAAGAAGAAGCAATTCCAGCAATCTTAGTCTTGTTGATTCATCGAATGCACTGTCGTTCATGATCACGTGATCGTAAATTGTCCTTAATATCTCTCCCTTATCCAAATCCAATCTCCCGTATCCTAGTCAATACTCCCAATGTGGGTGCTCTCGAGGTTAGTCTGTCAGCACTCTCATTGCTGTGTACCCTGTGTGACCAGGACAGTAGATCCACAGCAGTTCTTGAAGGTTTGAAACCTCAACGTGTATTCTCCATTTATATCATATGACCTTCCAAACCATGGACAGAGTACGACACGATAACTGTCCTAGTTAATGGAGTTTCTGACAACCACCTTAGAGCTGCATTAGCTGCCTTTGTCTCCATTATCACGCTGCAAGTTGTTGTCATGTAAGCTCAGCTCTTTTCAGCGACATCCCTGCCCCCTACTCTAGCCGAGAAGCCCCCATCCTGATTCCTCATTACGGCGTACATATCCATCTGTAGCAGTTTGTTTTCTTTAACACTGATGTTTATATATAGGTTCTCTATAACAGGCCACACAGGCCATCACTTTCTGTTACAAGTTTGTAAGTGGCGTAGGAAGACAATGTTAATATCTTTCGCTGATGAAGCAATCAGCTTATGGTCGGGCTTACGTATGGCCGACAGGTGTGTGAATATGTTGAAGATAATATACGCGAATGTTAAGGGTTCGGGCATACCTGCACCAACTGGAACCACACACCACAGTAAACATAAGAGTCAGGAATTATTGAACTAGCTGTAACGTTTCACAGTTTATTAACACCGCAACATTGACTTTGGGACAGCACACTTCACATGTTACAGTTCACTGCAAATCATGACACATCAGGTAAGCAAAAATATCCATAGGTAATTGAGTGCATAATCCAAAAGTATATAATCATCGATGACAGTTCATTACAGACTATCAGACATCAGTAAGAAAATTCATACGACTCAGTTACTGGTACACAAATTCCAAGCACAAAGGCTGCGGAGCACAGCAGCTCATAATCATAAACATCATGGCAAAATATCCATACAAGAAAAGGGACTGTATACCTCACAGTTTACGATAATATAGCCTGGGTCAACATACTCCAAGGCCTGTATAACACATCTCCTGGGAGAAAGAACATTCCCTTAAATAATCTATCGAACTTCAAAAATCCGTCTTCGGAAATATGAATGTATATAATGGCCTACAATCCATGGCCTGCAAATATTTTCAATCTCTATTAAATTCCCCTTTCACAAAAGAAATATGCTGGAACACACTAGCGAAATGGATCACGTCCATTCCGAAGCTCTGCCAGAAAACGTACTGTCACGAAATAACAGCTGCTCAAAACAGCTCAGTAAAAATTCATTCAAGCGCAAACTCGCAGCTTGAGATGTGAGCTGAATTCATTCGCCCTCCCCCCAAACTAATTCGTAGAACGTTCGACCAGTTTCTTTATCCTATCTTTAAACAAAGTAACAATAGTCAGGTAACAGTTTAAACATTACTCCGCCTTCCACCCCTCAACTAAGAAATTCTCTCATCACGCAAAGCGTGTTTATTAGCGTGTACAAAAAACCGACCCGTACATTCCAGTCTTTAACACTTAACTCCCCTTAATTAAAATATGACTTAACACCATCCGTCTACACCAGTGGTTGCCAGACTTTTGTCTCTGGGCCACATTTTCGGGTTGAAATTTGCTCGCGTCACACCGAATTTTTTTGTTGATAAGAAATACCTTCAGAAACAAAAAATCAACTTCTAGAGTGCTTTATTCATAACATACAACACAATTAATTTATAAAATGATCACGAGACATCCATAAAGTATAAAACAATACAGCCAAATAAAAACATGATTCATTCACAAAATTTACAAATTCAATGAGAGGTGTGAGCTTGTTTCTGTAGGGTAATCTCATTTATATTAGGTCTTATTTGAGACAAACAAACTCTCATCTCCTTATCAACAAAAAAGAAGCCTTTCTCTTTTCTGGTCCTTGATATTTGCCAGAGCTGAAAATCTCCGTGCACAACAAAATGTCGTAGAGAACTGTATCTATGTGATATAAAATAAATTATATCACTTAATACAATTCTGTACAAATTATATGGGTTTCTACACATGTTTCGCATATTATTTCACGTGACAAAATAAATAACATAAATAAGAAAATGACCTTCATATTTATTTTTAGCACATGAATTTTTTGAAAATCTCTCTAAATCCTTGATTGTCTTTGAAACTTCCGGCCACACCTGCCACCCTCTAGCGCCACACCGTTTGGGAACCACAGGTCTACACTATGGCAGCATCATCCCTAGCATGATAATTTATCATCTGATTACGGTTTTTTCCAGCTCTGCTTTCCCACTGCACTGATCTCTACAAGTCTTTGTAATTACCCTCACAAAGGCTTGTGCCTGGGCCATCGTATATCTTGATCGTATCGACGAAATTCAAGCATGTACCTCACCGTCATAATGGGGGTATCTCTTGTACATTCCAAGACTATATACTACGCATTCCTTCATTTTGAATGCATTCTAGTCTTTCGCACTGTTACACTGAGAATGTGTTTTTACCCAGCCCCTAGTCGATTACTGCCGTAACTAGCTGATGATATAGGAGAACCAATATCTGCTCCTGTATTGCAGCTGCTATTGTTTTTAGTGCCATCAGACCGTTCCTACACTTCTGTATGGTTTTCTCTACATTATACTTTGCGCAATAGCCCGCGATCGAACGTGACTCCGAGATGTTTCAGCTTGTCCAGCCTTTCAGTGTTCTGCTCGTTACGAGTAATATTCGGGACTTCTGCCGTCACTATTGAATTCTTCAAGGGGCACCACATAACGCGGGACTTCTTTGATCCTTAGCCGCCGACCGTCAAAGCAGTCAGTGGCCATCACGCCTGGTGGCGTCTTGTAGGGCAACAACAAACTGATTCCACTTTGCTCGGTCGGTGGCCATCCTTCGTACAGTGCCCCAACTCTGGTTCATTCTTTGCATCTCAGCCTCCACAGTTCTCCGCCAAGTTGTTTTTGGTCGGCCTCTCTTTCGTTTTCCTTCATGGGTCCATAGCATAGCTGTTCTTGTGATGGCATCGGGATCTCTTCTGAGGACATGGCCAACCCAGCTCCAGCGTCTGCCAGCTATGAGTACAGCACAAATCAGTAACGCGGGACTCGTTGAGATTAACCTTCGAGCCGGATTCCTCAATTTAGAAACTGTCTGTTTGTTGAAGAGTTAGATTAAAGGGGGTCTACTCTTACCCAGGTAAATACGTGCGCAATATTGTGAGTGTCGAATGTTACTGGTAGGGCCTTATGAGATTTAATTCCACATTTCTCATGTTTAGAGCCAGAAATTTAAATGACACACGAATAAAATAATACATCTTGTTAACTAGTGATGATACTGTATGCGTCAAGGAATCAAGCTGTTATTATTTTTAAAAGGGAAACAATTGATGGTTTTGTTGTGAATCGAAGTGGCTCGCATATTAGCCTATAGGATAACTTTAAATTAAGGCATTAGGCCTATAATTTAGCTGTATGCTTATAAGTAGATATTAGCAGATACTGCCAAAGTGGAGTAAAGTGTAAGAGAATTCACTACACCAGGTCAAGCCTCGAGAGGTGCGGTGACCAGTTCTCTTCCTCCCGGCCTTTGCCTTCCCGAACCTAAGAGCATAGTCGGGTACCCATTTACTGCTGGATATTCTGGGGCGTGATGTCACTGTTTCAAACCCATTACCTTTGCCACGAGAATCCAAAGCTCTTGCCACTCTGCCAATTAAGACGCTCTATGTTTATATATAATATGTAGCCTAGGCCTATATAGGCTAATGGTTGTATTACCCAGTGTTGTACGGGTTGTGTTATGGTATACTGCACGACCTAATGGTGAAGGTCTGATGCTGTTCGTAGAATACATATGACTTTTGACAGGTGAAAATCAATGAAATATCTATTAAAGTCAGTTATATAACTGGAAACACCAGGCCTGTATACCTCTCCCCCTTTATTATTTTTGTATGGTGTTTTGTTGGGTTTGATCTCATTTTTGTTTGTTTGGGTATTTTTTTTAAACATACAAGCATAATTGGTAATTGTGATTTGCCCTATTTACAATGATTTGACAGATGTGATGCCACTTTCCCATATCGGCAGTTGTTCATATTATTTGGAATTGAAAACAATATATATCCTAATTATAACTCGACAGGTTAAACGGATATTTTTCATCATTAAATTTTAAAAAACGACCTAATGAGATAAGGTACATTCATCCTGAACAGCCAACATTAACCAGCAAACAAACCTAAATAGTAAGAGTAAAGAACAGAAAGGGTTGTAATGAAGAACAGTGGAATGTTTTCTTCAGTGCCATCCAAATGTCACCCACATCGTTAGGATCTAACTATGAAGCAGAAACTGCTACGATTTAAAAAACCCTGTTTAAGATCTTTGAGCTTTATGATAATAACTAAACAGAACCAAATGATATCGTAATTTTTAAAAATTCAGAGGCTGCCCTTAGGGTCAAACAGAACTGAAAAAAAAAAAAGCTGAACAAACTTTACCCAAAAAGTCATAGAAATGTGTCACAAGCTTAAAGATCTCTATGTAATTGACATCTTCATACAGTGCATACCAGAACATGTAGACAATTCCTTAAATGAAGAAGCAGGTAAACTAATGAACAGAGGAGCCTCAGTGCCTCAGAATGATCAGCCAGTCATCATCACTGCCATGCTGTGGACTCTAGAAGGAAAGTGAAAGCAAGGACGGCCAAAAGCCACTTGGCGAAGAACAGTGAAGGTGGAGATGCTAAGCATGAACCAGAGCAGGGGCACCACACGAAGGATGGCTGTTGACCAATCAAAGTGGAAACAGTTTGTTGCTTGCTGTCTTACAAGATGCCACTAGGCGTGATGGTCTCTGATTGCTTTGTCATTCAAGGACCAAAGAAAGAAGAAAACATCACTATAGCAAAACAAAAAATTTAAATCAACTGTAAAGATAACTGGCTAAACACCTGGGCAATAGATAAAACATAAGACCACTCTTCAAGCGTCTACCAGCACCATCTAAGAAAGCTTCTATGAATCATCTTGGAAGTAAACATCAAACAGACATTTTCAGATTTCAAACAAAGCACTGCTTACTTAACTCTTGTAGAAATACTGTAGAATTGATCAAAAAAACAGTCCGAACTGTTGACACTGCCAAAACCCATATGAAACAGTAGAGCATGTTGCTTGGCCCAGCACTGCAAGAGATGAGATTGTATACCCGTACTTCTAGTTGACTGGAATTCACCCTCATAAGTTGTTTGAGATAGGTTATTCTATTTTGTGTCAGTATATTCCTATATGGACCTCATTTCTGTGTCTCATACTAGGTCTTTTCTTTTCTTATTGGCTGTTTTGCTCACGTGTGGTCTTACAGAATTCTTATAGAAGTTACAGACTTTCATAAATGGGTGCTTGCATAGAATAGAACAATTGATATTGTATGACAAGATCACCAGTGTGGAACTGATGACAAGAACCAAACAGATGCCACTGGAAAAAGAGATAAGACTCTGGTGATGGATATGACGCATATTGAGGAAGCCTGTTGATAACATTACAAGGCAATCTTACTTACTTAGTCGTTCCTCTTCTGCCGTGAGGTGTAGAGGTTTGGAAGAGAGAGCACCATACTATCCTATCGGCTGTCTTCCCTCCTGGCCTGGTTCCATTCTAGTCCTTGGTCCTTCAGAGATTGTCTAATGTTGTCCTCCCAGCAGACTCTGGGTCATCCTGGTGGTCTGGATCCCTGGCTCTTAGCCTCCCATACCTGCCTTGGTAGCCGATCGTCTATTCTGCAGATATGGCCAAACCATCTTAGTTGGGACTGTTCTACATGGGTTGGGTTTTTAGGCCTTTGCGTATTATCTGGTTGCGGACCATGTCTCTTCTGGTTACTTCAACCACCTTTCTCAGATACTTCATTTCTGAGGTTTGGATCTGACTTTTTGTGGGTTGTAGTCATTGCCCATGACTCACATCCATATGTCAAGAATGGGACATAGGTGGAGCTGTATACAGCCATCTTCGTTTTCTTGCCTTCTCTTTTGCTGAGGAATCCTCGAATTATGGCCTGAAAAAGTCTCCCAGCTGCTGCTCTTCGGGTAGCCAAATCTTCTTTGGTGCCTCCCTTCCAGTCTGTGACAGCTCCGAGGTACTTAAAGTGGTTGACCTGCCCCAGGACCTGTTCTCCCAACTTAATCTGATACAATGCAATCTTTGTTCTGGAATCCTCAGGGTAAGAGAGGTAGAGGGAAACACAGAAACACATGAAGAAGAGAACTGGAGACAGAAATGAAAGTACAAAGACATGGAAAGACCTTGAGCAGATGGCACAAGACAAATGGGCCTGGCTTGAATTTATTGAAGGTCTATGCTATTTGGGGAGCTGCAGGGTAATGGGTGAAAGAGATTTCTTTCTTGTTCATCGGTTAGTGTCAAAGTCTGGCCTAATAGCACAGTTTTGGTATAAATACTTACTTAACTGGGGTCTTTGAATTCTTCCAAATTGGTATGAACTGATAGGTCAGCTTCTTGAGTTATCACTTCATTTCTCTGTGTAATCTTCCATCTGTGATGAACATAGTGCAAAGGTATATTACTGTATTGCTGTAGTTCCCGGGGAAAGGGGGGGGGGTGTCTCTGCAGAGACAAAGAAAGAATAGGACTACTATACCCTCAGTTGTACAAGGCTATTAATATGAGATTGTGCATGAGGCTGGCCACGTCATCATGCAAAACATATTGCATGAGAAGCCACTGCTGCAAAAGCATGTGAGAGCTTGGTGCAGGCTTCCTGCAGGACATCCAGCAAGACAGCCAGCAAGACAACCAGCAGGACAACCCGCAAGACAACCAGCAGGACAACCAGCAAGACAACCAGCAGGACAACTAGCAGGACAACCAACAAGACAACCAGCAAGACAACTAGCAGGACAACTAGCAAGACAACTAGCAAGACAACCAGCAAGACAACTAGCAAGACAACCAGAAAGACAACCAGCTGCACTGGTAGCTAAATGTTCTGTAAGGAGTGCTAATGAAAATGATGATTACACTATAACAGTGTTCTTAAATATTTATCTTTCCTGTGTTTTGGTCACTGTTGTCAGTATTTTATTATCATTTCAGAATGTTAAACTCTGTCAGAGCACTACTTACGTTTGGCTTCTAGCTTACATTTGACAAATGCACAAGTCTGTTTGGGAGATAACCAGAGCATGGTGGGAAGATGTGAGATTAAAAGTCAATCATGCTGTCATCTATATGGATGCAAAGATGGCAGAATTGCTACACTGGAGTGGAGGTATAGACATAATTTTGTCTGCTGGGGCAGTTGATGTGAGGGAATTTTCTTCGTTTGAGGTTAGTAGAATCAGATTTGTAAGTGTTAGTGTTTGATGACCACATAGCATAACATGATATGAAACTCTATATAGAACCTTACAACAGGAGGCAATCTGATCATTAGAAGCGGTCCCCAATCAGACAAGTGTTTAGGCCCTTTTTATCTCATTTACACTCTGGGGAGGGCAGGGGGTGTGGACCCCCTTGGGTCATGACTGCCAAATGTTAGCATCGTATTGTCTTTTCCCTGCTTGTGCTCGGAACTGAACCAACTCCACCTTGGTTGTGACTTTCAACTTGACTCATGGTGTTATCTATGCTGTCTATGCATGGAAGCATATCTGGAGTCACCCTTATATGGCCACCAGCTATTGCACAATGCTACAATATATGTTCGTGGAAGTGAACCTATGTCTGTGAGGCTAATTACATCCTCATTGACTCTTGAAATCACCCACACACTTCCAGGGATTCCCCCTGTGGTGAAACTTGTTGAGAACCCAGCATTGCACACTAAGCTTGAAGAAGTCACTTGAGCCCCAGGCGTAATTCGTTGGCTTTGACTTGGTTGACTGCATGCAGAAGGATCTCATTATGGACCCAGTGAAAGGCAGGGGAAGCTGAGAAGTGGCTCTGTGCAGGACGTGACAATTCCTTGAGAGAGCCTGGAACCAGAGTACAATATTTTAGCTCTTCATAGTTGGAGAGCCCCCTTGGATGGCAAGGAATACACAGAATGCTACTGTCGTAATTTTTACAAGATAGGTCTGAGATATTTATGGTCCCATCCGAGCGGAGGTGATAGTGGTGACTATGTGAGAGTAAGGTGTAAGAAATAGTTTTTCTCACAAAGGTGATAGTGTAAGAGGAAGAACAGTCTCTGGAGTGAGTAGTTTCTCTAATCCAGCCTATCTTTATGACTGTATTTTAATTAGACGCACTTTCTCTCCTTATACAAAATACAAGTTACACTGTACCCACATACACACAATTCTGAGACAAATACGCACAAACGTGAAAAACAAACTATGGATAACAGATATGGGTAGGGGTTGACCAACACGATAACTTAAGGTTTATTAAGTTTATTATCACTAGAAATTCACAACATCAAGCATATACATTAATAAAGCATGGTTTACAGACAACTAAATTAACCCAATAGGTACTCCCCTCTTGTAAAGGAAAAACAAAGAAGATCCCAACAGAGGTTAAGTAACCCAAAAGATCGAAATTTAACAATAAGGTATAAAATAGTCAGTAAGGGAGAAGAACAAGTTCTTAATTAAATTATCCCGTAAATACTCAGGTTAGTGAGAAAAAAAAAGATTTGTATGATGGTGGTAACAAAAGGAAAATATGTTTCTCTCTTTCTGTTCATTCATCCAGTCATACTGTGGCCACACTCATATTCGCTTACCCAATAGTTGTCGCAGGTATTTCTTGGAAACAAACACTAATAAGTACTCTGACTCTACAGTGTCAGATTATTTGCCAAATCCAGCCCCAGACTATCCTTGGTGCTGACTGCTTAAATAAGGTAGTCGCTGAAGTTGATGCATTAATTATTGTTCCTGGATAATTCTGGTATCACTGCGTTTAGTTGGTTGGAATAAGTCTTAGTAGTGATGGTCACCGTAATAGACAAAAAAAAATATATGGTTCCGGTGTTGTCTAGCCTATGGTTGCTGAGACACTCTGTTACGTTATAAAAAATTTTAATGATAATAATTATCGGCTGTACTCTGAGTTGATGGCCGAGTCTGAACAGTGAGTTCTCTTGAGCATAATCCCCATGAAAAAACTACTGTCATAGGTCAGATAAATAGATATATATATATTGTGCCACAGTGGGCCGATTCAATTTATATAAACTCTGGTAATGTTCAGGTCCAGCTTATTTATTATGTCTATGGTCTCTAGATTGGTCTCTCTCATAAATGACGAAACTGGACCGCACAGGTCACAAATCACAGATCCAATAGTACAACAATAACTCTGGATAGTTTATAAGACCGCTAGTACGTTGGTTTTTGACCGAGCCTAGATTTAGGAAGAAATACAAACATTTTTACCACAATATAAATATCCTAACCTAACACGCGTAAGGTAAGATCTCTTATCCGTTCCGTTATTAAATTAAATTAGAAACCACATATGTCTAGCTATCTTATTGTTTTTAACACGTGATATAAACCCTAGTCATTTATAAAATTACACAAAATGAATTAGAAATATCTATATATTCCGTCAGTAGTCTGTTGCCTAATGTATGTACTAGTCAATTAAATCATCTCTTTCTGGGGAATAGCGAGTAATTAAATTTACGTTACAGCTGGAAAAATTAGCTATATGTTATTTAATACGCTATTCAATTAACACAGAAAATCCCAGTGAAATATAATGAAGAACTTTAACATGTTAAATCACTTAAATGCTAGTAGATATATTTACCGCAAAACAGAAAAATGAAAATATCTCCACGAATCTAAGTAATCCACTTTGTACGAAGGCTCTAAGATGTGGAGCTAAATATTTCAAAAATTCTCTGAAGCGACTAGATACTGATTTTTAGGAGGTATAGTATTTATACCCGAATAGCGTTATTTCGCTCACTGGTGCCAGAAATCGCGCCTTTGGCTGTATCAGAGCAAATCTACGGTTCGATTCCCGAATCAGAGATCTCCTGCACACCGATGCCGCGAACAACATAGATGTTTTCTAGCGAGCAGACCGACTTTGATCTCGTCTCTCTCTGTAGATAATTACCTCCCCTGGGATCACGAACAAAGAATGTGGTCGGTAACTGTGGTTATCACCCCTTTTTGCATTCGCTTAAGTCCCCCTGAGAAATGTAACCATCAAAGGTACGTCTTCTGTCTTATCGCCCTTGGTTCGTCCCCTTTACAAGGAATGACAGCTATGAATCTAGTTAGCCGCTCATCCGCTCATGAAACAAGAAAAAATAGGCGTGGCTAAACTATGAGTTAGACAGATAGCGAAAAGGCATGGATTTTGCGTAACAAAGTGTGCATGCTAATGAGGTGCAAAGGTAGTAAACAAGGTTGAGGGGCAACGGTGGGAGGCAAGCGGACGGATTTCTGTAGTCTGTTCTCATAACCTGTCACAGATACGCACTTTTTACACCTAGCTTGGGATCAGATGTGACAATCCTTTAAATGCAAGCCAAGCTGGAGAAACTGGAGCTCATGACTTCAACTCAACACGTTTCAGAGTGGCAGAAAAGCCACAGGAAAAACCTAGATCTAGTGTAGATAATACCAAGGAGTCTTAAACCTGGTATTGGCTGCTAAAGAGCGAGAAGCTCAGCAGCCCTAGTTAAACAACAACAAATCTATGCTGTCTACTTGAGCAAGCTGTGAAAGTAAACATTTCTTGTATGCAACTTACTGTCCTGAATTCCATAGCCTGTTGCAGTTGCTCCACATCCAGCATGATGCCTTTTCCAGTGTTACTGAGCATCTAAATGCCCTTGTTCTTGACTGTCCTTTTAGGCCAAATTGTTTCAATAGATCATAAATTGAGGCATCCACTAGACCTCTTGCACCTACTTCTACAGCTATGACATGCTGCAAACCCTTCACGTCTAAGTCCATGACCAAATCATTACATTTGGCACATTTTAAGGGGTGCTGCTCATATAAAATCTGCAATTGCTGTTTCTCAGTAACAGAATTGACTAATGTAGCAAACGTAATATCATTTCATATTGAGTGGATTTCACTTGGAAAAGGAAAACCTGATCCCAGAGGAAGTAGTATTTTACCTAGAACATATGTTGGGGTTTTTGAAGAGAAAACGTGAGGGTAAATTTATTTTCAGAAAAAGGCTGTGTTTAATGATGCCAAGAACATATGCATAGAGGAAGTAATGGAATTAAGAAATTTATGAACAAGCTTTCCAAAGTGTTGATGAGAAGTTAAAAATGTAACTGTTGACCAGTGCTGCTAGCGAGCAAGTTCTTCTTCTTCCTTCTTCCTCGTTCGCCCTGAAAAGGACGGTGGTTGCATTGTGTCTGTTTACGCCTAAGCTGTGATATCTGCACCTTTCGGTCGACACATCCGACTTCTGCACGGCATTTTTTAGGACCGGGTTTACCTTCCCATTGCGATCCGTGCTCGCTCAGCCAGCCTGCACTGCTGCAGACTGTTTCCAGGACCACCACGTGGAGGTGGAGCACGGTCTTGACCAGCTCTGGTTCGCTGGTCCTGACGCAGGCAGTCAAGCTATGAGTCGCTGACTGCGGTCTCTATTGCTGCGTCTTCTGGTCCCTAGTGAGCAAGTAACAATGCTTAATCAGACTTCACATTTTCTTGGTCAAAATAACATAATGCGACTGTAGTCTTGTTGGGCAACTTGAGCACAAAGATAGGAGAGAATATAAGAGTTATGCAGAGATCATTAGAAGGCAAGAAAGAGGGAAGATGAGTGAAAATCAAGAAACATTTTAAAAATGACTGCACGATAATGTCTCATTGTATGAGGAAGCATATTTTCGCATCAAAGCATACATAAAGCAACATTTTAAAAAGAGAAAAAAAATGACAGTGAAAGACCTTGTTTGGGGTCAATCAGGTGTGAAAGGCTTGGGAAAAATCAAATAAATACTGTTTTTCACAGGAGGATAAAGCTTAGAAAAGGCAGTTTTCACTTTATTATTCAACTTCCATCAGTCAAATTTTTTTTCACATGATCAGTTTGGAAGTGCTAGTTCATATAAGTCAGTTTTGCAGCACAAAACAGAGTGTGACAGGCGCAAAGGGTGAGTAATTTGCCATGCCCCTTAAGAATAAACGAAAGAATTACAATTGCCTTTATCATCATCATTACCTCTTTGCTCCCCGTGAGGCACTTCCTCAAAAAAAACTTGCTATGCCTTCCTGTCCTGTGCCATCTATTCAAAGTTCTTTCCACATCTTATTTATCCCTTTCATGCCTGTCTCCAGGATTCTTCTCCATGTCCTTTATTGTCTCCCATCTTTTTCTCTCTCTTACTTTGGGGTTTCCAGAACAGGAGCTGCCTTGATTGCTGTCAACTTTGTTTTCTCAGTGTGTATATCCTATCCAATGCCATTGTCTTCTCTTCAAATCTTATTCCACTGCTATTTTGACCTAGATGTACTGCCGCCTACTAAATCTCTAAAGTAATACCCAGTTATTGTGCTTGCTTCTGCGTTAATTTGTTGTTGTTGTTGGGACCTTTGCAATTTTTTCTGAAAGCCCTGTGTTGTTACTAGGGGTCTCGGATGAGACAAGGAAGGAAAAGGACTTCTGCTCTCCCAGGAAGTAGTACAAGGCAACTGATATGAGATGAGATAGTGCATGAGGCTGGGAACCTCATCATGTCAAACAAATTCCTACACAAACCACCGCTGTGAGAGCATGTGACGAATGCTTGGTGCAGGCTCCTTGCAAAGGGACCAGCTGCAGTGGTGGTTCCGTGCTCTGCAAAGAGCAAAATGGAAAATGATGATGACGGTGCACTCATCCATAGAGTAAAGAGCGAGTTGCGTGATACTGTGGTTTCCGTTGCGCCTTCTGGCCCAGTAGCGACGACTTCAGCACCTCTTCAATGGGAGAGTGGGCTCATCCCTGTCCCAACTGGCTGGGAAAATGATTTCGCCTGAACCTCGTCTGCTGTCCCATCCAGCTTCCCGCTAGGGATTGAAACCCCAACCTTCAGCGGGATTACTGGGGAGAACAGGGTCCGCCGCTTGTAGGTGAGGTAGGCTTGAGCATGAGAGGCTGAGAGACATTGTGAGTCTTATGTTTCGCATCATGCCCCATGGACCCCGGAAAATGATGATAAAAATGATGTGTTTGAAAGCAGAAAAAAAAAAAATAAGACAAGTGCATAATTTCACTTCAAACTATATAAAAGATAAGTATTTCCATAATAAGTATTAAAATCACTTCAAACTATATAAAAGATAAGTATTTCCATAAAGGGTATTAAAATCACTTCAAACTATATAAAAGATAAGTATTTCCATAAAGGGTATTAAAATCACTTCAACTATATAAAAGATAAGTATTTCCATAAAGGGTATTAAAATCACTTTAAACTATATAAAAGATAATTATTTCCATTCATTCATTCATAACCCTCCACTCCCAAAGGAGCATAGGCCTTCAACAAACACATGCCAAGTCCTCCTGTCACGTGCCATCATCTCAAGTTCTTTCCATGTTCTCCTCATCATTTTCACCTCTGTTTCCAACTCTCTTCTCCATGTACTTCTTGGTCTTCCTCTGCCTCTCTTGCCCTGGGGGTTCCAGAACAAGGACTGCCTTATAATGCTATCAACAGGTTTCCTCAGTGTGTGTCCTATCCATCGCCATCATCTTCTTCTCATCTCTTGTTCCACTGGCACTTGTCCAGTTCTTGTCATCAGTTCCACATTGGTAACCTTGTCATACCATTTTAATCCCTCTATTCTACGCAAGCACCCACCTATGAAAGTCTGTAGCTTCCCGGTTGTTGTCTTTGTTGCTCTCCATGTCTCCGAGCCATACAATAGGACTGACTCCACATTTGAGCCGAAGACTCCCACTTTCGTGTTGGATCCTATTTCTCTTGATCTCCATATATTTCCCAATGCAACGAAAGCTCCTCTTGCCCCCTGTATCCCCACCTTGACATCGCCGTCCGTCCCTCCAACTCTATCTATATTACCGCCAAGATATGTGTATGACTCCACATCTTGTATTGGCATTTCTTCAAGTTCAACCCTATTTTCATTACCTGCATTTATTCGCATTATTTTTGTCTTTTCCCTGTGTATTTTCAGACCCAATTGCTGTGACCTCTCATCGAGTGTTTTCAATCTGTCCTGCATCTGATTACGGTTATGGGACAGGAGAGCCAAATCATCAGCAAAATCCAGATCATCCAACTGCCCAGTCAGAGTCCACTGGACTCCATCTCTGTTGTGTGTTGTCGATGATCCCACAACCCAATCCACTGCCAGCAAGAAAAGAAATGGAGACAAGAGGCATCCCCGTCGCACTCCTGTTCCCATCCCAAATGGTTCCGCAAGCTGTCCTTCACGAAGAACTCTGCACGTCATGTCTCCATAGGTCTTCTCCATCAAATTAATGATCTCCAGGGGAACTCCACAATGCCCCATCAACCTCCAAAGCGATCCCCCGTCCACACCGTCAAATGCCCTCTCGCAGTCCACAAATCCGATGTATAGTGGTGAATTCCATTCCAGACTTTGTTCAACTATTATTCTCAAAGTGGCTATCTGGTCTGTACATGATCTGTTCCGTCGAAAACCTGCCTGTTCATCTCTCAATTTCTTGTCTATGGACTCCTTTAATCTCTCAAGGATAATCCTGTTCAATACCTTTCCTGGCACTGACAGTAACATTATTCCTCTACAATTTGTGCACTCTTGTAGATCTCCCTTCTTAGGCAACTTAACCAGATATCCCTCCATCCATTCTGCTGGTATCTCTTCTTTTTCCCAGACTTCACCAAGCAATTTATACAACACCTCTGTAGCCGTGTCGATATCCGCTTTGATGGCCTCTGCTGGAATGCCATCAGGTCCAGACGCTTTTCCATCTCCTAGAAGCTTTATGGCTTTCTTCACTTCTTCCCTCGTCGGTCTTTCACCGTTAATCTGTAGCTCCTCCTCTGCTGGCTGGATGTCCGGCGGGTTTTGTGGAGCTGGTCTATTGAGAAGGTCCCCAAAATATTCTGTCCACCTCTTCATTTGCTCTTGTATATTGCTGAGCAGTTTCCCATTCTTATCTTTTATGAGGCAACTTGTTTGCTTGTATTTCCCTGTTAGCTTCTTTGTGCTGCTATACAGTTCTCTCATATTTCCTTTGGCTGCAGCATCTTCTGCCTCTCTTGCCAACTCCTCAATATACTTCCTCTTGTCTCTTTTGATACTTCTTTTTACTTCTTTGTTTGCTTCTGTGTACACTTCTTGAGCCTTGGCTTTGGAACTTCTGGTTTTGCTTGTGTTTAACTCTGCTTTCTTGTTTTTTCTATCTTTTATCTTATTGATGGTTTCTGTTGTTATCCATGCTTTTTGTTGTCTTTCCCTTTTCCCCAGTATTTCTTTACATGTCTCCTTCCATACCGTTTTGACCTGCTGCCAATAGTCTTCTGTATTCTCTACATCTTCCAACTGTTGGAGCACTTGGAATTTGTTGGATACTGTGACCGCAAATTTGTCTCTTGTTTCTTGATTTCTTAGCTGTCCTACATTAAACTGTTGTCTATAATTTTGCATTGTTGCATATCTCTTGAGTTTCATTTTTACTTTGGCTATCAGAAGATGGTGATCTGATGCCACATCTGCTCCTCTATATACCTTTACATCCTGCAATGATGATCTAAACTTCTTCTTTATGCATATATGATCGATCTGATTTTCTGTTCTATGGTCTGGTGATATCCATGTTGCCTTGTGTATTCTCTTATGTGGAAACATGCTTCCTCCTATAGCCAGTTGATTTGAAGCACAGAAGTTTGCGAATAGTTCTCAATTTTCATTCATTACTCCTAGCCCATGTTTTCCCATGACTTCTTCAAATCCGGTATTGACTGTACCTATCTTTGCATTCATGTCACCCATCAAAATTGTGATGTCTCTTCTTTTTACTTTATCCATAATTTCCTGTAGTTTAGTATAAAATGCTTCTTTCACAGACTCTTCTTTGTCATTAGTTGGTGCATAACATGGATGACATTGACATGAATTTTCTTTTTAGCTGTTTTGAAAATAGCTGTTATTATTCTGGGTCCCACAGTTTCCCATTCAATGAGTGCTTTCTGTGCTTCTTTAGATAACATAAGAGCTACCCCTTCACTGTGGTGTGAACTTTCGTCTTCGTGTCCTGAGGACAGCACCAATTCACCTGTGATGAGTTTCTTCCTGTCTACCCCCTTCCACTTTGTTTCACACATTCCCAGAACCTCGATTTTGTATTCCCTCATTTCTGCTGCTACTTGTGCCACTTTCCCTTGTTCGTTCAATGTCCGAACATTCCAGGTGCCAAATCTGGAAGTTCTCCTAGAAGAAAGAAAGTTAGTCAGCAACACAGACTCTTTTCGGCTTTCTCTGTGTTGCATCATACGCCTCCCCGCGAGAGGACCTTCCCCTGTCTTGGATGGCTGTGTTTTATTTTCTTTATTTGACTTGTCCATATTTGTTGAAGTTTTTTGTGGTTTAAATTTTTTTTACAGGATGGGGTAACTGGCCCCATGCCCAACCCTCCTTAGTCGCCTTCTACGACATGCTTGGCAGGGGACAGTGTTACTATTCTTTGCTCCCCTTTCGGGCCCCGGTAACACACGGGTGATTATTTCCATAAAGGGTATTAAAATCACTTCAAACTATATAAAAGTTAAGTATTTCCATAAAGGGTATTAAAATCACTTCAAACTATATAAAAGATAAGTATTTCCTTAAAGGGTATTAAAATCGCTTTAAACTATATAAAAGATAAGTATTTCCATAAAGGGTATTAAAATCACTTCAAACTATATATATATGACATGCGCCCTAATATAACCGACTAGGTTGAACAGGACGCGCCTCGCCAAAACGAGGCAAAACTTTATAAAAAAAACTTCAAACTATATAAAAGATAAGTATTTCCATAAAGGGTATTAAAATCACTTCAAACTATATAAAAGATAAGTATTTCCATAAAGGGTATTAAAATCACTTCAAACTATATAAAAGATAATTATTTCCATAAAGGGTATTAAAATCACTTCAAACTATATAAAAGTTAAGTATTTCCATAAAGGGTATTAAAATCACTTCAAACTATATAAAAGATAAGTATTTCCTTAAAGGGTATTAAAATCGCTTCAAACTATATAAAAGATAAGTATTTCCATAAAGGGTATTAAAATCACTTCAAACTATATATATATGACATGCGCCCTAATATAACCGACTAGGTTGAACAGGACGCGCCTCGCCAAAACGAGGCAAAACTTTATAAAAAAAACTTCAAACTATATAAAAGATAAGTATTTCCATAAAGGGTATTAAAATCACTTCAAACTATATAAAAGATAAGTATTTCCATAAAGGGTATTAAAATCACTTCAAACTATATAAAAGATAAGTATTTCCATAAAGGGTATTAAAACACAAGTAGTTTTGACAACTAATAATAACTGATATAATTATTTTTTGTGCAGGTACGTTTTAAATATTTATTTATTCATTCTCCTTTTTGCTCCATATTGAGCAAGGAGCCACCACTGGAGCTGGACAATCAATCAATCAATCAATCAATCAATACCCTTTAGCTCCCCAAGGAGCATAGGCCTTCAACAAACACATGCCAATTCTTCCTGTCCTGTGCCATCCACTCAAGTTCTTTCCATGTTTTCCTCATCATTTTCACCTCTGTATCCAGTTCTCTTCTCCATGTGTTTTTTTTTTTTTTGGTCTGCCTCTGCCTCTCTTTCCCTGTGGATTCCAGAACAAGGACTGCATTGTAATGCAATCAACAGGTTTCCTCAATGTGTGTTCTATCCATCGCCAGCATCTTCTTCTCAGCTCTTGTTCCACTGGCACAAAGATGGGGGCGGTTTCTTGTGATAAATATTGATTGTCAGTTTCTTTTTTTCTTTCAAGGCGCCAACATGTACCACTGTATGCAAATGAGATTTATCTACATGTACCGCAGGATGCCAGAAAAATTAAGTGCCAAGGCACTTCTGATGACAACTGTGTCATACTTATGCTCTGTAAGGGGAACATTTCCAGAGTTATAGTATAAACAGCTCTGAGCTGGAGTTGGGTGCTGGCATGTTTAGTCTTTTATGAACCCGAGATCACATCATGTGATCAGATAGCCAGAGATCAGTTTTCAGATAGTCCAGGGTAAGAAAGTGGTCAGTCGAGGAAACCTTCTCGTGGAGAGCGGTTGAAGGCTGGGGCTTCAGACCTGTATCCATTTTGAATTCTTGGCTGTTGTTGTATTGGCAAGTTGATTGGGTAACGTTTTCTGCTATTTTGTCAGGTTGGTTAGTTCATTGTAACTAGTATGGTGATAGCACTGAGTTATAGAATTTATAGCGACAGTGTTGTACTACAGTTTTTGACTTTAGCCAAGTGTGACGCATTCCATGTACTCAGGTTGTTATGAGAGTTCATGATATTCTGTTCATGTTCATATTATCATTATTATAACTTTGTTTTAATGTTGAGACATTGAAAGTAGAGATTGTGAAGGCTGTGGTTTCCTTCTTCACTGAGACCATACTTTGTGTATGCCCCTAGCTCTGTTACAAGCTTTATTCATTAAGTTTCACTGCATACACACACAACTAGAATGTGTCAAACAACATTCCTAGTTCTGCTTTCCTTTTGGGCTTCTGGTTTCTTTTTGGACATTTCTGTATGGTTCAGCACCAGTTGTAGCTGTATTATTATTTTGGTTTCAATGTTTTAAAAGGACAAGTGACACAGCCCCATTTGAGCAGAAGTGTTACTTCCATATAATTCAGCTAATGCAAGGAATGCCTTTTTTTGGCTGGTATCATTCACGAAAAAGGTTCCTAAGTGTTCAAAGAAATTTTTTCATTTGAAATTTCTTCTTCATACATTCTCAGGCGTCTACTTGATTATTTTCAAAGAAAGCAGTGGTTAACTTCAGGCTATTTTCATCTCCATAGAGTTTTTCTGAAAATGGTATTGGTTATGGCCATATGTGTGTCTATGTTCATCTTTGAAGCATTCATTTGAAATGAGTGGACTGTTTCTTGCTTTCAGAATAAGGAAATATGTTGTATATTAAATCTTCTTTTGGAAAAAATTTGATTTCAGAGTGTTAAATCATGTAGTCGTTAACTCATACTGGCTACTAGTTGTTGAATCACGCTTTATTTGTTAAATGACGTGAATGTCCACCAGTTGATAAATGTAGATGTTGGGACTGGTGTAGTAAAGTGTAACGATTGTCAACTCATTAAACCCAGCACAGTTTTGGTCATACAGGTCATCTTGTCCTGGAACGTGATGAGGCTCCGACAAGAATGTGAGTGTAGACAATGAGTGTGTATATGAATGTCAGAACGCGAATGGTAGAATGATTCGATAGAGTTGACAAGTTGGTAGTACATCACTCATACTCACACTGTTCGAATTCAAGAAGTACTGGAACTACGGTGGTCTTTTTATAACATTTAATGAGACGCACACTTGGACAGTACGTGTATGGTTACAGGAACAAATGTCGACATAGACAGCATAATGTTGATCACAGGAATATCATCTTAAGTTAGCATTCATGCTTGGCAAATATCATAATGGAGCATTCGTAAATAAGCATTCAGAGTTCCATCATGTAAATCATCTGGCTTTACTGACTGGGCACGTCAGTCCATAACCAATATATAGGAAGGCTCCTAGACCTAATCTCGTCTAGCGAATATCCCTTCACGTAAAGTTCAATATATATATTTTCCATAAAGATATAGGAATCCCAGACATGGGTTCTCACATGTAGCAGTGATCTCTTGGTTCATCGAGCGATAGTACAGGCATCCCTTTTTCTCACTCGATAAATACAAAGTATATGGATTTCAACATGGCTGTGCTTCTCTCGTGAGCTTCACTCACTATTGGATACAGACCAAAATTGGTCATTCGTTAAATGTCCTCATTTCTTCATAGCTTCTATCATAGAGGTAATTGAATAATATCATATAATCTAGTGCTGATACATAGGAATGTCATCTTCCTTTGAATAAATATTCTTTTCAAAAGTACCACTGTGCATCTGCTTATCGACAACGATGGCGAAGCCCAAGTTCATAATAAATTGTGGTTTTACCTTTCTATGCGAAATATAACTTTGCCATTCCTTGGCAAAAGAGAATAAACACTGGGGTAAAGTACATACAACATGTCTAAATGACTATCACTTTTCCCCATCTACTTATAGATCACTTTTTCGGCGATAGGCCGGCTACAACAAAATTCGACATCCCGACAGGATGACAGCCATGAATCACACCCCTTGCTAGCGATACTTCCGCTGCATAGCCTTTGACCTTTTCTAGCGACAACCAACATAGTTCGACTTAGAAATGTAAAGATATCCATATATAAGACAGACTCGTCCTACTCATACAAACACTACGTATAAATTCAGGCCATAGAAATACTGAAGCAAGAACAATCTATTCCTACCCAGCCAAAGAATAAATCGCAGTAGGCCTAAATTCGTCCGCGGAGTCCGATCGAAGATGACGGAACTCATTTCAAGGGAAGTAACTCAAAAATGACTTCTCCTTAAGCACTTAAAAAAGGAAATACTTTGTTTACAAAATATTTGCGAACATAATAAGTATATAAATGTATTATATTGCAAGATAGTAAAGATTGCACTTTACAGTCTTACCACACCTCCCGGGAAAAAAAAAAAAAAAATTTTTTTTAAAATACATCTAGGAGCAACGTAGAATAGGCTCACAACGCAAGAATACTGCGCAGATGAAAATATCAGGAATAACTATAATTCCTAATATGACCGGTGAGAATATATCTCAAAATCTGAGAGAAATTGTTTCTCTACGAATAAATGTTTCCAGGAAGGTGTGATGTACGTATAATACAATTCTGGTAATTATACAATGCATACCAAAAATTCACACTATAATCTTAAATTTATGATTTATGAAGAAACAATCATCAAAGAACAGCGGTGAATAAACATCAATAAACCGCTAAGTAGAGATACCATCATTCTATTATTAAATTACAAATGTGTATCTTAGTAAAGAAACAAAAAAAATAACTGTTGTAAAGTTATACATATTAAAAAAAACCAATATTTAACAGTTAAGTGGCATCATGTGGGCATCTGGACAGAATGTCCGCCATCACATTTTCTGAACCACGGATAGCTCGTACCGAGAAATGAAAAGGTTGAAGAGCGATTGCGTATCGAGTTGATCTCGAGCTCTTCAAGTTCTTACTTTGGATAGCCGTAAGAGCTTTTTGGTCAGTTTCCACCACGAAATGCGCGCCCAGAAGGAATCTTTGGAGTTTGAGAATTGACCAAACCATTGCCAATAATTCACGGTCTAAAACCGAGTAATTCCTTTCTGCAGCATTAAGTTTTCTGGATATATACATTACAGGATGCAGAGTTCCAGAGTACTCTTGCATTAGTGCCGCTCCAATCCCAGTGGATGAAGCGTCACTACGAAGAACGAATGTCTTATCTGTTGTAGGTAACACTAAAATAGGTGGTGATGAAAACATAGTTTTGATCTTCTCTAGTGAAGATTGGCATTCATGAGACCAGTGAACCATGTTAGGCGACCCTTTCTTTAATAGTGTAGAGAGAGGTGCCATGATAGAGGACAGATTCGGAATGAAACGTCCATAAAATTGTATGAGACCTAAAAGACTTCGCACTTGCTTTTTAGTCCTAGGGATAGAGATGTTAAGTATCTTAGTGATATTATGGTCTTCTGTCTTCAAGAAACCGTGACCTACTCGATGGCCTAAGAAAGCAATTTCGCTAAAGCCAATACAAGCTTTGGATGGTTTTGCTGTCAGGTTATACTCACGCAGAGTTGATAATAATTCAACTAACCCTGAATAGTGATCTTCCCAAGTATCGCTGAAAAGACAGATGTCGTCTAGATAAGCAATGACATCTGACCGATACGATAGGATTCGACGCATCATGCGTACAAATGTAGCTGGTGCGTTCATAAGGCCGAAAGGCATAAAATTCCATTGGAAAAGGCCTCTGGGAGTAGAGAAAGCGGTAAGAGGTTTGGCGCGTTCGGATAATGGAACTTGCCAATATCCTTTAGACAAATCAAGTTTAGTGAAAAAATGCGATTTAGAAAGACGAGTAAGTAGTTCTTCCAGTAAAGGCATAGGTTCAGCATCGAACTTCGTAACTTGATTCAATTTGCGATAGTCAACGCAAAGACGTATGTTATTGTCTTTTTTTCGAACAATAACCATCGGCGAAGAATATGCAGAAGTGGATGGTTCGATTATTTGTAAATCTATCATTTCATCCAACTCCTTTTCAACCTGTGTTTGGAAATGTATAGGGATAGGATAAGGTCTAACCCTAATTGGAGTATGTTCAGTTAGAACAATGTCATGCTCAATGACATGAGTTTGTCCAGGGATGTCAGTGAGGACATCCTGAAATGTTTGTAACATAGACGAAACTTGTCGCCGTTCTCCTAGAGACAAATCAGGAGAAACAGTAACGTCTTTCCATGATTCACTAGAATGAAGTGGGATCATTGGAAGCGGAAGATTAACATCCGAAAAACTTGTTTCCTCATCCTGTATTACAGACAGTGATGAGTAATGACCATGTTTGACATGAGAATCGTCCGTTGCCTGGAAAATAGGCTGTAGATAGTCAGGACGTTCATGGAACTCCGTAAGCATATTGATGTGGAAGGTTTTATGCTTCCCGTTGATATCGACGATGTAGTCAACATCTGAAATTTTTCGATATTATATCGTACGGACCTTTCCAACTAATAAGGAGTCTATTTTCACGACAAGGTAGCAAAACAAATGCTTTGTCACCAGGACAAAGTTGTCGTAAAGTTCTCTTCTTATTAGCAAATTGTCTTGCCTTCTGCTTAGCAAATTCAGAAGAGGACGTTGCCAATTTGCATGCTTCTATAATCTTCTGTCTCAGCGCGATGACATACTCGTAAGAAGATTTTGTGTCATCGTCAATATTGTCAGCTGTTATAAGATCATGCAGCAAAGACATTGGGCCGCGCGGTCGCGCGCCAAAGACAAGTTCAAAGGGAGAAAACCCTGTATGTTCATTGGGGACCTCTCTGTACGCGAAGAGGGCCGCGGGTAAAACCCTATCCCAATCTTGAGGATGATCCTCAGTTATCTTCCCTAATAAGTTCTTAAGTGTTCTATTTAGTCGCTCGACCATCCCATTGGACATAGGATGATAGATGCTACTCAAAGATCTCTCTATCTGTAGAGTAGACATTACTTGAGACATGGTATCCGATATCAGTTGGGTGCCATGATCTGATAATATTTCTCCGGGGAATCCCAGCCGAGAAAATATAAGCCAAAGAGCATCTGCAATGTCAGCGGTAGTAATGCTCTTTAGAGGGATAGCCTCTGGCCAACGTGTGCACATGTCTACACACGTTAAGATAAACTGATGTCCTCTAGCAGATTTGATCTTGAATGGACCAATGATGTCTATCGCCATTTTCTGGAATGGACGAATAGGAATATCTGCAGCCTGAATAGGCGCAGCATGACGAGGACCTTTGGATTTGACTTCTTGACATACTTTACAGGATCGACAATAGATCCGTATGTCCTTGTTCACAAAAGGCCAAAAGAAAGCCGCAAGAACTCTTGACTTTGTACGGGAAAAACCCATGTGACCAGCACACTGAGAGTCGTGTGCATGTTGTAAGATCTTAACTCTCAAATTCTTGGGTACAAGAATTTGAGAATGACTTGACTTAGTGGAGTCTTGCACCATACGTACAAGTACGCCATTCTTCATTGTAATCCAAGATTTACAATTTGAATCTTTATTCGGATCACCTTTCGTTACAAGAGTGAAGAATTTCTTAAGAGTCGGATCTTCTTCTTGTTGTTTTATGTTTTATATCATCAACTGTGTACCTTTAGTAATAGCAATTAACTATCAGTTGATTCTTGTACATCAATTTATATGATCAACTATATTTTAAATAGTGTATGTCGATCAGGCACAAAACAAAACAGTTATACAGGAGAACATGAAAACATTTGCGGAGATGAAATAAATCAAATGGGAAAAACAATAAAAGATAAACCGCAAGAGGATAACAAATACAAATAACGCCACAGTATATAAATATAAATTGAGAATAGAACTGAAAGATAGAATAGGGTAGACCAACAAATTACAAACAAATCAAAACAAACTAAAGAACAGAGGAATATTACAAAAAACAACAATGAGTACAGTCTTCACAGCTAACACTAATAGCAACAGCTGTCGCAGCAAATTTTCAATCAAGAAAATTGCACCTATAGAAACGCACACATCAGACCCTCTATTACGTGGGATACTCTGTTGTGTGACACCGCCCAACCAAAACAACAACCCGCTGGATACAAACAAATATCACATATAAATATTTAAACATAAATACATAAATGCATAAATAGTATGGCAATATGATGTAAATAGAGTGTTGCAGAAAGAATGTGTTGTAAAGAAGGCTCAGTTACACTGCCTAATAGTACAGTACTGTGGTACTTTATTAAACAAATACTTCTGGTCTAATTATTTTAAATTCAACACAGAAATAGAAGCTCCATCGTTGATGTGAATGATAACAATCGATGTAGGACTTCTCAGTTCAATAACATTTCCTTTCGCAAACACTGTCAAATATTCTCCAGTCCTGATGTGTAATGTTCTATGTTTCAACCAAGCTTGCTGTGTAACACTGTCAGTTGTATGGCAAATGTCCAACGAACCAAATGTCAACAAACGCTGACCTAGTTACCGCATACTCTCGACAGGACAGGTCACGCTGACATCACTGTAGAGTTGTACTGTTGATGTATTTGTGTGTCGTAACAGACCCCAAGGAACGTCTGGTCTCAGTAGTTTACTTCTCAATATGGTCACTGTGCAGGTTGACCCAGGAAGCTGGCACACCAGTTGTTAAATCATGTAGTCGTTAACTCATACTGGCTACTAGTTGTTGAATCACGCTTTATTTGTTAAATGACGTGAATGTCCACCAGTTGATAAATGTAGATGTTGGGACTGGTGTAGTAAAGTGTAACGATTGTCAACTCATTAAACCCAGCACAGTTTTGGTCATACAGGTCATCTTGTCCTGGAACGTGATGAGGCTCCGACAAGAATGTGAGTGTAGACAATGAGTGTGTATATGAATGTCAGAACGCGAATGGTAGAATGATTCGATAGAGTTGACAAGTTGGTAGTACATCACTCATACTCACACTGTTCGAATTCAAGAAGTACTGGAACTACGGTGGTCTTTTTATAACATTTAATGAGACGCACACTTGGACAGTACGTGTATGGTTACAGGAACAAATGTCGACATAGACAGCATAATGTTGATCACAGGAATATCATCTTAAGTTAGCATTCATGCTTGGCAAATATCATAATGGAGCATTCGTAAATAAGCATTCAGAGTTCCATCATGTAAATCATCTGGCTTTACTGACTGGGCACGTCAGTCCATAACCAATATATAGGAAGGCTCCTAGACCTAATCTCGTCTAGCGAATATCCCTTCACGTAAAGTTCAATATATATATTTTCCATAAAGATATAGGAATCCCAGACATGGGTTCTCACATGTAGCAGTGATCTCTTGGTTCATCGAGCGATAGTACAGGCATCCCTTTTTCTCACTCGATAAATACAAAGTATATGGATTTCAACATGGCTGTGCTTCTCTCTCGTGAGCTTCACTCACTATTGGATACAGACCAAAATTGGTCATTCGTTAAATGTCCTCATTTCTTCATAGCTTCTATCATAGAGGTAATTGAATAATATCATATAATCTAGTGCTGATACATAGGAATGTCATCTTCCTTTGAATAAATATTCTTTTCAAAAGTACCACTGTGCATCTGCTTATCGACAACGATGGCGAAGCCCAAGTTCATAATAAATTGTGGTTTTACCTTTCTATGCGAAATATAACTTTGCCATTCCTTGGCAAAAGAGAATAAACACTGGGGTAAAGTACATACAACATGTCTAAATGACTATCACTTTTCCCCATCTACTTATAGATCACTTTTTCGGCGATAGGCCGGCTACAACAAAATTCGACATCCCGACAGGATGACAGCCATGAATCACACCCCTTGCTAGCGATACTTCCGCTGCATAGCCTTTGACCTTTTCTAGCGACAACCAACATAGTTCGACTTAGAAATGTAAAGATATCCATATATAAGACAGACTCGTCCTACTCATACAAACACTACGTATAAATTCAGGCCATAGATATACTGAAGCAAGAACAATCTATTCCTACCCAGCCAAAGAATAAATCGCAGTAGGCCTAAATTCGTCCGCGGAGTCCGATCGAAGATGACGGAACTCATTTCAAGGGAAGTAACTCAAAAATGACTTCTCCTTAAGCACTTAAAAAAGGAAATACTTTGTTTACAAAATATTTGCGAACATAATAAGTATATAAATGTATTATATTGCAAGATAGTAAAGATTGCACTTTACACAGAGCTAGGTTTTAACAAGTATAATTTTAACACTTCTTTGTGTATCACCAAAAAGTCGTCTGCTTGAAAAGCACTGTTCAGTGGAATTTGCTTTCCTTTTGCTTTAATGTGTTTGTCAGTTTGTTTCATGTTGTTATCATTTCATTTTACCAATATTTTTCTCCTTGCAGGCTGCTGAAGAATCTCAGAAGAAAGGTGTTTTTATCATCAGCACTCCTTTGACTGATGTGACTGAGGAAATAATTCATGATGTTGTGACTCAAAGTAATTTCCAGTATGTTATTGTCATGACAACAGCCAGCCCAGTTCTCCACCCAGGAGCAACCTCTGCTGACAGTGATGCAGCATTCACCAACTTTGAAGATAAAGTGCTGGAATGGATGGGAAATATGGTAAATGGTACATATTTGTATTTCATAAAGCAGAATTTGTTTCAGTATCCAACATAGGTGATATTAACACAACACTATTAGGAGTATCAACTAACATCATAAAATAATGTAATAATTGCAAAGTAAAGTAATGTTAGGAGTAATAATAATTACTAACATCATAATGTAATGAAGAAAAAAATGACTGTAAGGAATAACAATAATTACTAACATAAAATATTGTACATGTTGGTAACCTAGAATCCGAAGTGCTTGAGGATGGGCATTTTCAGATTTTTTTCGGTTTTAGGATTTCGCCCAAGGTAGCCAAAGTCGCTGTTACGTACATTTATTACCTAAGGGGGTAGTCTTCGGTCCTGCCAAATGTACGCACCGGTCTTAATATAGTTATATTATTTGTGCGTTCGATTGATTCACGCACTGACGTGCACAATGCAGTGTGAGTTGCTTTGGACGCACGGGTAACCTAGTTGAGGAAATTGTGACGTCATGTTTTGTATGGGGCAGTACGGACCATGTTGATGTCCGTGGAATATTTCTTGTATTCGGGGCAAGTTTGTGGAAGCCATTATTTCTATTGATATATATATTGGTCTTCATGTCGAAGCCAATAGTGGAAGTATCATGTAAGTGTCGCCCCATTTCACATTGAATGTTTATTGAGTTTTAATTGAAGTATCAGGCCGCTCCTAGTTATGGTCTAGCGGGAATCCATCGTAGTATGTCATTCCTAGAATGGACAAACGGAGTCGATTGCCTTGTTTGAATTACCGTAGAGGGAGGATACCTACGAGGAAACGAAGTTAATTGATTTTGTATGCTTCATATGTTTTAATATGCCGTTTCGCCAATGCCAAAGTCATGGCATGGATTTTGGGAGAGGTTAGTCAACAGAAGACTCTAACCTGATTGTATTGTCGTGTATAACTTTGTCTGGATTATATATATGCTACATAAGTATTGTATGAAGAAAGTCTGGGAATTTTACGGGTATGATATCAAAGATTGATCCTTGAACATGAATCCGTTTACCACGATAGACGTCCTTGGAAGAAGGTCAACGGACTTCATTGTAAATGTATATTAGAGGGTAACAGAAGTGATCCTCAGCTCACGTGGATAGAAGAGGACTTGATTGTTGAAGTATCTCCAAGAATTTAAGAGTATGATCAGCAACTTTAAAGTATGACATTTTGCATCTGTAATCTGTAACCATGACCGTCTTGTGTATTCCCGTCTGTATCGTGTCAATAAATAATATGTACTTTCACCAACGACTTGCGTGCAGTCCTGAATTGGAAAATTGACTACTACTTGTTGGAGTTCAACTTAAGAACACTTCTGAGATATTTTCATTGAGAAAACCATTCGCGTATTTTAAGCTAGCATAGACCAGTGACACCATACACTAGCTTACAACTACCTCTTGACCAATAGAATGAACATCCAACAGTAAATGGTATGCCAGTGTGGTCTGGAAATAAATAATTTCACAGGAACGGACTCAATCCAAGTATCGATTGAAAAGAAGATTTGAACTTTCATGGCGACAACATCTCAAACTTGGAACCTAGTGTGATGATGAATCAGAATCAACTTACGGTTACCAAATGTTCAAGGTCATCAATCAACCTCCACGTCAAGTTTTACAGTGACTGACTGCCTTGGGATCACCTATTCGTCATTATTACGTGCGAGCTGTTGTTATATACGCAGAGCGAAGTATTTTATCCTCAGACGTACATCCACGGAGACGAGGCACAGTTTTTCTTGCACGCGAGATAAGTATAAACGAAGTATCGTTATACACTTTATTACGTAGCTGTGCCTCATGTAGTTATGTCCACATATATATTTGTTATGTTATATTTTATATGTTTTATATTCGTCGTGGGAGGTAGGGAGGTTGATCTGACGAACGAGATCCATCTCGAAGCCAATTCGGGCTCTTCGTCAGACGTTCTGTAGGGCTCGTCTTGTAAGTTTCAATTGAGCGATAATTCCGGTCCAAGGCTAGAAACCTTGCCGAAGTTCCGATCGCTAATTGTTCCTTATGATAGTATCTGTTTAGCTGTTTCGTCACGTTTACTTGTTGTTTTTGGTAGTTATTTTTACTCGTATTTAGTTTTATGATGAATTTTGTTTGTATTATGCGTCCGTCTCACCTTTCCTGTCGTTCAGTTTTTTACAAAACCTATGTTTTTACACTGTATTGTCAATTGTCTTGTTGATTATCTGATCGTAGTTGTCATCGTAAATTTTTACGATATTCTATTTTAGTTACACATTTCTATTTTTGTTGATTTCTACGATTGTGTTCACTCGTCTTTGATTATCGTGTCGTGTCAGTATTGTGCTATTGTCTGTCACGTTATTGCTTTCACACCATTTCATGTTATAAATTACATTATTGATTATTAATATTATTGCCTATTATATAACTTGATTTTACCGTTCTAGGACAGGAACGAAGACCACTAGTTGTAGTAACACTTTTAAGTAGTATTATTACATAATAATATTGAATAATGTCTACCTTAGACTATTTTATTAAGCAGGCTAAGGCGCTTAATATACCTCAGGAAGAGATTAGAGCATTTGCACTTGCAGAATATAAGAAAGCTCAAGAAATAGAAGCTGAACAGAGAAAGCTAGAAACTTTAAGATTACAAAATTTGAAATCTGAGGCTGAGGAAGAAGAGAAAAAAATGAGATTAGCCGCTGAATTAGAAGAAAAACGATTTCAGCGAGAGGCAGAACAGAAGCAAAGGGAGGCTGAAGTAAGACTTAAGATTGAGATGGAAAATAAACAAAAGGAAATGGAAGTTAAACAAAAGGAAATGGAAGTTAAACAAAAGGAAATGGAAAATAAACAAAAAGGAAATGGAAGAAAGAAGATTAATAGCTGAACAAAATACAATACGACTTCAGCTTGAGATGGAGGAGAATGATAAAAAAAGACAGCATGAACTAAAATTAGCAGAGTCAGAATATGAGAGACTTAGGTTAACTCATGAAGCTAATTCTCAGAGAACTTTTGAAAGCCAAACTTCATCCAGACATGATCATTTTAAGGAAATTCACCTTAAATTACCTAAATTTAATCCCCCGTCGGATGACGTAATATTTTTCCTAGATAGATTTGAGGCCACTTGTGGGTCTTATAACGTGGATAAAACACTGTAATGCACATATTTATCCAGGTTACTTACTGGGGATGCTTTAGCAGTTTATCATACTACCAGTATTAATGAGAAGAATGATTATAATGCTCTTAGAGCCGCACTTCTGAAGAAATTTCAAATGACAGAAGATGAATACCGATTAAGATTTCGTACATTGCTACCGCAATCAAGCAGAAATTTCAGTGATTTTCTGTCACAAATACGACTAACCCTAGAAAGATGGATCGAATTATCCAAAATTGAAAAGTCGTATGAAGGTCTCTTCGATTTACTGATGCGCGATAAGGTACTATCGTCTGTAAATCCTACATTTCTCGCATTTTTACACGAACGGAAACCTTTATCAATGAAAGACTTAGAAGAACATGCAAAAAATTTTTGCACTGCTCACCCAACCATGGATCTAAGTAATGCACAGATTAAGAGTGAATTGCCTGTTGCTTTTGCAGCACAACAAAACAATTTTTCACGAAATCGTTCCTTTAGTGCTGACAGGTATGTCAATAAGGGAAATAATTACAATTTTAACAATGATAACTTTTACAAGGGGAAGCAATTTCAACAATCTGCTCCATTTAATGTTTCTTGGAACCAAGCTCACAGATCGCGAGATTTTGGTAACAATAATTTTAAAAATAATCAAGGACATTATAATAAACAAAACTGGAGATCAAGATCTCAGGGTCCGCAAAACAGACAAGGTTCTTGGAATAAAAATTTTAAAGAACATCATAACTTTAATTATACAAATTATCGGACTCATCCAAATTTTAACTCAAGCAGAAACGACAATTATGGCAATTTTAATGCAAATAATCAAAATCGATCGCGTCGTAGAGATAGATCGTCGAGTAATACATATAGACATTCTAATGTCTCTTTAATTGATACACAGGCTAACATTGAACAGGGTAAAGTAGCTGAAACTCACAATGCTATGTCTTGTTCTCTTAATTGTACCCAGGTGAAAGACTGTCCAGAATGCTCGACTCTTTTCCAGCCTAGGGCGATCACGACGCTGCGTTGCGGACATACCTTGCCTAGTCTACCTGCAGTCTGTACGGCCACTGCTGCGTCAATACACCAGGGACAGGGCTCTCTTAAGTTTAACAAGGGATTTGTCAACAACATTTCATGCTCTCTCCTATTTGACTCCGGTTGTAGTACTGTGGGCGTCCGGACTTCGCTGATCAACCCAAGTTGTGCCACGGGCAGGGTTGTCAAGTGTGTGACATTTGGAGGCACCGTCGAAACATTTCCCACAGCTATTATTGACCTTAATACACCATTTTTTTCAGGAAAGATCCAGGCATGTCTCCTTCCAAATCCAATTTGCGATGTCATACTTGGTCGCATACATGGTATTAAAGAGTGTACACCACAGCAAATTGCTGAATGGGAAGAGCGACATATTCAAACTGCAAATGCAGTAGTGACTAGAGCGCAAGCTACTAATATGTCGCATGATACACCTATTGAACCTACAGTTCATACCACTTCTGATGATGATGCTCCTATTTCACGGGAGTTGTTTGCAACATTGCAAAAGAATGATGATTCATTAAAAAAATTTTTTCAGTATGTGAACAAAAATAATACCAGCAACAAACTTGCAAAATCTAGACATGACTTTATACTCAAAAATGGGATTTTGGTTAGAGTAATACGGGAAAAAGATTCATCCTTATGTTATCAGATCTTAGTTCCATCCTCTATGAGATCTCGTATATTACGACATGCGCATGACTCGCAATGTGCGGGCCATATGGGTTTTTCATGTACCAAATCCAGAGTGCTTTCGGCATTCTACTGGCCAGGCGTCCATAGGGACATCACTCTCTATTGTCGGTCCTGTTTGATATGTCAGGAAGTTAAGGTACGGGGTCCATTTCATGCGGCTCCTATTCAAGCTGCGGACATCCCGATTAGACCATTTGATAAAATGGCTATAGACATTATTGGTCCGATGCTTCCATCTGCTAGAGGGCATACGCATATTCTTACGTGCATTGACATGTGCACTCGTTGGCCTGAGGCCATCCCTCTCAAGAACACTTCATCTGCCAGTGTAGCAGAGGCATTGATGTTAATCTTCTCACGCATTGGTTTTCCACGGAAAATCTTGTCGGATCATGGGGTTCAGTTCATTTCTGAATCCATGTCTCAAGTTATGAAGACATTAGGTATAGACAGATCTCTTAGTTCTATTTATCATCCGATGTCAAATGGGTTAATTGAGCGTCTCAATAGGACACTCAAGCAGTTGTTGGGTAAGATGACCCAAGACCATCCCCAAGACTGGGATCGGGTCATACCCGCTGCTCTGTTCGCGTATCGCGAAGTACAAAATCAAGCCACGGTGTTTTCTCCATTCCAGCTAGTTTTTGGCATGCAACCACGCGGTCCGATGTCGTTAATCCACGACTTATTGGTTCACGAGAATATTGAAGAGGAAACTCAATCCTCTTATGAGTATGTGATCTCTCTGAGAAAGATAATCATAGATGCTTGTAGACTAGCTACTGCATCATCCGAACAAGCCAAAGAAAAAGCTCGTCTTTTTGCAAACAAGTATAGACGTCTTCGCCAGCTTATTCCTGGTGACGAAGCTTTTGTATTACTCCCTGCGCATAACAATCGTCTTTTAATTACCTGGAGAGGTCCTTTCAGGATCATCTCAAGAATATCCGATGTCGACTACATCGTTGATGTTAATGGTAAACATAAAACCTTCCACATTAACATGTTGAAGGAGTATTACTCACGTCCTGATTATCTACAGTCAGTGTTCCAGGCAACTGACGATCCTACACCTCCTATTCAACACTATTCTAGTTTATCAGTCATCCAAGAAGAAGAATCTTCTTTCGATGATGTACAACTACCAATACCAGTTGTACCACTCCATTCCACTGAGAAATGGAATGATGTTACGATCTCATCTACTCTTTCGGCTGATCAACGTCAGCAAGTCTCTAATATTCTACACTCGTATGAGGATGTCCTCACTGACATCCCAGGTCATACGTCAGTCATCCAACATGACATTATTCTGACTGACGATACGCCTATTCGAGTTCGTCCATATCCTATCCCTTTACACTTTCGTGATAAGGTTGATAAGGAATTGGATGAGATGCTTCAATTAAATATAATTGAACCATCTTCATCACCATATTCTTCTTCTATGGTAATCATTAGGAAGAAGGACAACAATATACGTCTTTGCGTAGATTACAGGAAATTAAACAAAGTTACAAAATTCGATGCGGAACCGTTACCTCTTTTAGACGACTTATTGGAGAAATTATCTCATGCCACATTCTTTTCGAAATTTGACCTTTCAAAGGGCTATTGGCAAGTGCCACTCACTCCTAAAGCAAAGCCATTCACCGCTTTCTCGACGCCACGGGGTCTTTTTCAATGGAATTTTATGCCATTCGGATTAATGAATGCGCCAGCTACCTTTGTACGCATGATGCACCACATATTGTCTCATCGTCCCGATGTCATTACTTATATAGATGACATCTGTCTTTTCAGTGACTCTTGGGATGAACATATTCATGGATTAAAAGCTTTACTTTCTACCTTAAGGGATTATAACTTAACAGCGAAACCTTCAAAGGCTTTTGTCGGTTTTCATGACATCTCATTTCTGGGTCACCGCATAGGTCATGGTTTCATGTATACAGAAGACAGTTACGTCTCTAAAATTTTAAACATCTCAGCACCTAAGACAAAAAAAACAAGTTAGATCTCTTTTAGGACTAATACAGTTCTATTCAAAATTCATCCCTCATTTGTCTACTATAACTGCACCTTTTTCGTCTCTACTGAAGAAAGGCACATCTAATGTAATAAAGTGGTCGCAGGATCACCAAACGGCGTTGGACTATATAAAACGATTTTTTTCAAAGGAACCGTTTTTGAGGTTGCCTAACAAAAATCTCACTTTCATTCTTCGCAGTGATGCATCTTCTTACGCTATTGCTGCAGTTTTGATGCAGGAATATAACGGCACCTTATTTCCGGTGATGTACGTGTCCAGAAAACTTACGGAGAGCGAACTCAAATACTCCGTTCTGGATAAAGAGCTCCTCGCATTAGTGTGGGCAATCACAAAACTGGAACGTTACCTCCTCGGCTCACACTTTGTGGTGGAATCTGACCAGAAAGCTCTTACCGCACTGAACACGAAGAACGTTAAATCATCGAAGTCAGCGCGTTACGCTATAGCGCTTCAACCATTCAATTTTGAAATACGAGCTATTCCTGGAGTGAAGAATGTGTTCGCAGACTGTTTATCGAGATGCCCAAGCGAACTTGTCGAAACTAAACCACTTCCAGATGTTGAAACATCCTTACCGATAACATGAATAACTTTGTACATTATCATTGATAGTACATCTATAAAGACTGGTTATATAACTGAAGTATTCGTATAAGTATAACTTTCATGATATACTTACTTATAGATTATAACATTACTTCTTGTGTAGTAACGTTTTATTAGAACGGGAACAGTGGTATTAGAGTAACATTTTATTAGTACGGGAACATTGGTACTACAGTAACTTTTTATTAGTATGGAAACATTGTTAAGAGCGACAAATATACATTTGTTATTCCTATGGAACATATTACACTACATATCGTGTTCGAGAATATATTTTATCGTGTATGGAACATTGAGAACATCGTCTCGTCGATTTCTAACTAGTTGTAACTGAACATTGACAATGAGTGATATTATAATTACTTAGAATATATTAGTAACTGGTTATTTGCTGGTAATTAAGAAATATATTAATTAGAATAATTCAATTTAATCTATTTAATTAATTATGGATCACACACATACTAACTTTTTAGTTGTCACGTAATACCTGCATTCACGAGTCTTAGTTATGATATCTCACTGTTAGATCACTAGTCAACCGTACTAGTGTTAGAAAACATTAAGGGTGTTGATTCTTAAAGTGTTTAATTTTGCATTTCTTCATTTTTGCACATTGTATTTTCAATTTTTCTGTTTTATTGATTCTCTTGTCATTGATTATCATCAGTGTTGCTGTTCATTTTCATTTTTGAAATCATATGTTTCAAATTTTTTTTTTGAAAACTTAGTTGAATTTATTATCATCTTTTTTTATGGTTTTTTCATTTTTCATTTTCAACTTGTTTTTACTTCGAATATTACCACATCATTCCAAAGTAGGTCGATTGTGAATGTGTGCTTTAATGCATACTATCATTTAGTTATATTGATTTCGTTTAATATTCTTTTCTTAATATGATATAACTTTATGCATTTCATATCTTGTGGTAGTTTTGACTCACCTCTCTCGGGTACTAAGTTCAAAAAAATTAATAGAATTAATTTTTTTAAGGTGAGGTAATAAGGGAGCTGTTACGTACATTTATTACCTAAGGGGGTAGTCTTCGGTCCTGCCAAATGTACGCACCAGTCTTAATATAGTTATATTATTTGTGCGTTCGATTGATTCACGCACTGACGTGCACAATGCAGTGTGAGTTGCTTTGGACGCACGGGTAACCTAGTTGAGGAAATTGTGACGTCATGTTTTGTATGGGGCAGTACGGACCATGTTGATGTCCGTGGAATATTTCTTGTATTCGGGGCAAGTTTGTGGAAGCCATTATTTCTATTGATGTATATATTGGTCTTCATGTCGAAGCCAATAGTGGAAGTATCATGTAAGTGTCGCCCCATTTCACATTGAATGTTTATTGAGTTTTAATTGAAGTATCAGGCCGCTCCTAGTTATGGTCTAGCGGGAATCCATCGTAGTATGTCATTCCTAGAATGGACAAACGGAGTCGATTGCCTTGTTTGAATTACCGTAGAGGGAGGATACCTACGAGGAAACGAAGTTAATTGATTTTGTATGCTTCATATGTTTTAATATGCCGTTTCGCCAATGCCAAAGTCATGGCATGGATTTTGGGAGAGGTTAGTCAACAGAAGACTCTAACCTGATTGTATTGTCGTGTATAACTTTGTCTGGATTATATATATGCTACATAAGTATTGTATGAAGAAAGTCTGGGAATTTTACGGGTATGATATCAAAGATTGATCCTTGAACATGAATCCGTTTACCACGATAGACGTCCTTGGAAGAAGGTCAACGGACTTCATTGTAAATGTATATTAGAGGGTAACAGAAGTGATCCTCAGCTCACGTGGATAGAAGAGGACTTGATTGTTGAAGTATCTCCAAGAATTTAAGAGTATGATCAGCAACTTTAAAGTATGACATTTTGCATCTGTAATCTGTAACCATGACCGTCTTGTGTATTCCCGTCTGTATCGTGTCAATAAATAATATGTACTTTCACCAACGACTTGTGTGCAGTCCTGAATTGGAAAATTGACTACTACTTGTTGGAGTTCAACTTAAGAACACTTCTGAGATATTTTCATTGAGAAAACCATTCGCGTATTTTAAGCTAGCATAGACCAGTGACACCATACACTAGCTTACAACTACCTCTTGACCAATAGAATGAACATCCAACAGTCGCCCAAAAATCGGTTTGAAAATCGCCCAAAAGTCAGTCGAAAAAACACTTGATTTTCGGTCTGTTTTGGTTTTCGTATGCTCGGATTTTGGGTTACCAACCTCTGCAAAATCTAGATCATTAACTTTTGACTCTGGAACAATGCTCAGAGCATTGGTCAGATTTGACTTTCGTGCCAAAACAACTCTCTGAGCGTTGACTTTAGTCTGTCACAAATTAAAATTATGGCACATGGTGGAAAATAATTGTGGAGTCAAAGAGTTAAGCTGTTTAGTCAGAGTCCACTGGATTCCATTTCTGTTGATTGAGGTCGATGTTTTCATAACCCAATCTATTGCCAGTAGAAAGAGAGATTATATATTTACCTTCATCATAACATATCGACAGAAGTACATGACATAATATAAAGAATTATCGACATTTTAAATAATGGAACAGTGACTGTATAATGTAACATAAGAGTAATAGTAACTAACATTATAAAATCAAACAGAATGGTAGAATGAGATGTTCTTTAACAATATGGAAATAATGGATGCCCTCCAAATTTTAGAGAATGCTCCAGTCAGTAGAAGTCTCACAATTGTAATGTGAGTAAATAAATTGTGACTGCAAAAGCAGTTGACATTGCTACAATTGATCCAGGAGATGGATCCAAGAAAGCTATCCTGATCAATTCATTGATACAATGGCCTCGAATTCAGATGTGGAATCAAGCAACTTTGGACATGCTGATTAGGAAAGGTGCCCTTATCTTTAAAATCTCAGCGAGGCTGAGGAATCCAAGGCAACTCCAAGTGAAAATTACGTTGCACAACTAGGGGTGAAACTGAGAGTTCAAACTCTTGATAGTCAAGCTGCAGAATATATTTAATAAGTGTTGCTACCAATCGGGGGTGACTGCCACCATCTAGTTCTTTTCCTCTCAGATGCACTGTTGTCCTTGCAAGCTCATCAAGTGTGGACCCCGCATCTTGAGAAATGAACTAACAGCTGGTAGCTGCCAAAAAGCTTGAACCTTACTTTGCAGATTGGTTACCATCTCCATTGTCTGGTGTACCCGGAAAGTGAAAACAATCACCACTTGGCAAAAAGGGAAGGAGAATGCTGAACAAGAAGGCAGAAGTACACGCTTTTTTGGAGCCAAAGAGATTGGCTTACCAGACAATAATCACATAGAAACATAAAACCTACACACCCAAAGAACACTAAATCATACTCTCGACCGGCAGGGACAAAGCAAGATAACTATTTATCGACTCTAGGGACAGGGGGCATAACAAACTGAATAAAGCTACCCCATCAAAACAAGCTACGATTGTCCTGGGCTGACATTTCTACCAGCTTCATGTGGAATTAAACTGGCAGAAGCTGAAAGCCTTTTTCACATAGACGTCTTGGCATTACTGACACCATTTAAGAAAGATACCATAACTGCCGAAACCTCAACACTGAAAACTCAGAAGTTTTAATAATTAGAGTAATAAGAGACACTTCAGAGTTTTAGCTCAGCAGCTTGGTACGAATTCCATCATGAGCTAACCTACGATCTGAGTCTTTGAGGAGGTGGTGTAATCATCCAAAGATGCGATCGCAAATTACAGAAGAAAGAAATGAACAATCATGTCACACGAAAGGAAAACCTACATGGAACGGATGGCAGAAATAATCAGCTGTTTGCAGCTAAATTAAGACAAAATGGAAATAGAACTTCTGAACTATTGAACTGTCCAAACAACAAACCATGACCCCAGATGGAAAAGTACCCAGTTGCAAGTGCACCTCATGCTCTAAGGCATGGACTACAGCCACCAACTTTAAAGCAGTTTGTGAGACTTTAAAAATCCACTCCCAGAACTGCAGCTTGTGCTTTAGGGGGAAGGCATTTAGATTAAATGTGACAGATTATGCAATCATGGCAAATGTACCTACTCCATGAATCCTATCAATACCGCTGAATGCCAACCCTAATACTCTGATACCTTCTAACTCCATAAGGATGGCACAACTCCAAATTTCATACATCAGATCAGATGTCGATTCGCCAACCCCAGATATAGCAGGACTTAGTAGTAAGAAGTTCTGACCAACTAGTAGTAACTGACTACATCGCCCAGTATTGATCCTTACGACCCAGAGACGTAAACTCTCCGTAACAAGCCGGCGGATTACATGCCTTCAGATGGGAAATTACAAAAAAGTCCCAAACTGCTGTTATTAGGCGCAGGCCATCAGGTGAACACGCTGCAGTCCTCTTTTATATTATTTACCTCAAGGTACAGTACTATGAGGACATAGGACATTAATGAAGTGGTAAATTCTGTTCCAAACTGAACAACAGATGGGCATACTAGAGCAAGCAGCAAAATAAAAGAAAGATAACCATTCCCAACTCTGATGCACAGGTGAGTCATCCTACACAGATGCACTGTCTGGTCCTTGCAACACTCCAAGCATATGTGCCAATGAACTATGGACAAAGTAGCTGCCTAGAAAGAGAACAGCAGAGTCTCAGTGAGGTACATTCAATTGAAATTGTGGTGTCACAACCGGAAATGGAAAGAAAGGCCATAGATAAAGTTTCAGAGAACAAAGGGCTATGTGCACAAGAAGAAAATGAAATCACATACATGGAGAAACTAAAACGGCATCGAATCCAGACCTATCAGAGAGAAACAGTACGTGCAACCGAAACCCTTTTGGACGACTTAGTCACCGTCTCTAAATGAGAGGTGTTCCACGCCAAGGACCGACTAATCACATTTTTCGGGCCCTCATGATATATGTGCATAACTTCCTCAGAGGAAAACAAGTGCTGCAGACTGTTTGGTCTAGAAGATCACCCAGTTGAAAGCAACTTAACCCTTAACATAGACCATCAGAGAAACTGATGAGAAACAGGAAATACTGTCTAAACCAAGGGACAGACAGATACTCCTGCCCCAATGGACACCCAATCACCCAGGAGTAACTACAGAACGCTATATTCCAAGAGCTTCAAAAAGGACCCCGCCCAAGACCAAATCCGCAACTCGGAATTTCATTCTAGTAAAAAATCTGACAGCCAGCAAAGATCCAAAGACTGCGATGCAAAGATAGAAGAAAGAAGAGCTTGCAGTTGAAAGGAATGGTACCACCCCCATTCAAGTTAGGATGAGAAGCCATCAACAAGGATAACATACTAAAGAATGCAGGGAAGATGTAAAAAACTGAGGACATGCAAGTTACCGGGCCAATCATGGTCCACAAGCTGTGTTGGGACATAAGAACTATGGAGCCGAATAGTCAACCACAGATGAAATGAATATTCAAGAACTTCCTCATCATGCATCCTTGTGCCAGGAACAACTGAGATTTATTATATAATGCTACAGTAATATGAAAGACCAAGATTTTACTTACTTGTCTCAAGCAGTAGAAGAATGCCTACCAGGAGAAGGAAAGTTTCCTAACATCTGTGTCGTCTTCAAGCAGGCCTATCTGTCACAGAGGGTGCTAAAGATGGTTCTTGATTGCATTGAATCGCTGTAAGGTCATTGTTACAAGAGGAATCCACAGGCAACATTAGTCATTGTTACAAATTGTGATCCAGTCCCATAAGTAGTCATTGTTACAACATTGTGACCACAACTAAGTAGGTCAGTTCCTGACAAGGTCTGCAGAGCACGCTAAGTAGTCATTGCTCTATCAGGGTACCTCAAGGACATAGTGAATTCATCATGAGACACTCTTCCTTGTGTTACCTCAATGACCTGGATGACAGAATATCCCCGCTGGAGTGAAGCTGGCCTTATATGCAGATAACCCTAGTAACTCTGGTGTCCACCTTGATGAAATCACGTCAGATATTGCAAATCATACTAGTTCATGCAGGCGTGCAAGCAAAATCCTCAACGCTAGTGATCAAGGAGGAGATTGGGGCAAACAATGAAAATGGCTTAATCACTTAAACACAGACAAAAACCTACATATCACTGTTACCCTTCGCCCCCAAGGACAAAGCAGCCCTAACATTATACTAGTGGACAACCTGATCAAGGAGAGAAATCTACCCCACATCTTGGGGTGACATTTGAACCAAAAGAGCTTTACATGGATAAAGCAGTAAATTTGAAAAATGCAGAAGAAAAGGCCCGAAGAGGACTAGGCCAAAACTCCAGAAAATTAAAGCAGTGGACTGGAGGACCTGGGACTGGAGAACCCAGGACTGGAGGACCCAGGACTGGAGGACCCAGGACTGGAGGACCTGATATACGTTTTTTGTTGTTTCTTTAGAAGGCTAAGGGGTCGGAGTGGCGAAGAGGTATGGCTACCGCCTTGAATTCTAGAGGTACCGGGATCGATTCCCAGTAGAGGGAATATAATTTATGGAAAATTTATTTTTCAGAACTAGTGGTCCTAATGATGTCATACTCTCCCTGGTCTCCTGGGTAGTGAGATCGGATGCCTAGCCTTCTCTGATAAGGGTGAAAAAATAGGAGGTTCCGTGTTCTAGTTGCGCACGTTAAAAATACCACGGCAGTTGAAAATCATAAAGAGTAGGCCACACGGCCGCTGCCCTGGCAAAAATTAAAAAATTAGGACACCTACCCACTACAAATATATTTATAGAATGTGTGATTCCTATATATAACACATGGTGGCCCTTCATTTCAATAGGCCTGACCATTCAGGTAATTCCGATAGTCATGTCATTGCCCTCCTTTCATGTGTCGGTGATGACCGGACTCACTTTTTGTTGGAGAATCACCTCATTTTTCAAATGGGCTGTTTATCTCCAAAAGGCCTTAATGTCCAACATCATTTTGCATAAATTCTGGTGGCTTTTCTCTCTTTTCATTCTTCTTTATTCGTTGTTTTTTCGATCTATCTTCTTATGTTTTTGTTTTGGTTCGTTTCGTATCCTTTTTGTATCTTTTTAAATTGTCGCTATCTTATACGTCACTTCCTTAGACGATTTCTTGGACAAGGTACCTCAGTGTTCTATTCCAAGCATCTACGGATCTAGCTAAGTGACCTTTTACTTGTTCCGAAGTTTTGTTCATTCTCTTTTTTTCGTTTCGTTGATTATTTACTTTCTTGTTTCGTTATTTCTTTCAGGTTTTACGATTTTCTTGTATTATTATTGTTCTTTTTTTGCTCATCACTGTGGGTGTTTACTTTTTCCATCTGCTTGTATCGCTCATTTGGTGTATGTTTCTCATCATCGTATGTTTTTGTAGTACCTATATGTAATTCTTGTCCTTGTCACCTGTTTGTAACTGTGGCTGACGAAGGGTAAAACCCGAAACGTCCCTTGTTTCATGTGAACCGTTAATTTGTAGAACTGATTCAATACCGTTTTATTGGTTTATATACTTATATTCCTTACCAGTTTTACAGCAGCCCCTTAATTTATTTACTTACACTATATATAACACATTGGGATTCATGCTGGTGCTACGGAGTTTGTGCACTGTGCTGAGATCCTCCTTGTGTGATCTAAGAGAGGAGATTGGAACACTGATGGAGTTGTCCGTGCGCAGTAAAGATAGTCCTTAAAACCAAAACCAAACCAATCCAGAAGGCTAAAGATAGAACAGGAAGTAAGTTGAACACGAAAAGGGACAGATAACAATAAAGACAATTGAGAAGAACAAAGCACTTGTAATCTATGCTGTTATCACCCTTTGTTTGATGTTATCACCATTGTTTGATGTTATCACCATTGTTTGATGTTATCACCCATTGTTTGATGTTGAATCATTCACCATCGTCATTATTTTCCTTTGTGCTGCTGACAGAGCATGCAGTCACCACTGCAACTGCTTCCCTGGCAGGAAGCCTGTATCAAGCAGTCACATGCTCTTGCCTTGGTGGTTATTGTGGCAGTTTGTGTTACATCATGAGGTTGCCAGCCCCAAGCACAAACTCATGTTAGGTCACCTTGTACAACATGCTTGAGGGGGCAGTAGGGATGTTCTTTCTTGTATCTTCAGAGACTCCCCCTGGGAACTACAATGGGCAAGTTGAAACATAATTATGTACGTATGTTCACTGTGACTCACATAATCACAGTCATATCCTTCCTTTGAAACATAACTGTATACACGTCACTGTGACTCACATAATCACATATACATCCTTCCTTTGAAACATACCTGTACACACATGTCACTTTGTCTCACGTAATCACAGTCATATCCTTTCACCACAAATACAAAATTGGTGCAACAGATCTCTGCAACTGCGGTACCAGCCCGATGACAGTCAAACACCTGCTGCAGCACTGCCCAACCTACAGTAATGAACGGAGTAGCATATGGTAACAACCCACTTCTGTCAACGAAAAACTGTTTGGAGATGTCGGTAACCTTGAGTTGACTACTGCCTTTATAAGAGTCATAAATGTGGAAGTCTGAAGGCGAACGAGATGTCGGGAACCTTGAGTTGACTACTGCCTTTATTAGAGTCATAAATGTGGAGGTCTGAAGGCGAACGAGATGTCGGGAACCTTGAGTTGACTACTGCCTTTATTAGAGTCATAAATGTGGAGGTCTGAAGGCGAACGAGGAAGAAGAAGAAGAATATCCTTCCTTTGAAACATAACCATATACATATGTCACTATGACCCATATAATCACAGTCATATCCTTTCTTTCAAACATAACTGTATACATATGCCACTGATTCACTTAATCAATCACACAATCACATCCTTCCTTTGAAACCTAACCATATATACATTTCACTGTGACTCACATAATCACACTCATATCCTTCCTTTTAACATATGTACGAGTATACACATGTCACTGTGACTCACATAATCACACATATCCTTCCTTTCAAACATATATGTATACATATGTCACTGATTCGCATGATCACAGTCATATCTTTCCTTTGAAACATAGCTGTATACATGTCACTGACTCACATAATCACAGTCATATCCTTCCTTTGAAACATAACTGTATCCATGTCACTGACTCGCATAATCACTCTCATATCCTTCCTTTGAAACATAACCATATACATTTCACTGTGATTCACATAATCACACTCATATCCTTCCTTTCAAACATATATGTATACAACTGTCACTGTGACTCACATAATCACAGTGATATCCTTCCTTTGAAACTTAACTGTATACACATGTTGCTTCCTCTTTTCTGCATTTTACAGTTTTGTTGTGTCCAGATGTAGTAACTTTACATTGTTTCATACGTCCAGGATTCCAAGAAAATTGCAGGCTTAGAAGATGTAGAACTTGCTCACCTGCCAGATAATTTGCAGCTGCAAATAAAGGTTAGTTTAGCTGTTGGCATTCACACTAACCTGGATTTAAACCAAAATATTAAAAAAGAGTAATACGTAAATATGTCTTAATGTATGAAATGTATATCAATAAAATAATAACAAACACCACATAATTAAATATGTCCCGTTTTATAACAGTTGAAGAAAAACATCCTATTTTGAAATGTTTAACAGTAAAGGAGAAATTCCTCTTCTTCTTTGTTTCGATGATGACGTCATTAAAAAGTAAGGAGAAATGAGTTTTACTTAATTGAATGGCTTATGTACCAAAAAAAATTTACAATTACAGAAAGATGCTCTGCATTGTCAAATATGTTTTATTATATTATATATCATCGTTTAGAAATCTCCTTAGCCCCCAAGATATTAGAGTGAGTCATGTTTACTGTCGAGCCTGGTTCTGTTTCGGTAACAATAGCTTGTTTTACGATAGTGAATTGTTAACTCACTGATCAACCCTCCGATCCAACCGACCGATTCAAGGGTTTCGAGGTCAGTTATAGGAAAATATCTACACCACTAGATACTCTGGTGTATCTCTTATTCTATAATTTAACATAACATGGTGATATCCATCGAAATATACACATTCCTGATGTTTTTCTTTCGGCGTCTAAGGTGAGAAACGAATTTCACCTCCATCTTGGAAGGGTAGATAACTCATATAATGTAAGAACTATGTATCAAGACGGAAAATTGGAAGAAGTAATTAAAGAAATGGATAATTATAAGTTGGACTTATTGGGTGTCAGCGAGTGTAGATGGACGGGGAAGGGCATAAAATATATTTCAGAAGAAAAAAAGCAAATTATATACTCTGGTAGTAATGATAATCGTCACACAGAGGGAGTAGCCATCCTAATGACACAGAAAGCAGCAGCATCGCTTATCAGCTGGGTACCTATCAATGAGAGGCTAATATTAGCTAGATTTCAGACACGATTTTTCAAGCTCTCAATTGTACAATGTTATGCACCAACTAACGACGCTCTTGATACCACAAAAGATGACTTCTATGAAGCACTTCTAAGTACCATCAACACAATACCCAAGCATGACATAATAGCAGTCATGGGTGATTTTAACGCCAAAGTAGGTGACAACAACGATGGAGTACAAAGATATCTCGGTACTCATGGCATAGGCTGTATGAATCAAAATGGCGAAAGACTTCTAGAACTTTGTGAAATATCAAACCTCGTTGTGGCAGACACCATCTTTCCACATAAGAATATCCACAAGATAACATGGAATTCACCTGATGGCAGAACTAAGAACCAGATAGATCACTTCTGCATAAGCGCTAAATTTCGCTCATCAGTTCAAGACGTCAGAGCATACAGAGGTGCAGAGATCGGAAGCGATCATAACCTCTGCATAGCTAAAATGAGAATTAAACTGAAGAAGTTATACCAACCGAATAAAAATAGAAGAATAGATGTACACAGACTGCAATCAAATGATATAAAGAAGGAATATAATGTCAAAATGAACAACTATTTCGATGCTTTAGGCAAAATTGACAACGATATCACCACCAAGACAATCGATACTAAATGGGAACAACTGAGAACAGCAATGACAGAAGCAGCTGTAGCGACCACCGGATACCTAGTACATAAAAAGAAAAAATGGATGAGAGAAGATACTTGGGATAAAATACAAGAAAGGAAAACAGCAAAACTTAAACTACTAGCGGCAAGTACACATAATGCAGTTGAATCTTGCAAACTAACTTATAACTTGTTAAATAAAGAAGTGAAGACAAAAACTCGAAGAGATAAAAGACATTTCATCAATGAACTGGCCGTAGAAGCTGAAAATGCTGCAAGAACTGGTAATAGTAGGTGCCTTTATCAAATTACAAAACAACTATGTCACCAGCCTACTGCTATGGAAACACCTGTTAAAGGTAAATTAGGGAATTCAATACCAACAGAAAAAGAACAAATGAAGAGATGGGCTGAGCACTTCATGGAGGTGCTAAACAGACCACCACCAACAGTAACACCTGATTTTAATAATGAAACATCCACAACCACTTTGCCAAAGACTTAAATTGCATGCTGACGAAAAGATCAGAGAAGAACAAGCGGGTTTCAGGCCGAAACGATCATGTATTGATCAAATATTCACACTAAGAACAATTATAGAAGAATCAGTGGAAAGGCAATCGCCACTTATTATCACCTTCGTCGATTTTTCAAAAAGCCTTTGATAGTCTACACCGCCCATCATTGTGGAAGATACTTACAATCTATGGTTTTCCAACAAAATATGTGAATATAATCAAAGCGCTATATGACAATGCAAGATGTTGTGTTAGAACAAATAAAGGGAATACAGAATGGTTTACAGTAGAAACAGGGGTGAAACAAGGCTGTATTATGTCACCACTACTTTTTGGAATAGCTATTGATTGGGTTATGAGAAACTATACCCACAATGAACATTGGGTATAAAATGGACAAATGGAAAATTCCTGGGGGGGACCTGGATTTCGCAGATGATGTAGCATTCTTAAGTTCAACACCAAGACAATCCCAAGAAGCAATAAATAATTTGTGTCATCTCTCGGTTAAAATTGGTCTCCAAATAAATGCCTCTAAAACTAAAGCTATGAACTTTTCTAACGAGACCTTTGATATCATCTTGAACGGGGAAAAACTACAGAAAGTTGAAAGTTTCAATTATTTAGGCAGTAAAATGACTCAGGATGGTGACACAACAAGAGAAATCCATACTAGAATTGCTTTGGCAGCTAGCGCCTTCAATAGATTATCTAACATTTGGAAATTACGATCATTGAATATACATACCAAGCTTCGTCTGTTTAATTCAAATGTTATCTCAGTGTTAACATACGGCTGTGAGAGTTGGAAAAATAACAAAATCATTGGAGAACAAGCTGAATACATTCGAGAACAAATGTCTTAGAAAACTCATGAACATCAGTTTGGAAAGAATTCAAGACTAATCGACAAATAAGAGAAGACTCTAGGCAGAAATATGTCTCCGACTATATAAGGAAAAGACGATGGTCATATATCGGTCATGTCCTACGAATGCAAAACAACAGAATACCACTACAGGCGCTCACTTGGGTTCCTGAGGGTAAGCGGAAAAAAGGAAGACCAAAAGAAACACTCAGAAAGAACAATAATAAGAGAAGGAAGAACGTTGGGCCTAAATAATGTGCAAGAGCTAAGAGGAGTGGCGTCACAACGAACAACCTGGAGAGCACTGGTTTCTGCCTTATGCGCCGTGTTTGGCGCTTAAAGAATTTATTATTATTATTATTATTATATCATCGTTGTCATCATCATCATCATCATCACCACCACCCTACAGCTCCCCAAGGAGCATAGGCTTATGCCAAGTCTTCCTGTCTCGTGCCATCATCGCAAGGTCTTTACATGTCTTCTTCATCCATTTCTCTCCTCCATGTGTTGTTTGGCCATCCCTGTACCTCTCTTACCCTGGTTGATTCCAAAACATGGACTGCCTTGTAATGCTTTCATCAGGTTTCCTCAGTATATATCCTGTCCATAGACAGCATCTTCTTCTCGTCTCTTGTTCCAGAGAGCGGTAAAGAAAGACCAAAGTACACATGGAGAAAGATTATTATGTATATTCATTCATTAATTGAGTGCCGTGTTGGCGATCTTGTTATCTCCATTTCCCATGGTCTCTGGTGTCTTGGAGCAGCTGTGTCCTCAGTATTTTTCCCATGCCATGTGGTCAGTGTCAGAGTTATTTTTATTGTTGAACAGAATCGACAACATTACACTCCGGGCAAACCCATAGGTGCTCAGTCTCCCTCAGTATATGTCGAAGAGTGAATGCTAACTGTTCCTGTCGCTGGTTGTATACATGACGGATGCATCCTCTCATACATCCATTTCTGCTAGCCTTACGTTTGCTGCCAAATTCCAACAGTCTTAATCTTGATGATTAATCAATTGCAGTGTCATTCTTTAACAGGCGATCATTCATTCTTTTCAGTATCTCTCCCTTATCCACATCCAGCGTCCCCACTATGGGTGTTCTTGATACTACTCTGTCAGCTCTCTCATTACCGCGTACAGCTGCATGACCAGGACAGTAGATCCACACCTGCTTCTGCAGGTTCGACGCTTCTATGAATGTATATGAGTACTTCCCACTCTGTCTTCCTCCTCTTCTCTATTGAGTTGAGTTTACCAATTTTTCTCTTCTCATGACATGTCCAGAAAACTTTGTTCAATCAGGAAGTCTGTTGTTTTCGTTGTTGTTTAACTAGGGCTGCTGAGCTTTTCACTCTTTTGCAGCCAGTACCAAGTTGAAGATTCCTTAGTATTATCTACACTGTAGACCTAGGCTTTTCCTGTGGCTTTTCTGCCATTCCGAAACGTGCTGAGTTGAAGTCATGAGCTCCAGTTTCTCCAGCTTGGCTTGCATTAAAGGATCATCACATCTGGTCCGAAGCTAGAAGTAAGAAGCGCATGGCATACTCTGCATTCCCAGCCATCCAAGGGGGTACTCCAAATATAATAATAATAATAAATTCTTTAAGCACCAAACACGGCGCATAAGGCAGAAACCAGTGCTCTCCAGGTTGTTCGTTGTGACGCCACTCCTCTTAGCTCTTGCACATTATTTAGGCCCAACGTTCTTCCTTCTCTTATTATTGTTCTTCTGAGTGTTTCTTTTGGTCTTCCTTTTTTTCCTCTTACCCTCAGGAACCCAAGTGAGCGCCTGTAGTGGTATTCTGTTGTTTTGCATTCGTAGGACATGACCGATATATGACCATCGTCTTTTCCTTATATAGTCGGAGACATATTTCTGCCTAGAGTCTTCTCTTATTTGTCGATTAGTCTTGAATTCTTTCCAACTGATGTTCATGAGTTTTCTAAGACATTTGTTCTCGAATGTATTCAGCTTGTTCTCCAATGATTTTGTTATTTTCCAACTCTCACAGCCGTATGTTAACACTGAGATAACATTTGAATTAAACAGACGAAGCTTGGTATGTATATTCAATGATCGTAATTTCCAAATGTTAGATAATCTATTGAAGGCGCTAGCTGCAAAAGCAATTCTAGTATGGATTTCTCTTGTTGTGTCACCATCCTGAGTCATTTTACTGCTTAAATAATTGAAACTTTCAACTTTCTGTAGTTTTTCCACGTTTAAGATGATATCAAAGGTCTCGTTAGAAAAGTTCATAGCTTTAGTTTTAGAGGCATTTATTTGGAGACCTATTTTAACCGAGAGATGACACAAATTATTTACTGCTTCTTGGGATTGTCTGGGTGTTGAACTTAAGAATGCTAAATCATCTGCAAAATCCAGGTTCCCCAGGAATTTTCCATTTGTCCATTTTATACCTAATTGTTCATTGTGGGTATAGTTTCTTATAACCCAATCAATAGCTATGCAGAGCTAAAATTCTGGGCTCTCCCAAGGAATCGTCACGTCCTGCACAGAGCCACTTCTCAGCTCCCCCTGCCTATCACTGTGTCGATGATGAGATCCTCCTGCATTCAGTCAACCAGAATCACATCTGAGGCTCAAGTGACTTCTCGAAGTTTAGTGTGCAATGCTGGGTTTTCATCAAGTTTCACCACAGGGGGAGTCCTTGGAACTGTGTGGATGATTTCAAGAGTCAATGAGGGTGTAATTAGCCTCACAGACTGAGGTTCACTTCCTCATGTGTATAATATAGCATTGTGCTTAGCTGGTGGTCGTATAAGGATAACTCCAGATATGCCTCCATTCATGCAGGAAGTCTGTATTAAAGCATTCACATTTTCTTGCTATGGTAATTTCTGTAGCAGTCTGTTTTTACATAAGGATATTGTCATCCCCATGTACAACTTCATATTACAGGTCAGAATCCTTTTATCTGAAATCCTCAGAGACAGCTGTGCTTTGGAAACCGGATTTTTGTGTGGTTTACAGATGTTCATGTTTGGAAAGTCGCTCAAAATAGCCTAAAGTTACACACTTGACTTTTCCAATCCCCTAGGTTACGAGTTTTCACTCTTCTTTCGTTGTGCCAGGCAATAAAAGGTACATGTCTTTTTCAGTTGCATTCTTAAGGGGAGTGGAAGGAAAGGATCCCGTTACACGCCCTTTGAGGCATATTGGGAATATTGTGTTAGGCCCATATTTTCTTGATCATTGGCACACTAGGGGTGATGTGGTCAGCATCACGCCGACCACCTTAACCTTTCCAGAGTTGCTCTGGTACCCAATTCATGAGGCTGGGTCGACCCCGGAGCCGTTTGCGGTCTAAAAAATCCCACCTCAACTGGGGATCGAACCATGGACCACCGAGCTAGGAAGCCAGTGCACTAACCACTCTGATACCACGGCTCCCTTGCATTCCTAAAGTCACCCAAAATGTGTTTGAAATTGTGTTCAAAAATTGCTCCGTTGTGGTAGAAAAGTAGTACAAAGAAAGTAGACTTTCAGAATATTTCCGTTTTCAGGTGTTAAAATACAAGGATACAGGCTTGTAGTTGTCTTTTATGAATGCCTGAGGGCACAGTAGTCCTAGTCGCCTCAGAAATGCCCAGAAACTACACTGGGCAGCACTATGATTAATTGACCAAACAACCCTGTCTAGACCTGGCAGGTCTCGAAAAAGACAAAAAAAAAAAGAATGAGGTTACGGCTTCCTCACCAGTGTCATAAGTGGTAAATACTATGAGGTTGTGCATAGGACCATCGGTCTCATCATGTAAATAATTGCTTCAGAAATCACTACTGCAAGATCACATGTATGCTTCTATGCAAGGTTTCTGCAAGGCAACCAGCTGTATTGGTGGCTCCACGCTCCAGAAGAAGCAACAGTGGGAAATGATGATGAAGGGTCAATTTAAAATGTTTCCATAATTAGTTGTCTTATTTTGAAAGTATAATACAACAAAGAAAAAGAAGCCCTGCAAAATAATATTGAATGCCTGTATAGAGTTGCCAGAAGAAAAGAGCTCCACATACCTTGGAATCACAATGAGCAGCAGACTAAAAATAAGAGGCAGCTAAAGGTTGGACAAGAGAATGACTAATGCAAAACTAGCAGGAACTGCTCGAGGTGCAGACCACCAAATACTGAAAACTTTATATACAGGAAATGCCTGGCCTGGCCAGCACTGGAATATGGAATACCAGCCTGGGCAACTGCAGCAGAATCCAACTTTGGAAGAACAGCTAGAATACAAAACCAGGCTGAGAGAATCATTACTAGAGCAATGAGATCAACACCAATAAATGTAATTATTTGAGTTTGTTTGAGAGTGAGCGAAGAAGAATGTCTGTTTGAGAGTGAGCGAAGAAGAATGTCTGTTTGAGAGTGAGCGAAGAAGAATGTCTGTTTGAGAGTGAGCGAAGAAGAATGTCTGTTTGAGAGTGAGCGAAGAAGAATGTCTGTTTGAGAGTGAGCGAAGAAGAATGTCCTGTTTGAGAGTGAGCGAAAAGAATGAGAAGAAGAGTTGTTTGTAGATGTCTGTTTGAGAGTGAGCGAAGAAGAATGTCTGTTTGAGAGTGAGCGAAGAAGAATGTCTGTTTGAGAGTGAGCGAAGAAGAATGTCTGTTTGAGAGTGAGCGAAGAAGAATGTCTGTTTGAGAGTGAGCGAAGAAGAATGTCTGTTTGAGAGTGAGCGAAGAAGAATGTCTGTTTGAGAGTGAGCGAAGAAGAATGTCTGTTTGAGAGTGAGCGAAGAAGAATGTCTGTTTGAGAGTGAGCGAAGAAGAATGTCTGTTTGAGAGTGAGCGAAGAAGAATGTCTGTTTGAGAGTGAGCGAAGAAGAATGTCTGTTTGAGAGTGAGCGAAGAAGAATGTCTGTTTGAGAGTGAGCGAAGAAGAATGTCTGTTTGAGAGTGAGCGAAGAAGAATGTCTGTTTTGAGAGTGAGCGAAGAAGAATGTCTGTTTGAGAGTGAGCGAAGAAGAATGTCTGTTTGAGAGTGAGCGAAGAAGAATGTCTGTTTGAGAGTGAGCGAAGAAGAATGTCTGTTTGAGAGTGAGCGAAGAAGAATGTCTGTTTGAGAGTGAGCGAAGAAGAATGTCTGTTTGAAGAGTGAGCGAAGAAGAATGTCTGTTTTGAGAGTGAGCGAAGAAGAATGTCTGTTTGAGAGTGAGCGAAGAAGAATGTCTGTTTGAGAGTGAAGCGAACGAAGAAGAATGTCTGTTTGAGAGTGAGCGAAGAAGAATGTCTGTTTGAGAGTGAGCGAAGAAGAATGTCTGTTTGAGAGTGAGCGAAGAAGAATGTCTGTTTGAGAGTGAGCGAAGAAGAATGTCTGTTTGAGAGTGAGCGAAGAAGAATGTCTGTTTGAGAGTGAGCGAAGAAGAATGTCTGTTTGACAGTGAGCGAAGAAGAATGTCTGTTTGAGAGTGAGCGAAGAAGAATGTCTGTTTGACAGTGAGCGAAGAAGAATGTCTGTTTGAGAGTGAGCGAAGAAGAATGTCTGTTTGAGAGTGAGCGAAGAAGAATTCTGCTTTTTTGAGATATGTTGAGCGAAGAAGAATGTATGCTTGAGAGTGAGCGAAGAAGAATGTCTGTTTGAGAGTGAGTGAAGAAGAATGTCTGTTTGAGAGTGAGCGAAGAAGAATGTCTGTTTGAGAGTGAGTGAAGAAGAATGTCTGTTTGAGAGTGAGCGAAGAAGAATGTCTGGTTTGAGAGAGTGAGCGAAGAAGAATGTCTGTTTGAGAGTGAGTGAAGAAGAATGTCTGTTTGAGAGTGAGCGAAGAAGAATGTCTGTTTGAGAGTGAGCGAAGAAGAATGTCTGTATGCAAAATAAAGAAAACATTTTTTTTCTCTATTTTCCCGACACTTTATATAGAAATTTAAAAAAAATTTACTATACTGTGCAGCTTTGGGGAACTTGTGTGAATATATATCTACTAGTGTAAAAGCCCGTCATAAGACGGAAATTAAATTCAAAAGCACCAATACCTAATGGCAGTTTTACTTATTCAAAAGTATTTTTAAAAAACCACTGTGCATCACCACAGTACACGGGATCACACATTCTATAAATATTTTTGTGCACACCATCATTTGCGCATTCTTCTTTGGTAAGTGTTACTATTTTCAGGAGAGTACATATAAGGGAGGAGCCGCGGTAGCATAGTGGTTAGTGCACTGGCTTCCTAGCGCAGTGGTCTATGGTTCGATTCCCAGATGAGGCGGAAAAATTTTTAGGCCACAAACGGCTCCTGGGTCGACCCAGCCCCGAATGGGTACCAGAGCTACTCTGGGAAGGTTAAGGCGGCCGGCGTGATGCCGACCACATCACCCCTCGTGTGCCGACGGTCAAGATAATATGGGCCTAACACCATATTCCCAATATGCCTCAATGGGCGTGTAACGGGTTCCTTTACCTTTACCTTACATATAAGGGAAACAGTACAATTAATGTCTAACTTTCAACCAAAGTTGCATCCCTTAGCGTTACACACTGACAGAAAAAGCTGGGATTTTTATATATAGGATGATAAATCAGGGATCCAGACCTCCAGGACAGCCCAGAGCCCACTGGGAGGACAACATTAGACTAACTCTGAAGGACCGAGGACTAGAATGGAACCAGATCAGGAGGAAGACAGCCGATAGAATAGTATGGCGCTTTCTCTTCCAAATCTCTACACCTCACGGTAGAAGAGGAACTATTAAGTAAGTAAAGTAAGTAAGTGAATATATGTTATAAATATATTTTCATTGAATAGCATGTCATATTCCTTCTTGCTAAGTTTATGGAATTTCTCTGCCTACATGATCTTTCTTGAAATAAGCTGTTGGCAAGTGGTCTTCACGCTTTGCTTCAAGGTATGGATGTTAGAGAGGATGTGTACTCAATAGGAAGCACCAGTCGGCTTGTGGCTATAGAGCTTGATGCTTACCCACCTGCAAGAACTCGCAGAAAGGTAAAAAAATAAAAGGTCATTGTTGTAGTGTCGTGGATATAGGTATGTCATGGATATAGGTAGCAGCATCATGGATATATGTTGCAATGTCATGTAGTGCCCCGGATATAGGTTTAATTGTCATGGATGTAGGCTGCAGTGTCATGGACATTTGTTGCAGTGTCATGGATATAGATTGCAATATCATGGATATAGGGTGTAGTGCCCTGGATATAGATTTAAATGTCTTGGATATAACTTGCAGTGTCATGGATATAGGTTGCAGTGTCATGGATATAGGGTGTAGTGACCTGGATATAGATTAAATGTTGTGGATATAGCTTGCACTGTCATGGATATAGAGTGTAGTGACCTGGATATAGATTTAAATGTTATGGATATAGGTTGCAGCATCAGAAATTTCTCTAGTATTATATTTTGGAGTTTAGAGTTAGCAGGGAGGTTTTTGTCAGGTTGATGGCACCGTGTGAAGGAGATAGGTAAGGACATTGTACATGAACCAAGGAAAAATGACTTAATTTAAAGACATTAGTAGTATTTTGTTAAATAAATAATGAAGAAAACCTGAGGCCTATGAATCAATCAATAAATACCCTTTAAGGAGCATTGGCCTTTAGTAAACACATGCCTAGTTCCCCCTGTCCTGTGCCATCAGTGCAAGTTCTTTCCACATTTTCTCATGATTTTCACTTCTGTCTCCAGTTCTCTTCTCCATGTGTTTTTTGGTCTACCTCTGCCTCTCTTGCCCTGGAGGTTCCAGAACAAGGACTGCCTTGTAATGCTATCAACAGGTTTCCTCAGTGTGTGTCCTATCCATCGCCATCGTCTTCTTCTCATCTCTTGTTCCACTGGAATCTGTCTGGTTCTTGTCATCAGTTCCATATTGGTGACTTTATCATACCATTTCCAACATTCTATTCTACGCAAGCAGCCACTTATGAAAGTCTGTAGCGTTTTGGTTGTTGTTAATAGTAAATAAATAAATACATATTGGTAAATAACAGAAAGCAGGACACCAGATCGGAAGGTTCCTGGTTTGATTCTCCAGTGAGCCTGTCACTTCTGTTACATATCTGTTGTCTACTGTCCTCCTTTCTGTCTTACGATGGCCTGCTATTTAACTATATGTGTAGCATTTTGTTAGCAGTGTAGAATTATTAAACAGTGACCAGGCTGATGGTGCAACATATGCTGATGCTGCTACTACTACAACTACTACCACACTACATTACTGCTAGCGTAGTGGTTACCACCGCCACCTACTGCTATTTATTCGACTGGACCATTACTGCTATTACTCGACCAGGGATTGCTGAGCCGACCCAGCTGATGGGTAGTATTTGCCTGAATGGTGTCTCTGTACAAGAAAAAAAAACTGTAAAATCAATAGCATAACCTGAGATTTCCCCTCAAGTATTAGCGGGCGTACAAAAAAAAAAAAACTACCATTACTCTATTATCCATTAGAAATTAGCATCTTCCAGTTTTTCCATTTCTGCCACTGCGGAAAAGAAATAATGGAAAAAAAAATTATACTGCCACTGAAGAAAATGTGTGTTTTACAGTTAAAGAACTTAGGTTCAGAATTGTAGAATTTGGATGCTTGCATAAGTTTGCATTTAATAAGTGTATCAAGTCTTCTAATTGTCACATAGTCACTGAAGTGACTTACCAACTGTCACCACTGCCGAATCATCCAGATATTAGTATGGAAGCAAACCACAACTGATAAATAGTATATTCTTACCAGCTGTTTGATATCAGCATGAAATGCATGGAGGCATTTCTGGAGTCATCTTTATATGACCACCAGTTATGCACAATGCTACAAAATACATAAGTGGAAGTGAACTTGTCTGTCAGGCTAATTGCAGCCTCATTGACTCTTGAATTCATCCACACACTTCCAGGGATTCCCCCTATGGTGAAACTTGTTGAGAACTAAGCTTGGAGAAGTCACTTGAGCCCCAAGTGTAATTCTTTGGCTTTAGCCTGGTTGACAGCATGCAGGAGGGTCTGACAATGGACCCAGTGATAGGCAGGGGGAGCTGAGAAGTGGCTCTGTGCAGGACATGACAATTCCTTGGGAGAGCCCAGAACCAGAGCACAATTATTTTAGCTCTGCATAGTTGGAGAGCCCCCTTGGATGGCTGAGAATGCACAGTATGCCATGCGCTTCTTACTCCTAGCTTTGGACCAGATGTGACGATTGTTTAAATGCAAGCCAAGCTGGAGAAACTGGAGCTCATGACTTCAACTCAGCACATTTCAGAATGGCAGAAAAGCCACAGGAAAAGCCTAGATCTACAGTATAGATAATACCAAGGTGTCTTCAACTTGGTATTGGATGCAAAAGAGCGAGAAGCTCATCAGCCCTAGTTAAACAACAATATCAGCATGAAACATACTCCCTGACCAAAGCACAAAAGAGGAAAATCACATTATGTGGGATGAGTTGCTGCTTAAGAAGAGCTGCTAATGATACCAGGAAAGATAGAATGATAAATGATGATATCAGAAAAATTGTAAGAACTACATCCTGCATCAGATATTTAAAAATTAAGTCATCTATTCATGAGAATGGAGCCCGATCAATTAATAATATGCGCCTACAACACAGGAGAAGAACTGGTTTTAGGGCTCAGGAAGACCAACTGGTTTTTGGGCACGGCGAAGACCAAAGGACAAATAGATAGACAGTATTACAGAAATCCTACAACAGCACTGCTCACAGTAGCTTAAAAACAAAAACTTCAGCTCCCCACTGCTTCACAGCAACAGAGGATCGAAAAAAATTAAAACTCAAGTAAAAGTATCAACTGACCCAAGTGCCCCACCTTGAAGTGGTGGGTCGGCTTGAGTGCCTTGAGGAAATTTTGAGCTATATCAGTGGGAGCTTTTGCTCCTGGTAGCTTCAGTCAAGCTGAGCAGGTCAAAATGGAAAGGACAGACAAAGTGGGCACACCGCACCTTTCCTCCAGGTTAAAGGAGGTTGGAGAACAGGGCTGACAACCCTGCCGGAAAAAACAAATTGTCACAGAAACAGACACAGTTGAAGAAAGAAACAAAAGCCAGAGTCAGGAAGAATCCTCGCATGAGAGACACCTGATGAAAGCTAGTCAGTGGAAGTCAGGCTGCCTACACCTCTTCTAACGACAAAGGCAAAAACTAGAATAGGCACTTGGAACCTACGAACAATGCCGGAAGCTGGGATGGACAACACAGGTAGCTGGAGAGATGAGACGATACGAAATAAAACTCTTAGGACTAGCAGAAACAAGAATAAATGGAACTGGTGAATTCATGACCAATACAAGGAAAAATGTCATATATTCAGGACATGAGGACGAAGACCACACACACACAGAAGGGGTTGCTATTATGATGTCCCAGGAAGCCAGAAAAGCTTTAATAGAATGGGAACCAATATCACCCAGGATAATAACGGCATGATTCCAGGGAAAAGGAAGAAAAATCAACATCATTCAGTGTTATGCCCCTACAAACAATGCAGATGATGATAAGCAAGATTTCTATGATGAACTCCGAGGAACACTGGACAAAACACACAGGAGAGACATTAAGATAGTAATGGGAGATTTAAATGCAAAATTAGGAGTAGACAACAAAAACTGTGAACTAATCATGGGAGAGAATGGCATAGGAAACAGAAATGAAAGTGGAGAGCTTTTTTGTAAACTTTTGTGATTTTAATGATCTGTTTATTGAAGGGGCTATCTTCCCACACAAAGACATACACAAGACTACATGGAACTCCCCAGATGGGCACACACAAAATCAGATAGACCACTTCACCATAGAAAGAAAATGGGGACGCTGTCTACAAGATGTTAGAGTAAAGAGAGGAGCTGACGTAGCGTCAGACCACCACCGTGTCCTGGCATCACTGAGGATAAAATTGAGGGCGCACAAAGACAGAGCAGAAAGATCAAGCCCGAAGTATAATACCCAGAACCTTATGAACAAAGACACAAGAGTTCAGTTCAACCTAAAGTTGAGAAATAGATTTGAAGCACTGGAGAACCTGGAAGAGGAAAGTATAGATAACCATTGGTGCCCAATTCAGGAAGCATACAGGAATACGTGTGAAGAAGTTCTTGGCAAAAGAAATAAACAACAGAAGGAATGGCTCACAGAAAACACATTGTTACGTACATTTATTACCTAAGGGGGTAGTCTTCGGTCCTGCCAAATGTACGCACCAGTCTTTATATATTTTATTATTTGTGCGTTCGATTGATTCACGCACTGACGTGCACAATGCAGTGTGAGTTGCTTTGGACGCACGGGTAACCTAGTTTGGGAAATAGTGACGTCATGTGAGTTCGGGGCAGTACGGACTGTGTTTATGTCCAAGGTATATTTCTTGGAATATTTTATTGGCAAGTTTGGAAGAAGCCATTACTTTTGTATGATCTCTACTGGTTCATGATGCAGCCAAGAGTAGAAGTATCATGTAAGTGTCGCCCCATGTCATTGAATGTTTATTGAGTAAATTAATGTATAAGGCCGCTCATAGTTCTGATCTAGCGGGAAGTCATCACAGTATGTCCTTCCTAGAATGGACAGACGGAGTCGTTAGCCCTTTTGAATTACCGTAGAGGGGAGGATTCCTACGAAGAAACAAAGTTAATTGATTTGCATACTTCTTATGTTTATATGCCGTATTTTCGTAAATGCCAAAGTCGTGGCATGGATACAGAGAGGTTGGTCAATACAGAACTCTAACCGGTCGTATTGTTGTGGATGACTTTGTTTGGATTGTTATATATCTATGCTACCTAAATATTGTATGAAGGAAGTCTGGAATTAGTGCGAGTATGACAAGAAATATTACTCAGTGAGAATTAATCCGTTGGTCATAGGATACGTCCTTGAGAGAAGGTCAACGGACGTTACTACAATACATATGCTATGGCAAAGGAAGTGATCGATCTTTAGTCACTTGAATGAGAGGACTTAATTGTAGAGGATCTTCATAAACTTGAAAAGTCAATGATCAACATTTTGATGTAATGACCTTTTTGCAACTGTAAATATGACCGTCTTGTTCAACGTCGTATATGTCACGTTCAATAAAATATATGTACAATCATCACAGCCTTGTGTGCTGCCAGTCAATAACCAGTTCATCACTACTTGTTGGTGTTCGTGTTGAAGAACATTTATGACATTTTCGTTCTATCAAAACCATTCGCGTAAATAACACTCTTGAACGTTAGAAAACGAACCCAACAGTAATTGGTATGCCAGTGTGGTCTGGAAGTAATTTCAAAGGAACGTACCCATCCAAATTATCGTTTGAAAAGAAGAATTTGTACTTTCAAGGCGACATCATCTCAATTTGGATCCTAGCGTGATAATGAATCAAAATCAACTCAAATGCTCAAGATCATCAATCAACCTCCACGTCAAGTTCTACAGTGACTGACTGCCTTGCTCACCTCTTCGTCAGTATTACGTGCGAGCTGGTTTTATATACGCAGAACGAAGTATTTTATCCGTAGACGTACATCCACGGAGACGAGGCACATTGATTTTTTACCTGCACGCGAGATAAGTATAACGTACTTTCGTTGTACATTTTATTACTTTTAGCTGTGCCTTTTATTGTTATGTCCACCTTTACTTATTCCATGTTATATGTTATATGTTGTGCATTCTTCGTGGGAGGTAGGGAGGTTGATCTGACGAACGAGATCCATCTCGAAGCCATTACACTGTGTTGTCTATTGTCTTGTTGATTATTTGATCGCAGTTATCATCGTAACTCTTTACGACATTCTATTTTTAGTTTCACATTTTTATTTTTATTGGATTTCTGCGACTGTTTTCTATCGTCTTTGATTATCGTGTCTTGTCGGTATTGTTTCTATTGTTTGTCACGTTATTACTTTCATGACATTTCATTACATAAATAACTGTATTGATTATTAACATATTTCATAACTATATGATAACAAGATACCGTTCTAGGACAGGAACGAAGAACACTTGTTATAGTAACAAGGTTAATTAATTTACATTGATTAATTATCATTTTTATAAATCAAGAGTATTGTGACTACTTATAAAGCATAATGTATTCACTAGATTATTTCATTAAGCAAGCAAAAGCTCTTCAGATGGCTCCTGATGAAGCAAAAACATTTGCACTTGCAGAATATAGGAAAGCTCAAGAAATAGAAGCCGAACAGAGAAAGTTAGAAACTTTAAGACTAGAAAAACTTCAATTTGAGGCAGATCAAAAACGGATTGAATCTGAGGAAGATGAAAAGAAGAGGAAATTTATAGCTGAGGAAGAGGAGAAAAAAATGAGATTAACTGCTGAGGAGGATGAAAAGAAGAGGAAATTTATAGCTGAGGAAGAGGAGAAAAAAATGAGATTGGCCGCTGAATTAGAAGATAAACGATTTCAGCGAGAGGCAGAACAGAAGCAAAGGGAGGCTGAAGAAAGACTTAAGATTGAGATGGAAAATAAACAAAAAGAAATGGAAGAGAGGAGATTAATAGCTGAACAAAATGTAAAACGACTTCAGCTTGAGATGGAAGAGAATGAAAAAAAAACGACAGCATGAACTGAAATTAGCAGAGTCAGAATATGAGAGAATTAGGTTAACTCAGGAATCTAATTCTCAGAGAACTTTTGAAAGCCAAACTCCATCCAGACATGATTATTTTAAGGAAATTCACCTTAAATTACCAAAATTTAATCCCCCGTCTGATGACGTAATATTCTTCCTAGATAGGTTTGAGGCCACTTGTGGATCTTATAACGTGGATAAAGCGCTATACTGTACATATTTATCCAGATTACTTACAGGGGATGCATTAGCAGTTTATCATACCACCAGCATTGGTGAGAAAAATGACTATAATGCTCTTAGAGCACACTTCTGCAAAAATTCCAAATGACAGAAGACGAATATCGTTTAAGATTTCATACATTACTACCTCAATCTGGCAGAAATTTTAGTGATTTTCTGTCACAGATACGACTAACATTAGAAAGATGGATTGAATTATCCAAAATTGAAAAGTCATATGAAGGTCTCTTCGATTTACTGATGCGCGATAAGGTACTTTCGTCTGTAAATCCTACATTTCTCGCATTTTTACACGAAAGGAAACCTTTATCTATGAAAGGCTTAGAAGAACATGCAAAAAATTTTTGTACTGCTCACCCAAACATGGATCTAAGTAACGCACAGATTAAGAATGAATTGCCTGTTGCTTTTGCAGCACAACAAAACAATTTTTCACGAAATCGTTCCTTTAGTGCTGATAGGTATGTCAATAAGGGAAATAATTACAATTTTAACAATGATAACTTTTACAAAGGGAAGCAATTTCAACAATCTGCTCCATTTAATGTTTCTTGGAACCAAACTCACAGATCGCAAGATTTTGGTAACAATAATTTTAAAAATAATCAAGGACATTATAATAAACAAAACTGGAGATCAAAATCTCAGGGTCCGCAAAACAGACAAGGTTCTTGGAATAAAAATTTTAAAGAACAGCATAACTTTAATTATACAAACTATCGGACTCATCCAAATTTTAACTCTAGTAGAAAAGACAATTATGGCAATTTTAATGCAAATAATCAAAATCGATCGCGTCGCAGAGAAAGATCGTCGAGTAATACGGGTAGACATTCTAATGTCTCTTTAATTGATACACAGGCTAACATTGAACAGGGTAAAGTAGCTGAAACTCACAATGCTATGTCTTGTTCTCTTGATTGTACCCAGGTGAAAGACTGTCCAGAATGCTCGACTCTTTTCCAGCCTAAGGCGATCACGACGCTGCGTTGCGGACATACCTTGCCTAGTCTACCTGCAGTCTGTACGGCCACTGCTGCGTCAGTACACCAGGGACAGGGCTCTCTTAAGTTTAACAAGGGATTTGTCAACAACATTTCATGCTCTCTCCTATTTGACTCAGGTTGTAGCACTGTGGGCGTCCGGACTTCGCTGATCAACCCAAGTTGTGCCACGGGCAGGGTTGTCAAGTGTGTGACTTTTGGTGGCACCGTCGAAACATTTCCCACTGCTATTATTGATCTTAATACACCATTTTTTTCAGGAAAGATCCAAGCATGTCTCCTTCCGAATCCAATTTGTGATTTAATACTTGGTCGCATACATGGTATTAAAGAGTGTACACCACAGCAAATTGCTGAATGGGAAGAGCGACATATTCAAACTGCAAATGTAGTAGTGACTAGAGCGCAAGCTACTAATATGTCGCATGATACACCTATTGAACCTACAGTTCATACCACTTGTGATGATGATGCTCCTATTTCACGGGAGTTGTTTGCAACATTACAAAAAAATGATGATTCATTAAAAAAATTTTTTCAGTATGTGAACAAAAAGAATACCAGCAACAAACTTGCAAAATCTAGACATGACTTTATACTTAAAAATGGGATTTTGGTTAGAGTAATACGGGAAAAGGATTCATCCTTATGTTATCAGATCTTAGTCCCATCCTCTATGAGATCTCGTATATTACGACATGCGCATGACTCGCAATGTGCGGGCCATATGGGTTTTTCGCGTACCAAATCCAGAGTGCTTTCGGCATTCTACTGGCCAGGCGTCCATAGGGACATCACTCTCTATTGTCGGTCCTGTTTGATATGTCAGGAAGTTAAGGTACGGGGTCCATTTCATGCGGCTCCTATTCAAGCTGCGGACATCCCGATTAGACCATTTGATAAAATGGCCATTGACATTATTGGTCCGATGCTTCCATCTGCTAGAGGGCATACGCATATCCTTACGTGCATTGATATGTGCACTCGTTGGCCTGAGGCCATCCCTCTCAAGAACACTTCATCTGCCAGTGTAGCAGAGGCATTGATGTTAATCTTTTCACGCATTGGTTTTCCACGGAAAATCTTGTCGGATCATGGGGTTCAGTTCATTTCTGAATCCATGTCTCAAGTTATGAAGACATTAGGTATAGACAGATCTCTTAGTTCTATTTATCATCCGATGTCAAATGGGTTAATTGAGCGTCTCAATAGGACACTCAAGCAGTTGTTGGGTAAGATGACTCAAGACCATCCCCAAGACTGGGATCGGGTCCTACCCGCTTGTCTCTTTGCGTATCGCGAAGTACAAAATCAAGCCACGGGGTTTTCTCCATTCCAGCTTGTTTTTGGCATGCAACCACGCGGTCCTATGTCGTTAATCCACGACTTATTGGTTGACGAGAATATTGAAGAGGAAACTCAATCCTCTTATGAGTATGTGATCTCTCTGAGAAAGAGAATCATAGATGCTTGTAGACTAGCTACTGCATCATCTGAACAAGCCAAAGAAAAAGCTCGTCTATTTGCAAACAAGTATAGACGTCTTCGCCAGCTCATACCTGGTGATGAAGCTTTTGTCTTACTACCTGCGCATAACAATCGTCTTTTAATTACCTGGAGAGGTCCTTTCAGGATCATCTCAAGAATATCCGATGTCGACTACATCGTTGATGTTAATGGTAAACATAAAACCTTCCACATTAACATGTTGAAGGAGTATTACTCACGTCCTGATTATCTACAGTCAGTGTTTCAGGCAACTGACGATCCTACACCTCCTATTCAACACTATTCTATTCTAGTTTGTCAGTCATCCAAGAAGAAGAATCTTCTTTCGATGATGTACAACTACCAATACCAGTTGTACCACTCCATTCCACTGAGAAATGGAATGATGTTACAATCTCATCTACTCTTTCGGCTGATCAACGTCAGCAAGTCTCTAATATTCTACACTCGTATGAGGATGTTCTCACTGACATCCCAGGTCATACGTCAGTCATCCAACATGACATTATTCTGACTGACGATACGCCTATTCGAGTTCGCCCATATCCTATTCCTTTACACTTTCGTGATAAGGTTGATAAGGAATTGGATGAGATGCTCCAATTAAATATAATTGAACCATCTTCATCACCATATTCTTCTTCCATGGTAATCATTAGGAAGAAAGACAACAATATACGTCTTTGCGTAGATTACAGGAAATTAAACAAAGTTACAAAATTCGATGCGGAACCATTACCTCTTTTAGATGACTTATTGGAGAGATTATCTCATGCTACATTCTTTTCGAAATTTGACCTTTCAAAGGGATATTGGCAAGTGCCACTCACTCCTAAAGCAAAGCCATTCACCGCTTTCTCGACACCACGGGGTCTTTTTCAATGGAATTTTATGCCATTCGGGTTAATGAATGCGCCAGCTACCTTTGTACGCATGATGCGCCGCATATTGTCTCATCGTCCCGATGTCATTACTTATATAGATGACATCTGTCTTTTCAGTGACTCTTGGGATGAACATATTCATGGATTAAAAGCTTTACTTTCTACCTTACGGGATTATAACTTAACAGCGAAACCTTCAAAGGCTTTTGTCGGTTTTCATGACATCTCATTTCTGGGTCACCGCATAGGTCATGGTTTCATGTATACAGAAGACAGTAACGTCTCTAAAATTTTAAACATCTCAGCACCTAAGACAAAAAAAAACAAGTTAGGTCGCTTTTAGGACTAATACAGTTCTATTCAAAATTCATCCCTCATTTGTCTACTATAACTGCACCTTTTTCGTCTCTACTGAAGAAAGGCACATCTAATGTAATAAAGTGGTCGCAGGATCACCAAACGGCTTTAGACTATATAAAACAATTTTTTTCAAATGCACCTTTTTTGAGGTTGCCTGACAAAAATCTCACCTTCATTCTCCGCAGTGATGCAAGTTCTTACGCTATCGCTGCAGTTTTGATGCAGGAATATAACGGCACCTTATTTCCGGTTATGTACGTATCCAGAAAGCTCACGCCGAGCGAGACGAAATATTCCGTTCTGGATAAAGAGCTCCTTGCTCTTGTCTGGGCAATCACTAAACTGGATCGTTATCTCCTCGGATCACACTTTGTGGTGGAGTCTGACCAGAAAGCTCTTACCGCACTGAATACAGGGAACGTTAAGTCATCAAAGTCAGCGCGTTACGCTATAGCGCTTCAACCGTTCCATTTTGAGATACGAGCTATTCCTGGAGTGCAGAATGTGTTCGCAGACTGTCTATCAAGATGCCCAAGCGAACTTGTCGAAACTAAACCACTTCCAGATGTTGGAACATCCTCACCGATAACATGAATAACTTTGTACATTGTTATTGATACTATATTAACGTTTTATTAGAACGGGAACATTGGTACTACAGTAACTTTTTATTAATATGGCAACATTGTTAAGAGCGACAAATATACATTTGTTATTCCTATGGAACATATTACACTACATAACGTGTTAGAGAATATATTATATCGTGTATGGAACATTGAGAACATTATCTCGTCGATTACACTGACAAACAACATTTTTCTTTCTTATATAAGAATAAGTGTTCTTAGGTCAGTTTCTTGCGCTGATTTCAAATCTGAAATTTAGTCTAATCACGTTATTTGTTAAGAATTAAGGAATATAAAAATTAATTTTTGGGAAACCGTTATTTGCTCCGTTTCATTTTTACTATATAACTTATTAAAAATTAATAAAAAGCAACATAATTCTACTTTTTATACTGCTAAAAGATGCATGACATATGTTACGCTATTTTTCGAATAGTTACTGTATTTTGAAATAATTCTGAGCAAAATATGGCTTCTAGAAGTTGTAGAAATTCGGCTGATCTGTTCTGTTACGTGTGCGAATATTTTACCGATGGTGTTGACCAGAAAAACTTTACACCATTACTAAAGAAAGCATATGAACTTTATTTCGATTCGAAAGTTGATGATGCAAATAAATCTTGGAAGCCAAATGCAGTTTGTTCAATACATTGGCAGGTTGGTTACGAAAATCGCCGAAGAATAAGTCGATTCCTTTTGGAGTGCCAGTAATATGGCGTGAAAATACAAATCACACTACTGATTGTTACTTCTGCTTGACAAATATCCATGGTTTAACTTTTAAAACTAGAAAGTCTGTGGTTTATTCAAATATTGAATTGGTTTCGAAATCAGTGCCTCATGATCCAATCACGTGTCCGATCCAAGTACCACCAGAACAATATCCGTTGGACGTGAATGAACCATCAGAAAGTGAATGGTGTTTACTTAATTAACCATTCAGAACTTTCAGATCTAATACGTGATCTCGCTCTTACCAAAGGACAAGCGGAATTACTCGGTTCGCGACTCAAAGAATGGAATCTTTTAGCGCCCAATACTCCGATATCTAAATTTCGTCATAGACACAGAGAACTTGTTCAATACTTTGGATGGATGATGACATTTGCTATTGCAAAGATGTAAACGGTCATGAGCACATAGTCAACGAATGGCGATTTTTCATCGATTCTTCCAAGACTAGTCTAAAAGCCGTGTTATTGCATAACAGAAATTTATTTTCATCAATTCCAGTCGCCTACAAAATTTTCATAAATGAAAGAAACTTATGACAATATGGCTATACGTTTGGAAAAAAATAAAAGTACAATGACTACCAATGGCGGATTTGTGGAGACCTAAAGGTCATTGCAATTCTCACGGGCATGCAGACTGGGTATACTAAATTTTGTTGCTTCCGATGTGAATGGGACAGCCGCAACAGACAGGAATATTATGCAAGAAAGGTGTGGCCTATCCGGAATTGTATGCAGCTCGGGCATAAAAATGTAATACACGAGCCATTAGTTAACAAAGACAGCTTCATTTTACCACTGTTACATATAAAGTTGGGGCTCATGAAGAGTTTTGTAAAAGCGTTAGATAAAACGAGCAAAGCTTTCACTTATCTTCGAGAAAAGTTTCCGCAAGTTAGCGATGCAAAGATAAAGGAAGATATCTTTGTAGGACCTCAGATTAGGAAAGTTATTGCAGACAAACAATTCGAGAACTTGTTACATGTAGTGAACTTCGCGCATGGATGGCATTCAAATCGATCGTCGATAACTTTCTGGGAAATCACAAATCTGTCGACTATGTTGCATATTGTTAAGCAGTGCATAGATGCATACAGAATTATGGGCTGTAACATGTCCCTCAAAATCCATTTGCTCGATTCGCATCTTGACTTGTTCCCTGACAACCTTGGCGAAGTCAGCGATGAACATGGAGAACGATTCCATCAAGATATCGCCGTAATGGAGTCACGTTATCAAGGACGGTGGAGTGTGACCATGCTTGCCGATTATTGTTGGATGCTTCATCCGATGTACCACATGCCATTCAGTTTCGACGAAACTTCGACTGCAAAGTTTAAATTCAAGCCTACATAACTGTTATACTTCTTGTACGAATGATGTTGTAATACTGTATGCGTTGTTAAAAAACTTCAATTGCGTATTTCTAGAGATCCCGACCTGATAGAGAAAAACGGTTTGCAGATTTAAAAACAGCGCATTAAAATTGACCAGAAAAACATAGAAATGTTAGAGAAAGAAAAAAAAAGTTTTTTTTTGTTAGTCAGTGTTACTCACTAGTTGTAACGGAACAGTGACATATTGATAGTGATATTGTAATTACTTAGAATATATTGTTAACTAGTTATTTGTTATTAATTAAGAATTATATAAATTAGATTAATTCAATTTAATCTATTTAATTGATTATGGATCACACACATACTAACTTTCTTAGTTGTCACGTAACACCTGCATTCACGGGTCAAATTACGGTTATGAAATCTCACTATTTATTCACAAATAGTCTTAACCATACCTAGTGTTAGAAAACATTATGTGTGTTGATACTTAAAGAGTTTAATTTTGCATTGTTTCATTTTTGCACATTGTATTTTCAATTTCTCTGTTTTATTGATTCTCTTGTCATTGATCATCATCAGTGTTGCTGTTCATTTTCATTTTTGAAATCATATGTTTCAAATTTTTTTTTGAAAACTTAGTTGAATTTTATTATCATTTTTTTTTAATGGTTTTTTTCATTTTTCATTTTCAAACTTGTTTTACCACATCGTTCCAAAGTAGGTCGTTTGTGGATGTGTGCTTTAATGCATACTATCATTTAGTTATATTCATTTCTTTTAATATTCTTTTCTTAATATGGTATAACTTTATGCATTTAATATATCTTGTTGTAGTTTTGACTCACCTCTCTCGGGTATTAAGTTCAAAAAAAATTAATAGAATTAATTTTTTTTAAGGGGAGGTGATAAGGGAGCTGTTACGTACATTTATTACCTAAGGGGGTAGTCTTCGGTCCTGCCAAATGTACGCACCAGTCTTTATATATTTTATTATTTGTGCGTTCGATTGATTCACGCACTGACGTGCACAATGCAGTGTGAGTTGCTTTGGACGCACGGGTAACCTAGTTTGGAAAAATAGTGACGTCATGTGAGTTCGGGGCAGTACGGACTGTGTTTATGTCCGAGGTATATTTCTTGGAATATTTTATTGGCAAGTTTGGAAGAAGCCATTACTTTTGTATGATCTCTACTGGTTCATGATGCAGCCAAGAGTAGAAGTATCATGTAAGTGTCGCCCCATGTCATTGAATGTTTATTGAGTAAATTAATGTATAAGGCCGCTCATAGTTCTGATCTAGCGGGAAGTCATCACAGTATGTCCTTCCTAGAATGGACAGACGGAGTCGTTAGCCCTTTTGAATTACCGTAGAGGGGAGGATTCCTACGAAGAAACAAAGTTAATTGATTTGCATACTTCTTATGTTTATATGCCGTATTTTCGTAAATGCCAAAGTCGTGGCATGGATACAGAGAGGTTGGTCAATACAGAACTCTAACCTAGTCGTATTGTTGTGGATGACTTTGTTTGGATTGTTATATATCTATGCTACCTAAATATTGTATGAAGGAAGTCTGGAATTAGTGCGAGTATGACAAGAAATATTACTCAGTGAGAATTAATCCGTTGGTCATAGGATACGTCCTTGAGAGAAGGTCAACGGACGTTACTACAATACATATGCTATGGCAAAGGAAGTGATCGATCTTTAGTCACTTGAATGAGAGGACTTAATTGTAGAGGATCTTCATAAACTTGAAAAGTCAATGATCAACATTTTGATGTAATGACCTTTTTGCAACTGTAAATATGACCGTCTTGTTCAACGTCGTATATGTCACGTTCAATAAAATATATGTACAATCATCACAGCCTTGTGTGCTGCCAGTCAATAACCAGTTCATCACTACTTGTTGGTGTTCGTGTTGAAGAACATTTATGACATTTTCGTTCTATCAAAACCATTCGCGTAAATAACACTCTTGAACGTTAGAAAACGAACCCAACACACATGAAACCTCATAAGAGAAAGGAGAGACATCAAACAGCAAGTAAACAACTGTAAAGAGGCAGAAGAGAAAATACAACTTATATTACACAACAATATATTGGGAGCTAAACAGGAAAGTGAAAAAGAGTGCCAGGCAAGATAAAAGAGAATTTATTGAAAACCTAACAGAGGAAGCCGAGATTGCGACAAAAAAGGAGACTTGAAAACATTATATAATATCACTAGAACTTTATCTAAGAAACAGCTAAACCACAATACAGCAGTGAAGAGCAGAGAAGGACAAAGCATTAGCAATGAATGGAAACAAAGGGCCAGATGGGCTGAATATTTTAAAGAAATCCTAAACGAAACCAACCAATGCGGCAACCCATCATAGAACCAGCAGAAGAGCCACTACAGTGCAACATGAACCCACCTACTAAACAAGAGATCTCTCAGGCAATAAAACAGCTGAAAAATGGGAAGGCCACAGGACCAGATGGAATACCACCAGAAGCCAGAAGGCAAATATACCATACACTACAGAGTTGCTACACCAGCTCTTCAAGAAAATCTGGGAAAAAGAGGCCATCCCAAAGAGCTGGAAGAAAGGCCACATTATCAAGCTGCCAAAGAAAGAAAACCTGACTATGTAGCAACTGGAGGGGTATAACACTACTAGCAGTGGCTGGAAAAATTTTGACCAGAGTTTTGTTTGACTGTATTAAGAAGGCGGTGGATGACTAACTCATAGAGGAACAGGCAGGATTTCGTGCAGGAAGAGCATGCACAGACCAGATAGCAACACTTAGAATCATCATAGAACAATCAAATGTGTGGCAGACCCCCTTGTATATAAATTTTGTTAACTTCGAAAAAGCTTTTGACAGTATAGACCATACTGTGATATGGAAAATCCTGAGACATTATGGAATCCCAGAGAAATTCATCAAAATCATCCAAGATTTCTACCAGGTGGCCTCATACAAAGTAGTACACAAAGGAAAACTATCAGAGTCCTTCACAGTACACAGCGGGGTCAGATAGGGATGTCTGCTATCACCAACAATTTTTCTCATGGTCATAGACTGGGTTATGAGACAGACAACAGAGGGAGAGAAAACTGGAATACAGTGGACATTTAACTCTCTTCATTTATTGTCCTTAGAAATCGAACGTGTACAGAGGGTGATTTAAAAATCGCAGAAAGTGCTTTAAAAACATTTTTTTCCAATTAATATATTTTATAATAAAATAAAAGTTTTCTTATAAATCAAATTTTATAAGAAAATAATCAACGTTGAAGTCATGACCTAACACTGAAAACACTCGCCGCCATTTTGAATTTTTCGGTAAAGTGAGATTTCACTGTCGCGGAAAAAATTAAAATAATGAACATCACCGATGATTTCAGTGATGAATTCATCACTAATTCTGTGGATGATGATGTCTGGGACACTGAAACACTGGATTCAGACATGGATATTGACCATAATGTCCCTGCCGACCCAATTTATGAAGCAGACACGGCAAGATACTTTGTGAGAACATAAGTCTAACCCTGGCGCTAGGGATTTTAATGGAATGTCATAGCCTAGTGACCTAATTTGTAAACTACCATTTAAATAGTTACTATATCCTATTTTCTATTAAAATCGGTAAATGATTTTAACATTTATTGTGAACAAGAACTTCTTTACTTCATTTTTTAAAGAGTTACCTGTCCATAGCAATGGTTGCTAAGGACATTTATATTTGCGAAACTGAACAGATACACAGTTTAAACAAAACAGACCACAAAGTGGTGGAAGTTATATATTTTTTGGATGGATAATGTTTAAAATTATTTAAAGTTTGTAATTTTTTATTCAATTTTTTTTTATTTTAAAGATTAAAATTATAATATAGAATGTGTGATTAAAAAAACAATCACCCTTAGTTTCTCAAACTTTAACTAACAATATGTTAAATTCTTTCATTACAGATCCAAGGGCTAAAATGATTTGTATGATGGAGCCCCCTGTGTCAGTTCTGAAGTTTCTACCCTGTTGAGAGCCTAGGGATTCACTTTCTACGGTCGGTGGATCCTTCGGAAAGCCTCCAATGCAGGTTGTTTTTTCTGTCTTTGATTTCTAGGGTTCATCTAAAGGAGGAAAGTATGCTTTCTGTTTGATTTCATTCATAGGACATGCCAGAAATTTTATCAGCCTCGACAACATTTTTGCACAAATAACGGATGGTTAGTAATTAGGTGTCCATTTAGGCAGTGTATTAGAGATAAGTCAACTACACGGGGAATGAAATTATGGATCCTTATTGAGGCTGACACAGGATATACATATGATTTTATAGTTACCTTGGTAAAGATACCCAAGCTTCCCCATTTGGTTTGGCTTATGATGTAGTTGTGAGACTAATAAAGTCTCATATTAATCAAGGTTAGCACCTATTTTTTATAATAATTTTTACACTAGTGTACAACTTTTACAAGATCCTTTAAAGAGAGGTGTTTGTGCATGGGAAACTATTACAAACAAAAAGAAAAGGTTTTTCAAAGTCTTTAAATGAAATAAAATCATTTGAAAACAAAATCAGCTCTTGGTGATATGTGTTGCGTCAGAGAGATGAGATGTTAACAATACAGTGGAGGGATAATAAAACAGTTTTTATCATGTCTAATTTTGTGTCAGCTAGTGGATACTCAGAAGTTACTAGAAGAACAAAAGTTAATGGGAAATTTAGAAAGTTAAAAAGTTAAGCAGTCTAATCTAGTGAAACAATATAACACTTACATGGGTGGGGTAGATAAAATTGATCAATTAATTAATAAATATAATGTTCTTAGGAAAACAAACAAATATTGGAAAACCTTATTCTTCTGTTTTCTTGAAATTGCTATGGTTAACAGCTATATAATTTTTCAAGAGTGGAGAAAGGATCATCCTGATGTTGAAGAACAAGAAAGACCAAACCGTTACTTTCAAATAGATTTTAAGGAGGAACTAATTAAGGAACTGGGTGGACTTGAAAAGCGTCAGAATATTCCTTATTCACAAAGTGCCAGCAAAAATAAAATCAGCACCACACACTCAGTTAAACCAGAATGTACTGCTATAAACATTGTTTGGCAATTCTAGGTACTGAAAAAAAAAAATGGAAACACAATGAAGTGCATGCAACACCTTTCTTTGCTTCCTGAAAAATAAAAACTGCCTATTTGAATACCATAAGTCCTAAAACAATCTAGATAATCTTCTATTTCTTTATTCAACTAATATGATATGATAATGAATTTTTTTCTTTCAAAAATCTTAGTTTATTTTTCTTTTTAATTAAAAAGTTTCCGTTATTGCCCCGATGAACGTACAAGCATTAATTATTTGTTTATTAATTTATTTATTGTCAGAATCTTTTAATTTTTTCAAAATATGTACACTCTTGGATATCCTTTTAAATAAAAGTACATTTGTTGTATTATTTTAATGAGCTAGTTTTTTTATTCTTGAATATTTCACTTTATGTACATTTTTATGACCAATTCTGCAACTATTTTGACCTTGGATAATTAAATTGTAATAAATTATTGCTACAAATACTACAAACACACAGTTTATTCATCTTCTAACATATTGATGCATAATATGCATTGGTGTTATGCATTTTTAAAGATTTTAGAGGTTATTTTGTAATGTCACCATAATCATGTACAAATGCCCAGTTATTACCCCTTTCTACCTAAAAATTAAATAAGTTTTTTTATTTATTAAATTATGATCAGATTTGTCTCATTTTTTTCAAATCCTATACAAAATTGTACATACTTTTAAATAAGAGCCACTGTTTTGTACATTTTGCAATTGCTAGTTTTTTCCTTTCTTTGAATATTTCAGTGTATGTAAATTTTTGTAATTTTTTCTGCATTTAATTAGGTAATTAACTTGTTACCACTCAACCAAGGTAAAACAAATACCAAAATAACAATTAATATACTAAAGTACATTCAATTCCAAATACATTGTTATATAATACTAATAGGTTTAATATATTTAAAAACATTTTACATGCTTTTAAAAAAATGTTACTGAAAAACAACACAAAAAACCTTAAAAAGTCAAGAATTGAATAGAGTTAACAAAAACTGGAGGATCTAGACTTTGCAGATGATTTGTGCCTTCTATCACATAGACAGCAAGATATGCAGGAGAAAACAAATAGATTAGTAACAGAAGCAGCAAAGATGGGACTACACATAAATGTAAATAAAACAAAGATAATGAGAATAATAATAGGCAGATGGACTCGATGAAGATCAATGATCAAGTCATTGAAGAAGTAGAAAGCTTTACATATCTGGGCAGTAACATTGACAAAGGAGGGGGAACAGCTGGTGACGTCTACTCAAAGATAAATAAAGCCAGATGCGCTTTTAATGCCCTTTGACCAATATGGAACTCCTCAGCTGTATCCAGAGAGAACAAAATTAGAATCTTTAACACATTAACTACCGAATTGAAAAACGCACTGTGACCGAATAAAATTTTTTTCACATTTTCATCCTGTAGGTGTTTGTTCAAAGTAAGCTGTAGTTTTCGTAATTGTTTGCAAATTTTTATGAATTACACATCATTTTAAAAGATAAATGAATGTACTATTACAATAAGCACCATTTGTAACTCTAATAGAGGTTGTTGCTATTTAACGGCTGTCCGATGGCCGAGGACTTGCAATATTTTTACAATTATAACTGCTTGCGCCCCATCTCTATCACAATCACTATTTCAATAAATGTGCACACCGTTTTCACTCTTGTCCTCGTCGCTAGATCTATCAGTCAATTGTTGAAACACGTTTCTAGCCTATTCAGCCGTTAGACGAGATGTACAAGCATTTTTTGTGGTCCTATCACTAGTTGCTACGGTAAACAGTTTTACACGATTTGGTAACTAACCCAAAATGCTGAAAAATATGAACATAATATCAATTTTCCAGTGTTCTACAACAGCCATGCTTTGGGAATTTGTTTTCCGGTGGCAACTTAAAATCTCAAACCAGATCAGAAAGTGTTTCAGTACATTTTTCATTCGTTTTATTACTAAAATTAGATTGACGCTCTGAGCGGCTTGCGGTCCAAATGATAGTATTTCAAAAGCCGGTCCCACCGGCTCGCGGTAGTTAATGTGTTAACTCAAATGTGAAGTCAGTCTTGCTGTATGGCTCAGAGACATGGCATGTCTCAAAGAGTATCACCTCCAAGCTACAGACATTTGTAAATAGATGTCTCCGACGGATCCTTCGTATAAGATGGCCAAATGTAAATACAAATGTAGAGCTAAGGAAAAGATGCGGGCAACAGCCAGTACAAACAGAAATTAAGGTAAGAAAGTGGGGGTGGATAGGATAAACACTTAGAAGAGAAAAATCAAGCACAGCCAGAATTGCCCTTGACAAACCCACAGGGGAAAAGAAGAGTGGGGAGACCAAAGAGAACTTGGAGAAGAACTGTTGAAGAGGAGGCTAGGGAAATTGGAATGACTTGGGCACAGCTGAAAAAGACAGCCCAGAATTGAAATCGATGGAGAGCAACTGTTTCTTCCCTATGTTCCACAGGGAACGAAAAGGAATGATGATGAAAAGTATCAAGACTTCTTGCATCACAAATATAGTTTTTTAATGACAGGTTGTTCAGAACAGAGCATCTTTGGTACTCATTGACCGCACACTGGATATTGCATCAGCAGTGACGCATCAGCTGGATACCCTCCTGGACAGATTGACTAACACACTACCACCCTTGCAGGGACATACCAGTGACTGTCTTATTGACTTGCAAGATCTTTCTAATGTATGCAGGTATGTATTTGGTTCAAAGGTTCCATTTTTATTTGTTCTGGTTCAGCATTATTTCTGCCCATGGATACTCACATAGAGAAATTAATTAACACATTACCACTTGCAGGGACATACACCAATACCTCGACTTTCGTCGCTTCGACTTTCGTCACTTCGCTCTTTCGTCGGTTTTCAATTCTAACCACGTTTCCAAATTTCGTCGCTCGCTTCGCTCTTTCGTCGCATTTGGTCACAACTGCGCGTCATCTTGATTCTTTCGTCGTTCAGTCTTTGAACAGAAATCGTTCGGTGTGCACTGTTTTTTTTTTAAGTTGTCCGCATTGAATCTCTTATATTTGTCATTAAACATATTAATACTACTTATTTTTGTGATTAAAATAACAAAACTATTCATACTATATTATTTTTGTGATTATACTGTAAACAGTTCATAGTTATTTTAGTGATAACAGTCTAATGACAGTGTTCATATCGTGATTATACGACACATGTACAGTTTTCATACTGCACTTTTTTGTGTGATTAGGCTTTATACAGTACTACTTATTTTTCTGCTTTAATATATTCATAATGGGTCTTAAGTGTAGTAACAAAGTTAAAAGACACCATAAGGTTCTCAATTTGCAAGAAAAGCTTAAGCTAATCAAGCTTAATGAACAAGGCATCTTAAATGCTGAAATAGGCCGCAGGCTAGGTGTACCAAGCACTACAGTTAGCACAATTGTAAAGAACAGAGCTAAAGTGTTAGAGGAAATTAAAAACGCTACGCCAGTGCATACCAAACTTATTAGAAAGCGGCACAATTTAATCGGTGAGATGGAGAAAGTGTTAAATGTGTGGATTGAAGACCATGTCAGCCACAACATTCCTCTAAGCCAAGATCTTATCCAGGCTAAAGCACAAACTTTATTTAATGCAATGAAGGCTGAACAAGGAGAGACATCAGCTGAAGAGACATTTGGAGCTAGCAGGGGCTGGTTTGAGAAATTTAAGAAAAGGTCAAATTTGCATAATATAGCAGTGAAGGTAGAATCAGCTAGCGCAGATACCGCAGCTGCAGGAGCTTTTCAAGTGGAGCTTGAAAAAATTATAGAAGAAGTTGGCTACACAAAGCAGCAGATCTTCAACGTAGAATAAATTTCGACAGAAGTTCAAAAGTAAATAGTGGGCTAGAACACCAAATAGCCTGTTACAGAGAACTTCTTAGGAAAAGGAAGAAGACATCAATGAGGTAAACGTCTTTGCTCTCCTTTTTCAAGACGCAACCGCCACAACCAACTTCAGCCACCCCTCCCTCTAACCCTTCAGATTCCGAGCCATCAACATCAGCCCCAGCCCCAGTTAGATCTCCTTCAAAGTGCCCTTCTCCTAAAAGAATTAGATTGAAATCCTCCAGTTCTGAAGATGAGCCACCTCAATTTTCTCCATCTGGTTTTCTAAGTCTAGAATCCCCCTAAATTACCAACATTCAAAACTGTACATACTGTATATATTCATCGTCTACTTGCTCAAGAATGATTTTAAGGTAAGATGCTATTTACGTATTTTTTATTTATTACTTTTTTTTCTTTACTCTTATGTTTATTTCTGTTTATCTAGGTGTTGCACGCATTCGCAAGTGTTATATAGTTAGTTATTTTCTTTTTTTGGCGGCCCTAATGCATTTGTAAGCAAAAAAAAAAGGCTATGCTTCGACTTTCGTCGACTTTCGACTTTCGTCATAGCTCTGGTCCCTAACCTGTCGAAAGAGCGAGGTATTGGTGTACAAGTATTATCTTATGTACTTGCAAAATCTTTCTAATGTATGCAGGTATACATTTAAAAGCTTCAAATCTGCAGGAACTGGTGTGGATCTACTGTTCTGGTTGTGCAGGGGTACACAGAAATGAGAGAGCTGACAGACTAACATCAAGAGCACCCACAGTGGGGACACTGGATATGGATAAGGGGAGAGATACTGAGAACAGTTAACGATCACCTGTTAGAGAATGACACTGCAATAGATGAATCATCAAGGTTGAGACTGTTGGAATTTGGCATCAAATGTAAGGCTAGCAGAGATGGACGTATGAGAGGATGCATCCGTCGTGAATACAACCAGCGAGGTACAGGAACAGTTAGCATTCACACTCTTTGACATATACTGAGGGAGACTGAGCCCCTGTGGGTTTGCCTGGAGTGCAGTGATATCGGTTCTGTTCATCAGTAACAAAAACAATGTTTAGTTCAAAGGTTTAGTTTTTATTTCTTCTGGTCCAGCATTATTTCTGCATGTCAGTACTCTCATGGTTTGGTTTAAGGACTATCTTCATTGCGCACACGGACAACTCCATCAGTGCTCTGATCTACTCCCTTAGATCACACAAGGAGGATCTCTGCACAGTGCACGAACTCCATAGCACCGGTGAGAATCCCTTACTTACTTAGTCGTTCCCCTTCTACCGTGAGGTGTAGAGGTAAGAATCCCAATGTGTGTAAATAGGAATCACACATTCTATAAATATTTCTGTGGTGGGTAGGTTTCTAATTTTTAAATTTTGCCAGGGCAGCTGCCTTCCAGATAGGCCTACACTTTACGATTTTCAACTGCCGTGGGATTTTTAACGTGCACAACTTGCACACGGGACCTCCTATTTTTCCGCCCTTATCCGAGAAGGCTAGGCATCCAATCTCACTACCCAGGAGACATCATTAGGACCACTGGTTCTGAAAAAAAATTCCATAAATTATATTCCCTCAACTGGGAAAAGAACCTGGTACCTCTAGAATTCAAGGTGGACACCATACCTCTTAGCCACTCCGACCCAAACTCTCATGGACAAATTGATATATACATTACTACCCTTGCAGGGTCATACAAGTAGCCGTCATTTTTACCAACAAGAACTTTCTAATGTGCAGGTATTTATTTAGATCAAACCTCATTTTTGTCTTAAGTGTTACCGAGGCCTGAAAGGGAAATGAAGAAAAGTAACACAGTGCCCTATCACGAAGGAAGCGATTAAGGAGAGTTGGGCTGCCTGCTTACCCCATTCTTTAGAAACCTTAAGCCGAAAAGAAATCTTCAGCAACAAGAAATAAGAAGATGACACGCGTTGGTTACGACACATGTTGGAAAATCTATTGATTACATTACAAGGCTATCATTGTTTTGGAATCTCCAGGGTAAGAGATATAGAGGAAGACACACAAAAATACACGGAGAAAGGAACTGGAGGCAGACGTGAAAAGGATAAGGAAGATAAGGAAAGACCTTGAAGAATATACCTTGAGTAACAGTATACACCAGAGGTTTTCAAACTGTGCGTCGCGGCTCCCAGGGGCGTCGCGGCCCTCGGCTAAGGGCGTCGCGGTGGCTTGGGAAAAGTGTTGGACTCGATATTATGAGCCAAGGTCCATCAATAAATATAGTATAGAGAGGAGCCGCGGTGATTTATGCACAGGTCAAGGGAGCCGCAGACCAAAAAAGTTTGAAAACCTCTGGTATACACTAATTATGTAAATGTCTATGCTCTGAGTATTATGCATATTTGTATTTACTTACTTACTTACTTAGTCGTTGCTCTTCTGCCGTGAGGTGTAGAGGTTTGGAAGAGAGAGCGCCGTCTATCCTATCGGCTGTATTCCTCCTGGCCTGGTTCCATTCTAGTCCTTGGTCCTTCAGAGATTGTCTAATGTTGTCCTCCCAGCGGACTTTTGGTTGTCCTGGAGGTCTGAATCTCTGGCTCTTAGCTGTTGTGGCTAACTATCTTCTCCCATTATGCAGACATGGCCAAACCATCTTAGTTGGGACTGTTCTACTTGGATCTGCAGGGGTTGCGTTTTTATGCCTTGAAGTATCGTCTGATTGCGGACCATGTCTCTTCTTGTTACTTCAACTGCCTTTCTCAGATGCCTCATTTCTGAGGTTTGGATCTGACTTTTGTGGGTTGTTGTCATTGCCCAAGACTCACATCCATATGTCAAGACTGAGACATAGTACATATTTGTATTTAACTGCTAATTTATATGATAAATTAAAATTTTTTTCTATTATAGGAAACCAAAATATTCTCAAAATCAAAAGTTTCTTTGGCTGACTTTGGCTGACTTGTGGGTGATTTTTGACCACATTTGGGGCTATTTTCAAATGTCTGGGAAGCCAAAAAAAATCTGGTTTCCATAACACAGCTGTCCCTGTCAATTTTGGAAAAAGAGATATGTACCTGTATTTGTCTTGCACAGACATGTCTTATGTCTCACATTTTTAAAACACAATATTGCAGAAATAACTCGGCCACTCCTGTGATTTTGCCCGGCAGTTTAGCATCAACAGATTTTTCTAAGCAGTCAAACCATCTGTTGCCTTTGGTCACCAAAAAATATAAGGTAAAAAAAAACAACACAAATGTGGTTCATTCATTTACTTTTGGCTCCCTCAGGAGCATATGCCTTCAGCAAATTCTCACTTTCTCCTGTCCTGTGCTGTGCTGTCCTGTGCTGTCCTGTGCTGTGCTGTCGTGTGCTGTCCTGTGTTGTCCTGTGCTGTCCACTCAAGGTCCTTCCATGTCTCCTTTATTGCCTTCGTTTTTTTGTTTCTAGTTCTCTTCTCCTTGTGAACAAAGTGGTAAGAAGAAACACGTGGGTGGGGGGGGGGGGCATCTTGTGAGCGGATGAGTGTTGTAAAAATACACAACAAATGTGGGATAAATATAGCAAGAGAAATATTGAGAGACAAGAGGAAGTATATTGAGGAGTTGGCAAGAGAGGCAGAAGATGCCGCAGCCAAAGGGGAATATGAGAGAAATAACAGCACAAAGAAGCTAACAGGGAAGTACAAGCAAACAAGTTGCCTCATAAAAGACAAGAATGGAAAACTGCTCAGCAATATACAAGAGCAAATGAAGAGGTGGACAGAATATTTTGAGGACCTTCTCAACAGACCAGCCCCCCCCCCCCCCCCCCCCCAGGACATCCAGCCAGCAGAAGACGAGCTACAAATTAACGGTGAAAGACCAACGAAGGAAGAAATAAAGAAAGCCATAAAGCTTCTAAGAGATGGAAAAGCGTCTGGACCTGATGGCATTCCAGCTAGTTCTCTTCTTGTGAACAAAGAGTTATAATAAGAAACACGTGTGGTGGTGTGGAAGGGGGTCGGGGGGAACCATCTTGTGAGCAAATATGGAAAGACTTGTGTGGGAAGTTACATATGGGATGAGTGTTGTAAAAATACACAAAAAATGTGGGATAAATATAGTAAGAGAAATATTGAGAGACAAGTATTGTAGATGGACGGTACGGTGAACACAAATATGTGGTTATGCCTTAATAGAACAATTAATTGGCCAATGCTGCGGCTACAAGGTCTTCTTCAAGGATAAAAGGTAGAGGAAAAGAAAAGGAGGACTAATTTAAATGAATGAAAAAATTAAGAAATGATATGAGTTGATAAAGAAACACAACTTTTAAAGATATGTATATATAAGATGCACAGTAACTCATTAAGTGAGACATATTCAGCAGTTCAGAAACACAGTGATTTTAATACCTGGAACTTACAAGCTAAGTAGAATTCAACATTTTTAAATAGGTTATTTCTAAAAAAATAGGGAAGCCAAAAAAATAAAAAAAGTATTAAAAATGTTAAATGATCTTGAAGAGGAAATGTACATCTGAGAAAGAGAAATAGAATTTCTGCCAGAGTTAAAACTTATAAAAGTAATGTCCTAGGTTTAAGATGACTTCTTTACCATGGGGTTTAGTCTTACGTTACTGAATCAGCACAACAACTGTGAATGCAGCATTTATTATCTGTGAAGTGTTGACATTGTGCGACATCGATACAGTATATATAAATTATTACAGAAACCACCACTGTAGGAGCATGGGACTGCTTGCTGCAGGCTTCCTACAAGGGACAGCTGCAGTCATGACTCCGTGGTCTGTCGAGAGCGCAAAGAAAAATGAATAATAATAATAATAGCCCCTTCAGTCACCACTGACTATGGGAATGTGCCCCTGAGGTGATATCTATCTCTCAGCTGCTTATTTTCTTTGTGTTCCTTTCGACGTTTTCTTCTCCATTCTGCTTGCCATGAGAGCTACTTTTCTCCTAGTCTCTGAGGTGGCGCCGTAGAGAGCATCGCCACTTGGTGCGAGCGGCAGCTTCATCCTCCCAGGTTGCTGGATTTATGTCCAGTGCCCTCATGTCTCTCTTGCACACATCTTTGAACCTCAGCTGCAGTCGCCCAACTGTTCTTTTGCCATCTGCCAGTTGTCCATAGAAGATATCTTTTGGGATGCGACCATCTTCCATGTGGCGGACATGGCCAGGCCAGCGTAGTCAGTCTGCGCTGTCTAAGCAATGTATACATGCTTTGAAGGCCAGCACGCGACAACACCTCAACATTCATCATTTTATCCAATGATGAATACAGTATATAATATATGAAGATGGTCATCATTATTGTTGATATTGATGAATTTTTTTGTTCTAGGAGGCTCTAATGGATGTCAATCGTAAACTTGTGGAGACAGCATCAGCTGAGAAGCTTCGTCTCCATTTGTCAGGCCGACCAGGCAGAATCACAGCTGATCAAATTGATTCTGCTGTAGCTCTGTTTAAGTGAGTTTTTTTTTGTTTTCTTAGCGTTATATACTTCATGAGTGTTTGATTGGCAGAGTTGATAGAGCGCTTGCCCATTGCGGCAAAGTTACTGGGTTCTGGATTCAAAACCTGGTAATGTCATGCTCAAGCTGCCAGGCTGTAAATGGGTATATGACTCTGCTTAAGAGTTAGGGAAGGCAAAGACAGTGAGGAAGGGAACTGGTCACCCCCACTTGATGAAGCTGGACCTGGTATAGTGAAGTGCCTAAACCTTCACTCCCGTACTGCACTATCTGCTTAGGGACTACCTTACTTGACCTTATAAATATTTTATTTTAGTTTTCACGTAAGAAGAAGGGTTTTCCATGATCAAAGTAGGTAAGGAAATTAGCTGGATTGGTTTGTTTGATGAATTGGAGCAAAGTGGGTAACTGTAGCAAACTATACAAACATGGTTAAATGTAGCAAAGAAATAGCACGTATACTTTCATCTTCACAAAGACAAAAATGTCCAAATTATGGCTATAGATCTTTGCTTAGGAAGTGTTTATGACAAGATCACAGATGTGGAACTGAGGGGAAAGTAACAGACAAACACTAGTGGAACAAGATGGGAGAAGAAGACGCTGGTGTTGGATAGGGCACATATTAAGAAAACCAGTTGATAGCAATACAAGAGAGTCCCTGTTCTGGAAACCTCCGGATAAGAAATATAGAGGTTGACCCAAAAAAAACACACCTGGAGACAGACATGAAGACATGGAAAGACCTTGAATGGATGGCACAGAACAGAAGGGCTTGTTTTAGGATCTGTGCTCCACTGGGAGCTGAAGGCATTGAATGATTGGTTTCGTTTGGTTTTAAAAACTATCTTCATTGCACACTGACTACTCCATCAGTGCATTGATCTTCTCCCTTAGATCACAAAGGAGGATCTCAGCACAGTGCACGAACTCCGTTGCACCAACGAGAGGGTTCCTGGCTGTTTGGCTTGACACAAATATGCCCTGAATTGTTTGTAATCGTGGTATGGCACTGGCTGGCCAACACCAACAACAAGGAAATTAGTGGTTTGAAAAATAAGTGAAAAGACCATGGGGCATCACCAAGCAGTCACATGCTCTTACAGCGGTGGTTTCTGTGGTAGTTTGTTGTACATGATGAGGTTGCCAACCTCATGCACAACCTCATTATTAGTTACTTTGTGCGACATACCCAAGGTAGCAGTAGTCACATTGTTTCTTTGTCTCTTCAGAGGCCCCCCAGGAACTACACAGGGCTGTTTTTATTTTAGTGGAAATATCGCAGCTTCGCTGTAAATGGACACAACGCAACCAACGTACTTTTCAGGATGAACGAGGAAGAAGGAAGAAGATACCAGAGATACCAGAGAAAATGAATTTTAAAAATCGAAGAGGGAAGGAAAACCCGGTCCCAAATAATGCTGTGCTGAAGTCGGATGTGTCGGCCGAAAGACGCAAATATCGCAGCTTCGCTGTAAATGGACACAACGCAACCAACGTCCTTTTCAGGATGAACGAGGAAGAAGGAAGAAGATACCAGAGAAAATGAATTTTAAAAAAAAAAAGAAAGAAAGAGAACGGGACAGACAGAGATCAGCTCTCTATTTTTCTCTGTGATGAATAAAAGTACATGACTTCATCTCAACACTCATCCTTCCCATCATTATCACTCTAAAATGTGTCATTTTTCTGGTGGATTTTAAAAACTCTTCTAGTTTGCTTCAACTGTGTCTCCCACTTGTATATGTCTTGAATATCATGTTTTTTCCCCCCTTCCATATCTCACTCACATGCAGCTTTAAAAAAAAAATACTTTGTTTGCTGACCTCAAATATTTTAGTTATCATATATTTCATTTGCGGTCGCCCAACTATTCTTTTGCCATCTGCCATTTGTCCATAGAAGATATCTTTCAGGATGCGACCATCTTCCATGCGGCGGACATGGCCTAGCCAGCGAAGTCTGCGCTGTCTAAGCAGTGTATACATACTTTGAAGGCCAGCACTTGACAACACCTCGGCATGTGTTTTCTGGGGTATTTGTGTGTATATCGACAACAGGGTGGTAGACCACAGGGAATGGAAGATAAGTGAAATGGTCTTGAAGTGGGGCACTGTTCTGGCTAGTGTGACCGTTTAGGTATCACACAAGGGGTTTTACATACAGACAAGCCAAGCCCTGATAGTTAATTATTCTCATTGTATTATGTGGTGTTGTTAAACTCGCAGAGACTCTGGATGAGGGGAAGAGCAAGGAACATATGGCTATAGATACTGTATCAGAACCCAAGAAGGAAGGATCTATAGAGAAAGAGATAAAGATATTAGCTGACATATGAGATAATGAAGCCTGCATTTATTAGTCTCATTTGTTGAAGTTTCACCAATGTGGAACTGATAACAAGAACCAGACAGGTGCCAGTGGAAAATGAGAGTAGAAGAAGGTGCTAGCGATGGATAGGACATACATTGAGGAAGCCTGTTGGTGGCATTACCAGGCAGTCTGTGTTCTGGAATCCCCAGGGTTAGCAGAAGTAGGCTGAAAAACACACGGAGACGAGAACTGGAGACAAATAAAAATGATGAAGAAGGCACCTTGTGCTTATGGCATATGACGAGAAGACCTGGCACAAGTTTGTTGCCAGCCTATGCTCCTTGGGGAGCTAAAGGGTGATGATAATGCTGATGATATGTCTCATTAGTCTTAAGAGACCATTCAAAAAACAAAACTAGGCAGTTACAAATATTTATTATCATTTTTTTCTGTTGCTCATCAGGGGAAAATATTCACTCATTAAAAAACACCTAGACATGCTGCAAATCGCTCTGGCCACAAGCCAATGCCTTAAGCACCCTGTGTCCAGTCGCCACGACAGCGCGGTAGTCACTGAGAAAAATCTGATCCAGGCAATCGTGGAAAATGATGACTCCACACCAAGTGGGGTTTCCATTATATCCAAACTGATCATGCAGGAAATGAATAAACCACTCAGTGAAAGGTAGGCATGACATTAATTGCACGATGTTTATTAATCATCATCATCAATTTCCTTTGCGTTTCTTACGGAGCATGGAGCCATCCTGCAGCTGGTCCACTTGCAGGAAGCCTGCACAAAGCAGTCACATGCTCGTGCCACAATGATTGGTTTTTGTTTTCGTCATCATGGTATTCCTTTGCGTTCCTTATGGTGCCACAGCTGTAGTTGGTCCCCTTTGCAGGAAGCCTATACCAAGCAGTCACATGCTCATGTAACGGTAATTTCTGTGGCAAATTGCTTTACGTGATGAGGTCACCAGCCCCATACGCACCCTCATATTAGTCACCAAGTACAACATGCCTGAAGGTGTAGTAGTCCTGTTCTTTCTTTGTCTTTTCTAAGACCCCCAGGAACCATACGGGGCAGGGTTTATTAATAGCTGGAAAAAAAATACATTATATTAGTAAGCCTCACAGTTTTGTATAGTGAGGCATTCGTCTGACTTATTCAGGGAGCATTTGACAGACATTTCGCTTGTTACCAACAAACTTGTGGCCTTTTATGGTAATAGATCTGACAATATGTGTATCACAGACATTCAAACAATATGGCTATCAGCTCATGTAATTCTTGTGACAGAACTTACTTTTATGTGGTTGTTTAGATGAGCTGTCCCTCCTCTAATTTTCTAAAATATCCATCACCACTCTTTTATAATCTCTAAGGCAGTGTACTTATTAACCAGGTGTGCATGGACCCCCTGGGGATGTGAGACCTACCTTCAAGGGGTACGAGGCATGCCAGATATTTTAGAAGGCGAATCATCATTAGTATTATATAATACACAAAAATCAAATGTATTTGTACACAATAGAACATTGACAACGTGAATTCCTTACCGAACCTTAGTCACTTTATGTAATTAACATTTTCCTAAAATATAGTTGTATCTCTTTTTCTCACTTTTGACATATTTTGTGAGCTAGAAGATAAAGGCATGTGAAGCTTCTTAAGATGATGTGGGGGGAGGCTTCTTACGATGCTATGAAGTGGTGCGAGGCTACTTAAGATGCTGTAAAGGGGTGCAAGGTTTCTTAAGATGGTTTAAAGGGGTGCGATGCTTCTTAAGATTTAAAGGGGTGCAAGGCTTCTTAAGATGCTGTAAAGGGGTGTGATGCTTTTTAAGATGCTATAAAGGGGTGTGAGGCTTCTTAAGATGCTATAAAGTGGTGTGAGCATCTTCTTAAGATGCTATAAAGTGGTGCAAGGCTTCTTAAGATGCTATAAAGTGGTGCAAGGCTTCTTAAGATGCTCTGAAGGGGTGCAAGGCTTCTTAAGATGCAATAAAGTGGTGCGAGGCTTCTTAAGAATAATGCTGGTAGATGGATGAAAGGAGCGTGCTACAAAGAAAAGTAGCAAACGCCTTTAAAAAAATGTCTTCCTCATTTCTGGCTCCAGTTCTCTTCTCTATGTGTTTTTAGTCTACCTCTACCTCTCTTATCCTGGGGATTCCAGAACACGGACTGCCTTGTCATACTATCAACAGGTTTCCTCAATATGTCATATCCATTTCCAGCATCTTGTTTTTGCTTCGGCATAATAGCAACTAATTGCTGGGATCTGAAACAGATTGACTGCTTTCATTGGCCATGGCTCCATAAGAGGGAAGTTGAGGTAGCATTTTTTTTACCTTTGTTGCACGCTCATAAAGCCACACCTGTCTGTCATGAAATTGGCAGTCTGTCTTATGCGTATGTTCTGCTCTTTGTGTTTCATCCACATGAATATATCTGTGTGTTTAGTTTTTGAATTGTTGAATAGGTGATATTTAAGTCTGTAGATGGCAGTTCTCAGACTAAAAATTAATAAAAATAACTTTGAAGAAAAACTGGTATAAGGAGCACCCACAGACCGATAAAGCATAATGTCTACATTACCAAGAAGAGATGAAGTGATAATTTTCATACTTGAACCGGCCATTGCAGACTCAAATACCAACTGTTCAACAAATTGAAAATCAGACAGACATATATGTGCGAATGTGGGGAGGACAAACAAACAGTAGAGCATGTCCTCCAAGACTCCATGAGAGGAGCAGGGTGATGGTGTGACTTTCTCCAACCCAGATGAGGGAGAAACTGTATGGTGATGAGAGAAGCCTGAGACGAACTACCAGCTTTATAAGAGAGATAAATGTGGTTATCTGAGAGTGAATAACGAAGAAGAAGAAGACTAAAAATGAGCACCTGGTCTCATCTTGATAAGGAATGATATGCTACCATCATATCTTTCTTTTTTTCCCTGCTCATTTCAGGAGCCTTGACCTTGATGACATTTTGTGTTTGACAACATATATGTACGCCATCGCTGGCGGGGAATGTGGTGGTGAAGATGAAATACAGCAGCTGCAGGTGATGTGAACTCATCTTTATGATATTGTCCGACTTTTTTTAGTATCATCTAACATTGTGGCGTCATTTGAATTTTGTTGTTGTTGATTGTCTGAGTTTCTGATACTGTTTAATGACATTTATTGACTTTATGACACTGTCAGAGTTTGTAATATTGGGAAATTTTATGACAGTGTCTGACTTTGTGGCATTGTATAGCTTTAAATTTTGATACCAACATCATAGATATCCTTTGGACGTAAGCAGTGCTGTTTTTGCAAGCAATGACATTGGAGAATTTTCAAAACAACTGTAGGAGTTCAGCAGAGATGTATCCTGTCCCCAGCGCTTTTTAATATATATCTAGAACATATTATGCAGGAGACTCTACGACTATAAAACAACCATATCGATTGGAGGTCGACCTCTTTGCAATCTACGTTTTGCTGATGATATCGATCTTATAGCTGGAACAGAATCAAAACTTCAAGACCTTACCGCTAGGCTGGAGAAAGTAACAAGAACGTATGGGATGGAAATTAATATAGAAAAAAGCAAGATATTGGTGAATAGCCATAAGAAACATGTTCCGACCAACATTACATTAAATGGGGAAAAGTTAAAAGTGAACACCTTTAAATATCTGGGGTCCACTATATGTAGTGATGGAAGATCAAGTAAAGAAATCAAGATAAGACTTGAGATGGCCTCAGCTGCCATGACATGGCTGAATGTGATCTGGAAAAGTAACATCAGTTTTCCTGTGAAGATCAAATTATACAAATCACTTGTATTATCTATTCTCTTGTATGGGTGTGAGGGCTGTATGTTCACTGCAGATACGGAGTGAAGGATTCAGGCTTTCGAGTATAAATGTTATAGAAGAATTTTGCGCATTTGCTGTAAAGAGCACAAAACAAATATCTATGTAAGAGAGAAAATAAACACGTATGTAGGCCACCAAGAACCACTTTTGTCCGTAGTGAAACGTCAAAAGCTTGCCTGGTTTGGGCATGTAACTCGTCATGACTCCCTTTCGAAAACGATCCTCCAGGGAACAGTTGAAGGTAAACGGAGAAGAGGAAGGCAAAGAAAATCCTGGGCTGATAACATCAAAGAATGGACAGGGCATGGTTTTTCCACACTTGTACGCATTCCTGAGGATAGAGAGCAGTGGAGGACCCTGTCTGCTGATGCTTCCACCATGGCACACCTACGACCCATGACGGGTTACGGGTTGAGATGAGATGAGATGAGATGATGAGATGAGATGATAGCTTTAAGACACTGTTTACATCAGAGCAGCGTAGTTCCCAGAGTTCTCTGAAGAGGCAAAGAAAGAATAGGACTACTGTGCCCTCAGGCCTGTTGTACACAACGGCTAATGTCAGGTTGTGCCTGGGGCTGGTGACCTCCTTATGTAAAACTATAAGGCACAGAAGCCTCCCCTGCGGGAGGTTGTGAATGCTTGGTCCGGGCTTCCTGCGAAGGGGACCAGCTACAGTGGTGCTTCTTTGCACTGTAAGGAGCGCAACGGAAAATGATGATGAGTGTCTGACTCTGTAACGTTATCTAACTCTAGGACATTGTCAGACTTAGGGACAGTGTCTGCTGTGACATTGTCAGATATAGGGACAGTGTCTGACTCTGTAATGTTATCTAACTCTATGACATTGTCAGACTTAGAGACAGTGTCTGCTGTGACATTGTCAGATATAGGGACAGTGTCTGACTCTGTAATGTTATCTAACTCTGTGACATTGTCAGACTTAGGGACAGTGTCTGACTCTGTAACATTATCAAACTCCATGACATTGTCAGACTTAGGGACAGTGTCTGACTCTGTAACATTATCAAACTCTATGACATTGTCAGACTTAGGGACAGTGTCTGCTGTGACATTGTCAGATATAGGGACAGTGTCTGACTCTGTAACGTTATCTAACTCTATGACATTGTCAGACTTAGGGACAGTGTCTGACTCTGTAACATTATCAAACTCTATGACATTGTCAGACTTAGGGACAGTGTCTGCTGTGACATTGTCAGATATAGGGACAGTGTCTGACTCTGTAACGTTATCAAACTCTATGACATTGCCAGACTTAGGGACAGTGTCTGCTGTGACATTGTCAGATATAGGGACAGTGTCTGACTCTGTAACATTATCAAACTCTGTGACATTGTCAGACTTAAGGACAGTGTCTGACTTTCAGACATTGTTGTATTTCATAGCAGTGTGTAACTATGTAACGTTGTCTAACATTAGGACATTGTGAAACTTTGGGACAGTGTCTAACTTTAAGACATTGTATTATTTCAAAGCAGTATCTAACTTTGTAACATTGTCTAACCTTGGTTCGGTTTATTTTTTAAGGACTATCTTCATTGCACACGGACAACTCCATCAGTGCTCCGATGTCCTCCCTTAAATCACACAAGGAGGATCTTAGCACAGTGCACAAACTCCATAGCACCTTATGACTAACCTTATGACATGTTTGTTTGTAGCGATACCCACGGATTCAAACCACGGATCCCTACCCTGCAAATAGATAATACATGTTGTTAGTCACTCTTTTACCTTTGCAACAGAATTTGGGGTGGAGGTTTTGGGCTTTCTTGCAACCCCAGAGAGCTTCCTAGACTCAGTGGCATGTAACACCAGGCCCACTTTGGCATGTGTGTAATGTCCCTAGGTTTGATGGCTCCCTACCCTGCAAAGGGGATTAGTCCTTATAACATAAACCTTCATTCATTCATAACCCTCCACTCCCAAAGGAGCATAGGCCTTCAACAAACACATGCCAAGTCCTCTTGTCACGTGCCATCATCTCAAGTTCTTTCCATGTTCTCCTTATCATTTTCACCTCTGTTTCCAGCTCTCTTCTCCATGTGCTTCTTGGTCTACCTCTGCTTCTCTTGCCCTGGGGATTCCAGAACAAGGACTGCCTTGTAATGCTGTCAACAGGTTTCCTCAGTGTGTGTCCTATCCATCGCCATCGTCTTCTTCTCATCTCTTGTTCCACTGGCACTTGTCTAGTTCTTGTCATCAGTTCCACGTTGGTAACCTTGTCATACCATTTTAATCCCTCTATTCTACGCAAGCACCCATTTATGAAAGTCTGTAGCTTTTTGGTAGTTGTCTTTGTTGTTCTCCACATCTCAGAGCCATACAAAAGGACTGACTTCACATTTGAGTTGAAGATTCTTATTTTCGTGTTGGATCTGATTTCTCTTGATCTCCATATATTTCCCAATGCAATGAAAGCTCCTCTTGCTTTTTGTATTCTTATTTTGATATCACTGTCTGTCCCTCCAACTTTGTCTATATTGCTGCCAAGATATGTGTACGATTCTATATCTTGTATTGGTGCTTCTTCAAGTTCAACCCTGTTATCATTACCTGCATTTATTCTCATTATCTTTGTCTTTTCCCTGTGTATTTTCAGACCCAATTGCTGTGACCTCTCATCGAGTGTTTTCAATTTGTCCTGCATCTGATTACGATTATGGGACAGAAGAGCTAAGTCATCAGCAAAATCCAGATCATCCAACTGCTTAGTCAGAGTCCACTGGATTCCATTTCTGTTGTGTGTTGTCGATGTTCTCGTAACCCAGTCTATTGCTAGTAAGAAAAGAAATGGAGACAAGAGGCATCCCTGTCGCACTCCTGTTCTTATCCCAAAGGGTTCTGTAAGCCTTCATGAAGAACTCTGCATGTCATGTCTTCATATGTTTTCTTTATTAAATTAATGATCTTCCGGGGAACTCCATAATGCCTCATCAATTTCCAAAGTGACAGAGAATCAACATAAACCTTATGACATAAAATCCCCAAGGAGCAGAAGCCTTCAACCAATTTGAACTTTCTTCCTGCCTCAAGCCATTACCTCCAAGTCTTCCTGCCTCACGCCATTACCTCCAAGTCTTCCTGCCTCACGCCATTACCTCCAAGTCTTCCTGCCTCACGCCATTACCTCCAAGTCTTCCTACCTCACGCCATTACCTCCAAGTCTTCCTGCCTCACGCCATTACCTCCAAGTCTTCCTGCCTCACGCCATTACCTCCAAGTCTTCCTGCCTCACGCCATTACCTCCAAGTCTTCCTACCTCACGCCATTACCTCCAAGTCTTCCTGCCTCACGCCATTACCTCCAAGTCTTCCTGCCTCACGCCATTACCTCCAAGTCTTCCTCATCCCCTTTATTTCTGTCACCAGTTCTCTTCTCTGTGTATTTTTAAAAAAGTCTTCATCTACCTCTCTTACCCTGGGGATTCCAGACTAAGGACTGCCTTGTAATGCTATCAACAGGCTTACTCCCGTGTGTGTGTCCAATCCATAGCCAGCATCTTCTTCTCATCTCTTGTTCCACTGGCACTTATCTTTTTTTTGTCATCAGTTCCACTTTAATGACCTTTGTCTTATCATTTCACTTTAATGACCTTTGTCTTATCATTTCACTTTTAATGACCTTTGTCTTATAATTTCACTTTAATGACCTTTGTCTTATCATTTCACTTTAATGACCTTTGTCTTATCATTTCAATCGCTTTGTTCTACATCAGCACCCATTTGTGAAAGTCTGTAATTTCTTGGCTGTTGGTTTTCAGTTCTCTATAATTATTTTTCACTGTGAGACATGACGTGATTTGTTTTTAGTTGAGATGAGATCAAATAAATGAGAAAAAAAAAAATGATAGGAAGAAACTTTCTTTTTTGTTAAATGATGTTGTGATAAAAGTACCAAAGAATGTGTGCGTAGTTATAATTTCTCTTTTGTCATGGCAGAATATTAAATTTTAGTTTAAAAATATACAATTTTTAATAGGACCAGTTGGTCAGTTGGATCAAACAGGACAGTGAGGACTTACCACCATTGATGAAACAGATTGGTAAGAAGTTGTTGGGGAAAAGTGTGCACAATGTAATGGGTTAATGTAGCAAAGTTATTCTTCTATGGCCTTCACCTTCCTTGTGAAAAAAAACCTCTCAGACTTAGATTTTTGGACACTAAGAATAAAATAGGGCTGCAATGTGATACCAAGTGTTGCTGTTGTTTAACTAGGGCTGCTGAGCTTTTCGCTCTTTTGCAGCCAATAGCAACTTGAAGACTTCTTGGTATTATCTACACTGTAGATCTAAGCTTTTCCTGTGGCTATTCTGCCATTCTGAAGCATGGTGAGTTGAAGTCATGATCTCCAGTTTCTCCAGCTAGGCTTGCATTTAAAGGATCATCACATCTGGTCCCAAGCTAGCAGGAAGAAATGTGTGACATACTATGCATTCCACGCCATCCAAGGGGGCTCACCAAATATGCAGAGCTTAAAGTACTGTGTTCTGGTTCTGGGCTCTCCCAAGGAATTGGCACATCCAACACAGAGCCACTTCTCAGCCCCTGCCTATTATGGGGTCCATAGTGAGATCCTCCTGCATGCGGGCAACCAGGTAAAAGCCAGAGTTACGTCTGGGGCTCAAGTGACTCCTCCAAGCTTAGTGTGCAGTGGTGGGTTCTCAACATGTTTCACTATAGGGGGAATCCCTGGAAGTGTATGGATGATTTCAAGAGTCATTGAGGGTGTAAATAGCCTTATAGAGGTTCACATCCAAATCTACATACTACAGCATTGTGCATAGCTGGTGGTCATATAAGGATGACTCTAAATATGCCTCCATGCATATACCAAGTGTAAATAATGAAGGGAGCTACTGTAAAACTGATAATAGGAAGTAATAAAAAATTTTTAATGGTATTGGCGTCAGTTTTACAAATAAACAACACTAGAAGCGCAGACATGTCAGTATCACCCCTTGTTAACTAGTCACAGGAAACAGATAAATATGGAAAAACTGTGAGAAAATGACATATTTAAAAAAATTAATAATTGACAAATAACAGTGCTAAACAAAAAGTAAATATCTGCATAAAGAAACTATGAAGTAACAAGAAGAGAAATGGTCCGCAACCAGACGATACGTCATGGCCTAAAAACCCAACCCCTGCAGACCTAAGTAGAACAGTCCCAACTAAGATGGTTTTGCCATGTCTGCAGAATGGGAGAAGATCGTCTACCATGACAAGTATGGGAAATTAAGAGCCAGGGATCAAGACTTCTAGGATGACCCAGAGTCTACTGGGAAGACAACATTAGACAGTCTCTGAAGGAACGAGGACTAGAATGGAACCATGCCAAGAGGAAGACAGCCGATAGGATAATATGGCGCTCTCTCTTCCAAACCTCTACACCTCATGGTAGAAAAGGCACAACTAAATAAGTAAGTATAAAGAAACTAACTGCAATAACACAGCAAAGATTAGCAAACAAAACGAAAGAGATGTGTGGCCTGTTGTAAAAGTTGTATCCAGCGATGAGCCAGTGTCATCTGGCACATGCTGCATACAAACAGAAATAGGAAGTGAAACCAAGGATAATAGAGATGAGTAGAAGCCATTACAAAAGAGGAAAACTGGAAACGAAAAATAAGAAATCAGAAATAAAACCAAAAACATTTGGTAAAATGTGGTTGGAAAAATGACAGGGAAGGAAGAAGACATAATCAAGCAAGACTGCTTCTTGAGCGCAGTTGAAATGGTGCCGCCCATTCAGTTGATGAGGTGAAAGATAACCCATTAAAAAATCAGCTAAGATTTATAAATTGAGGACAGAAAAAGGAAATGGCCCACTCACATAACTGAGAAAACAAGGATTTAAATATTCAAGAACTTTCACTTGCACTTGATGCAGACGTGAGAAGAATAAAGAAATATGGAAAATCCTTGAACAGATGGCACAGAGCAGGAAGGCTTGGTGCATTTTTGTTGAGGACGAATGCTCCATGGGGAGCTAAAAGGTTTTGATTGATTGAAGTGCCTGTAAGTAGTCATTGTTACAAGATTGTGACCACACTAAGTAGTCATTGTTACAACATTGTGACCATGCTAAGTAGTCATTGTTACAAGATTGTGACCACGCTAAGTAGTCATTGTTACAACATTGTGACCATGCTAAGTAGTCATTGTTACAAGATTGTGACCATGCTAAGTAGTCATTGTTACAACATTGTGACCACGCTAAGTAGTCATTGTTACAAGATTGTGACCACGCTAAGTAGTCATTGTTACAACATTGTGACCACGCTAAGTAGTCATTGTTACAAGATTGTGACCACGCTAAGTAGTCATTGTTACAAGATTGTGACCACGCTAAGTAGTCATTGTTACAAGATTGTGACCACGCTAAGTAGTCATTGTTACAACATTGTGACCACGCTAAGTAGTCATTGTTACAACATTGTGACCACACTAAGTAGTCATTGTTACAACATTGTGACCACGCTAAGTAGTCATTGTTACAACATTGTGACCACGCTAAGTAGTCATTGTTACAACATTGTGACCACACTAAGTAGTCATTGTTACAACATTGTGACCACGCTAAGTAGTCATTGTTACAACAGCATTGTGACCACGCTAAGTAGTCATTGTTACAACATTGTGACCACGCTAAGTAGTCATTGTTACAACATTGTGACCACGCTAAATAGTCATTGTTACAGCATTGTGACCACGCTAAGTAGTCATTGTTACAACATTGTGACCACGCTAAGTAGTCATTGTTACAACATTGTGACCATGCTAAGTAGTCATTATTACAACATTGTGACCACGCTAAGTAGTCATTGTTACAACATTGTGACCATGCTAAGTAGTCATTGTTACAACATTGTGACCATGCTAAGTAGTCATTGTTACAACATTGTGACCACGCTAAGTAGTCATTGTTACAACATTGTGACCACGCTAAGTAGTCATTGTTACAACATTGTGACCACGCTAAGTAGTCATTATTACAATATTGTGACCACGCTAAGTAGTCATTGTTACAACATTGTGACCACGCTAAGTAGTCATTGTTACAACATTGTGACCACGCTAAGTAGTCATTGTTACAACATTGTGACCACGCTAAGTAGTCATTGTTACAACATTGTGACCACGCTAAGTAGTCATTGTTACAAGATTGTGACCATACTAAGTAGTCATTGTTACAACATTGTGACCATGCTAAGTAGTCATTATTACAACATTGTGACCACGCTAAGTAGTCATTGTTAAAACATTGTGACCACGCTAAGTAGTCATTGTTAAAACATTGTGACCACGCTAAGTAGTCATTGTTACAAGATTTTGACCATGCTAAGTAGTCATTGTTACAACATTGTGACCACACTAAGTAGTCATTGTTACAAGATTTTGACCACACTAAATAGTCATTGTTACAACATTGTGACCACGCTAAGTAGTCATTGTTACAAGATTTTGACCACGCTAAGTGGTCATTGTTACAAGATTTTGACCACGCTAAGTGGCCATTGTTAGAAGATTTTGACCACGCTAAGTAGTCATTGTTACAAGATTTTGACCACACTAAGTAGTCATTGTTACAAGATTTTGACCATGCTAAGTAGTCATTGTTACAAGATTTTGACCATGCTAAGTAGTCATTGTTACAAGATTTTGACCACGCTAAGTAGTCATTGTTACAAGATTTTGACCATGCTAAGTAGTCATTGTTACAAGATTTTGACCACGCTAAGTAGTCATTGTTACAAGATTTTGACCACGCTATGCTTCCACTTGCCCCATGTAGATCCTAGTGGTATCTTATGTGACAAAGAAAGGCTTCCTGCCAGGGGACCAGCTGCAATGATGGCACCATGCTCTGTAGGGAGCACAAAGCAAAAATGATGATGATGTTAGTGCTGTTTGCCACTCTTGTTCCCAGGGATCTCTTGTGAGGTAAAGAAAGAATAGGCCTACGGCTTGCTCATGCATACAAGAGTTGAGAAGATGGAGATGGATAGGACACACACTGATTTGTTGATAGCATTACAAGGCAGTCCTTGTTCTGGAATCCACAGGGAAAGAGAGGCAGAGGTAGACCAAAAAACAAACACATGGAGAAGAGAACTGGATACAGAGGTGAAAATGATGAGGAAAACATGAAAAGAACTTGAGCGGATGGCACAGGACAGGAAGAATTGGCATGTGTTTGTTGAAGGCCTACGTTCCTCTGGGAGCTAAAAGGTATTGATTGATTGATTGCTCATGCATGTAGTACAAGGTGACTATTGTTAAGGTTGTGTATGAGGCTGGCTACCTCATGTAAAACAAAACTGCTATGGAGACTGCTACTACAAGAGCATGTGAATACTTTGTGTAGGCTTCCTGCAAGGGTACCAGCTACAGTGGTGGCTCTGTGCTTCGTAAGGAGCGCAAAGGAAAAATGAAGATACTGCTACTTAACTGTGTTTACTTATACTGGTAACAGTTGGAGGCAAAGTTACTGAGAGTATTGTGGCAGACCAAGTTAAGAGTGCCTGGAATCACTTAGAGGCTGTTGGAGAGGCACGAGCTCATTTTCAGCAGTTCAGGTAAGTTCAAAGTTGTGAATTTTCTGTTATTTGCCTCATACTTTTCAAAGAAAAGATGCCTGGGTGGTGAAGGGTATTCTTGAGTTCTAGGAGAAACAGGGAATGACACTAGCCAAGGTCACATGCATTGAACAAGAAAGAAAATTACATCCTTTTTTGGCACTAATACAGCTGTTTATTTTCTTCATTTTGTATTAGGAGATTGTGTATTTATTTTTATTTAGTATTACAAATGTAATTTTGAAGTATCTGAATTTACCTCATTGGATTCATTGGAAATTTCATTACTTTTTTGTAAGAAGTTTAATTGTGAATTATTTTTTGTTGTCCTCTAGAGTAATTGTGATTTGTCTCTTATGTTACGAGTTTGGTTGTGAATTTTCTCATTTTATCTAATGAGTTTCTAATTTTACTTCATGAATTTTACTTCTTACAAATTTATAATGCATTTGTTTCATTTTACCTAATGAATTTAGCTGAATTTTCTCAGTTTACCTAATGAATGTAGCTGAATTTTCTCAGTTTACCTAATGAATGTAGCTGAACTTTCTCCTTTTACTTATTGAATGTAACTAAATTTTCTCCATTTACCTAATGAATGTAGCTGAATTTTCTCAGTTTACCTAATGAATGTAGCTGAACTTTCTCCTTTTACCTAATGAATTTAGCTGAATTTTCTCAGATTACCTAAAGAATGTAGCTGAACTTTCTCCATTTACCTAATGAATGTAGCTGAATTTTCTCTGTTTAGCTAATGAATGTAGCTGAATTTTCTCTGTTTACCTAATGAATGTAGCTGAATTTTCTCCATTTACCTAATGAATGTAGCTGAATTTTCTCCATATACCTAATGAATATAGCTGAATTTTCTCTGTTTACTTAATGAATGTTGCTGAATTTTCTCCATTTACCTAATGAATGTAGCTGAATTTTCTCTGTTTACCTAATAAATGTAGCTGAATTTTTTCTATTTAACTAATGAATGTAGCTGAATTTTCTCCATTTACCTAATGAATGTAGCTGAATTTTCTCTGTTTACCTAATGAATGTTGCTGAATTTTCTCCGTTTACCTAATGAATGCATGTGAATTTATCACAGCCTGTGTATGTCAGATGAAAGATAGTACAGAATAGTAAAAAAATAACAGAGCCCCTTGTAATTCCCAAGGGCCTGTGAGGAGACAAAGAAAAAATAGGATTTTTGCTCCCACAGGACTGTTGTATGTTGTTATTTAACAATGGCTGCTGAGTTTCTCACTCTTATCCAGCCAATACCAAGTTGAAGACTCCTTGTATGATCTACACTGTAGGTCTAGGCTTTTCGTGTGGCTTTTCTGCCATTTTGAAACATGTTGAGTTAAAGTCAGGTTCTCCAGCTTGGCTTGCATTTTAAAAAAATCATCACATCTATTCCCAAGCTAAGCGGAAGAAGCATGTGACATACTGTGCATTCTCTGCCAACCAATGGGACTCTTAAAATATGCAGAGCTAAAATACTGTGCGCTGGTTCTGGGCTCTCCCAAGGAATAGTAACGTCCAACAGAGCTACATCTCGGCTCCCCCCTGCCTATCATAGGTCCACAGTGAGATCCTCCTGCATGCCAACCAGGTAAAATCCAGAGTTACATCTGGGGCTCAAGTGGCCCCTCCAAGCTTAGTGTGCAATGCTGGGTTCTCAACATAGTTTCACCACAGGGGGAATCCCTGGAAGTGTGTGGATGATTTCAAGAGTCAATGAGGGTGTAATTAGCCTCACAGACAGAGGTTCATTTCCACATCTGTGTCACGAAATGGTTTTAGGACTAGAGACTGTCTACATATAGTGACAAGACAATAGTAAGAAGAAAGACTGAAATGATAGATTCAGATAGAAATATAGTGCAAAATGTGAAAGTTGAGACCATTGGCTCCGAGGTTGAGAACCGAGGTTGATTCTTTCCTTGCCACTTCGGACGTTTAAATTGCTATGGCCTCGAACCCCCTCTAACTACCCTAAGGGGATAAGGTTCAAGTATGATTCACATACACCAAGATACAGACAACATATAGCTACTGTACGTAAATAAGGTGACTGATTCCAACTATAATTTACAAGTTTATTAACACCTATACACAAATAATCTCATACATGTCAAAAAACAAAATGGAGTGTAAGCACTCCTGAAAACAAAAAACAGATTCAGGAAAAATTTCAAATGTTGAACATCAAAACCCAACCCGTCACCCACAAGTTTCACCTGTATGGAGAGAGAAGGTAAGATTAAAATGAAATAACTACACTGCACTGGGTGGGATCTCGGATGTCGAGTCTCCACTTCCAACTAGCTCTTCTAAATTCTAACTCTAACTCTAAGTCCACTGATAGCTGGAACGACTACGAAGTGTCTACAACAACTCTGCACAGACTTCGGTTCTACACAGCCTATCCTGGAATCTCCTGAACACAACTAACTGCACCTCTAAAATTCAGCAGCGGTCCTCTGCTATGGTTCACCAAAACTATCAGTTCTGCCTATCTGTGCTGACTTCAGTAGAGAGAATGTTTACCCTCTCTCTCTCCCTGAACTCTGGAATTGATGACTAAGGTTTAACAGAACCCCACTGGATTCTAGACTGGAAATGTAGCTGGCTTCTCCCACCACTCTGAATTTACCTGCCCGATTACCTATGACTGGGCGATGGGCTTTTCGGCGTTATTATGGCCGTGAAGAAGCGAACATAAAATTACCACAACGCTGGCAGCATGCCAAATCTGCGTGTGTAACGAGCGTCAGAGCTCAGGATTTATCCATAAAAATCCTAGTCGCTGGAAAATGTCTTCCCCTGCCTGGGAAAACGTCTTTTCTTTCTCTCCTTCCACCACTGGCAATTAACGCGAGACTTTGGGTGTCTGCGAATGCCACCACTGTGCCGTGGGAGAAATTTTGTAGTATCAAAATTCTGCTCTTCCCCCACAAAAGCCGGTACCTGCTGTTTAGACAAAAGCAAAAACAACAGCTAAACAAAACGTTAATACTCTATTTCAAATAACAAATAACTCCCTTACTCTTCAACCCGTAACTCCCCTCTCTTCTCTCTCTCCGAGTCAAAATAAACATCACCCGGTAATACAACACCGCAGACCGTCTGACCCAGGTTCTGCCTGACTAACTACGAGCAACAACAATATTTTCACTGGCCCATCTGGGCAGACGTACTGTGGCCTACTTCTTACGCTGACACTACATGCAGCAAATTATTACCACAAAAAATACTCTATCTCTAGGAATTCCTAAACTTCCCGTCAATAATAGTAATCACATTCAAAATGTAATACAAAATAATTCCCTTTAAAATTACTTCTCCCATCTTCTGAATTCACGGAACAATAATGCACAATCAATAACATATAACCCTGTTAGATGCTAGCATATATATGCCGTCAAAAGTTATACATAATGGTTATCAATTAAATCTCAGTAGTTACAAACACGTGGTTACAATTTTATGACCACGTGCTTCTCTCCCCCTCGTCCCTCTGAACATCGTATCAATAAATATACCGTAACCAACGCGCCCACGTGCTTTACAAATTCCACCTCTTCTCCCCTCGTCCACCTATAGAAGTGTACTATAATATAAATAACTTGCAGCATTACATTCTCAATAAAATCACAAATACACAGACTCCCGCTACTCTGTAATTAAATATGATCCGCAGATGCGGGTTTCTCTCCCGACCTACTTTGCAATAAATACAAAGCACGTCCGTGGCATCTAACTTTCAAACCATCTTAAATAACGTTATTCCTGCAGTAAGGAATTAAATGGACCTATAAAGTTTCAAGTCTATCACTAAGATCGTATTTGATGGCTCTAGCGATGAGAATTAACATTAAACTTAAACTGACCAAAGAAACTTAAATGATCGGCTAGGACTAGAAAAATTAAATAAAGTCCTCACGCAAAAATTCATGCTTACCAAATCTCGAATGTCCAACTGAAAGGCAATCGACAATTTGCTTCTGGCACCCGGCTTGGCAATTTACATTAAAAGAGAACGAAAATATGAAATGCGAGCCTATTTATTATCAAGACCCCCACGCGCCGACTTCATGATGTCATATGCGCGGCGTGGTTCTAAACCAATGGGAGCTCTGCATTTCAACTGCAGTTAGCTCTCAGCCAATCAGAACCTTAGATCATTCTGATGCAACCAGTTTCTGCTAGACAAAGAACCGGGAATTAGTCCTAGCCCTATACTGCGGAAATGAAGCAAAAATGGCCGCAAATAATTTAACTCCCGAAAATGCGTCTATGGGCCCGCAATATCTTTAAAAAGGACACTGGTGCAAATCCTGATCTAGCCTCTATAATCTTAATCTAGAATAATACTGCACCAATCTTCCTACACACACTCTCTAAACACATAGATCAAACTCCATCGTGATCTCATCTTGAAAAAACGTAAATAATAGAAGGAGAAGAAACATGGAGAAGGATTACCTGTAATCCCTCCTAAAAATAGTGAACAAATTGCAAGGAGAAAAAGACCTGGGCCATTTGAAAGACACAATCTGTGTACTAAAGCATTGTGCTTAGCTGGTGGTCAAATAAGGATGACTTCAGATATGCCTCCATGCATTGTCCCTGTTGTTAGCGGCAACTAATATCAGGTTGTTCATGGGGCCAGCAACCTTATGTAAAAAGGTGCTTCACGTCTGCAAGAATATATGAATGCTTTATGCAGGCTTCCTGCAAAGAGTGCAGTAGTGGTTCCTTGCTCCATGGGGAGAGGAAAGGTATATAATAATAATATGATGAATAGTAACAGAAGGAAGGAGTAGGGAGTTTTTTTTAGTGGCTGCCGTTAAATTTTTTTGTTAAAACATTTTTTTCAGGTCAGTTCTTGATCCAGGAGATGCCATGACCCCAGCAAGTGTCAAGCCTCTCTTACGACAGGTGGTAGAGAAAATTTTGGACCCTGCTAAACCTGAACTCCCAGACATTGAATATAAATCTGGTGGATTGAAGGACCTATTGAAGTCAGGGTTTGGGTAGGTTAACGTTCCATCGAAGCTCCATTAGGATATATTAAAGTTGTTGCAGTTAAAAAGCTTGTAGTTGGATCTCAGGCACAGGTGGGCGCACCGGCTCTCTCCCATAGGTACTCTTCACTGAGCATCCCGGGTGGTCGGCACGTTTACTTTGAAAAAATTAGTGTTTAAAGTATGGACAAATGCCCGCGACTGCAAGCACTAACATCATCCGGCACGCAAAGTTCATAACAGGACGTTTATTTATTTATATATATGATCTCTAACAGAACCCCTTACGACCCTAGGGCTCCATGGAACCCCGGTTAGACATCCTCATTACTCGTTTTTGGCTGTCCATGGTATGTTTAACATTCTTCTGTAAAACCACATCTTTGTTTCCTCAAGTGCTTTTTCTACTTGTTTACTAATTGTCCATGACTCACTTCCATATGTCAGGTTTGGTTCTATGTAACACTGAAGAACTCTCTTTACTTACATTGACAAACAGTTGTTGCATAAAATACTTGTTTTTAAAAAGAATGCTGCTTTTGCTGGGCTATTCTACTCTTCACTTCTGAGATGCATCTTCCATCCAATGCAGACATGGCCAAACCATCTTAGCTGGGACTGTTCTACTTGGGTCTGCAGGGGTTGGGATTTTAGGCCTTGACGTATCATCTGGTTGAGGACCATGTCTCTTCTTGTTACTTCAACCACCTTCCTCAGATACCTCATTTCTGAGGTTTGGATCTGGCTTTTGTGGGTTGTAGTCATTGCCCATGACTCCCATCCATATGTCAAGACTGGGACATAGGTAGAGCGGTATACAGCCATCTTCGTTTTCTTACCAACCTCTTTCTTGCTGAGGAATCCTCTATTTATGGCCTGAAAAAGTCTCCCAGCTGCTGCTTTTTGAGTGGCCAACTCTTCTTTGATGCCTCCCTTTCGATCTATAATAGCTCCGATGTATTTAAGTGGTCGACCTGCTCCAGGACCTGTTCTCCCAGCTTAATCTGATGTCTTCTTTCTTCTCGTGATCTTGTTTTAACACTGTTCCATTTACTTTGATAGCGCATTCTGGAGAAGTTGTTTTCTTCGAAATGACCATTACTTCTGTCTTTTTGCCATTAAGACTAAGACCTTTATTTTCACTTTAGGTCATTACTGTGTCGGATCATTTCCTGCAACTCCATTTCATTTTTTGCTGTTAAGATTGTATCATCAGCGTATCTTAACACTTTAACTACCGAATTGAAAAACACACTGTGGCCGAATAAAATTTTTCCCCATTTTCATCCTGTTGGTGATTACATATTTTTATGAATTACATGTCATTTTAAAGATAAATGAATGTACTATTACAATAAGCACCATTTATAACTCTAATAAAGGTTGTTGCTATTTAACGGATGTCCGATGGCTGAGGACTTGCAATATTTTAACAATTATAACTGCTTGCGCCCCATCTCTATCAAAATCACTATTTCAATCAATGTGCACACCGTTTTCACTCTTGTCCTTGTTGCTGTCATGAGAGGGTAGATGTTATTGAAATTACTAAGTATTCTGGACACAAAATTGTATCAGGTGATGCCAGGATAGTGCCAGATAAGAGTCTGGTCTTATAAGTAATACCCCCTTCTCTGAAAAGAGTAAGGGTGTATAGATATCAAAGGTAGGATCAAGCTGTATAAGTTCCTAGAGAAGATGGTAATATATTACTCTAAGTTCCTACTTGCCCCTCCCCAGATCCTCCTTTGTTAATTTTATTATTATTATTAACTAAATTATCTACCAACAAGAACTGTAACTTAACTTAAATAATTTAAGTAAGTCTGCTGGTAAATATTTACAATTTATTTTTACAAGTATTATTTTCTGCTTGAAAATCTTTCAAGAAACTCAAAATTCAATTTACAAAATTAAATAAATAAAAGTTAGTTGCTTATCCTTTATAGGATGTGGCAATCAACCCCAGCTTTTATTGGCTGTTTGTGATTTTTCTAGGCAATTTTTTCATTCAGTAGAAATAAATAAACATTTGAAAATTGTTCAAAAAATTATCAAAAGTCTCTGAATTTTGTAGAAGGTTCTTTCTTGGTTGAACTCACTTAAATGGTAGAAGGTTTGTGTGTTAAGCTTAATTCTATGTAGCTCACAGCTCCAGAATTTTTGTCAAGTACTGACTAGAATGTTTGCCTAGATAAAAGCACTCAAACTTCATCATTTTATTTCACTATACTGGGGTGGATTTGAATAACTGAGCAGTAGCCTTGTGTGGCTACTTAGCTTCAAGTCTTGATTTAGTAGTCTGTTCCACCTTGGGTCTGGCAAGAAAACTGTGTCTCCTCCAGGCCTTAGGATTTTGGTACCTGTCCCTCTAACAATCAAAGGGCGCTCGCACTGCTAGATCCTATAGTAGAGTCTGGCTTCTCTAGGTGGAAGTTAATTGCAGGATGCAACCTGAAATATATTTAATTTCACCACTATATTGCCTATCTCTATATCCCAGAAGTAGGAGATGAGAGATAGTTTCAGACGACAGAGTGCAGGTAGACGCACAGGTCACATCAAGTCAGCATTAACCTAACTCAGTTCACTGTGAATACAATTTTCTCCAAACCCTTAGTTAGAGCCATTTGTCCATGATTCGCCTCCATAAAGTTATTAGGTTTTGTGAAACAATACTAAGTGATATATCAATCAATAGGCCTACAGTAAAACAATTTCTTTCATCCTTCCTTATATTCCTGGTGTGTGGTCCATTCCATCAAGAAATAATTCTTTAAAAGCTTTTCTAAAACTATGAACTCACTCTTGCTTCCATTCGCAATTTATTTAAAGACACACGCTTGTAAGGCCACCAGAAATACAGTAAATAACTAAACAAACAACACACAAAGGTAGTTATCAGGCACTCAGTGAGAAATAAAGAAGTAGAAGACCAGACAACAGAAAAACAACAGAAGTGATAGGCTTACCGGGCTTGAACCAGGACCTTCCGAACGGCACCCACCGCCTAGCCACAGGAACGAATCGCCACTATCCACTCTGCCAGATCCGCATTACAAACATAATGCTTCACTGACAGAGGTCTAGCGCGAACACCACGTGACCCTGATATGTACCATAGGATGACCCAGACTAATTATAGATGCAATCACTTCTGCAGTTCCACTATGCAACAGTATAGGCCAGATTACACATGACAAAGGCCTTAACACTGTGTCCAGCAAATGATAGAAGAATGAGAATAAGTAAAGTATAGAATGTAGGTTTCTTGGTATTTTATAAACGCATAAACATATAAGGAGGGGAAACCCGAGGCCTGTAAACAGTAAATAAATAAACAAACAACACACAAAGGTAGTTATCAGGCACTCAGTGAGAAATAAAGAAGTAGAAGACCAGACAACAGAAAAACAACAGAAGTGATAGGCTTACTGGGATCGAACCAGGACCTTCCGAGCGGCACCCACCGCCTAGCCACAGGAGCGAATCGCCACTATCCACTCTGCCAGCTCCGCATTACAAAAATAATGCTTCACTGACAGAGGTCTAGCGCGAACACCACGTGACCCAGATATGTACCATAGGACGACCCAGACTAATTATAGACGCAATCACTTCTGCAGTTCCACTATACAACAGTATAGGCCAGATTACACATGACAAAGGCCTTAACACTGTGTCCAGCAAATGATAGAAGAATGAGAATAAGTAAAGTATAGAATGTAGGTTTCTTGGTATTTTATAAACGCATAAACATTTAAGGAGGGGAAACCCGAGGTAGGTCCTGGTTCGATCCCGGTAAGCCTATCACTTCTGTTGTTTTTCTGTTGTCTGGTCTTCTACTTCTTTATTTCAATACTATATTTATATACCTATATATATATTCTTTCTTACCCTCAGGCACATACAGACGAGCTGTTAATGGTTATACTGGCCTGCTCTCAGATGCAGTTGGCAAAAGCACTCTTCATTAACACTTTTTAGCGCTCGCTGTGATTTGAATTTTTATTATGGCCTCGATTTTTTTATTTAGGACACGTCCTATATATAGCCCAAGGTCGGACGCCAGAGGGAGCTTACTACCCAAAGTGTGTTTTGTGTTCCGAAATTGTATGTAAAATGCCTATGTGTACAAATCAGGAAAACTAAGATTTTATTTATCTACGTTATTCCTGGAGCGATTTTATTCATTTAAGGCTTAAAATACGCTCTGAATTATCCTTTAACTTCCTCTAATTGTCTTTTACTTTCCTAAGTGCATTTTATTCTATGCGTACTCTAAACAGCAAAATTATGGACCAACCTGATGTCTCGATGCCTTCCACTAGAGATTTCTCCATTACTATATCACTTCCTGTAGAAATCTTATTATTAACGGGTAGAGCATCATTTCTAGTATTGTATTAGTGACCTCTTCCAGGTGGTACTTCTCTCCTAAAGCTGTAGTTAAATTCCATATTCAACGGGTTTGCACAGATTTTGAGACTCTATTGTTAGGCTAGTACATTATTTGTAAACACTGCATAAAGGTGCGTTTTCATTGGATCTCTCTGCATCCTTCTATTTCTAACGTATGGCGTTTTGTGTGGGTAAAGAATGACGGGTTTGAATCCGACTACATGACAGTCGCTAGATCTATCAGTCAGTTGTTGAAACACGTTTCTAGCCTATTCAGCCGTTAGACGAGATGTACAAGCATTTTTTGTGGTCCTATCACTAGTTGCCATGGTAAACAGTTTTACACGATTTGGTAACTAACCCAAAACGCTGAAAAATATGAACATAATATCAATTTTCCAGTGTTCTACAACAACCATGCTTTGGGAATTTGTTTTCTGGTGGCAACTTAAAATCTCGAACCAGATCAGAAAGTGTTTCAGTACATTTTTCATTCTTTTTATTACTAAAATTAGATCGATGCTCTGAGCGGCTTGCGATCCAAATGATAGTATTTCAAAAGCCGGTCCCACTGGCTCGCGGTAGTTAATGTGTTATTTATATTATGTCCACCAAATGATATTCCTGGTGTGTCTATGGATCTCATTATATTTTCACTCTACAAATTGAACAGATCTGGTGACAGCACAGATGCCAAAAGATAGGAAATAGTAACCGGCGATATCTGTAGTGGCCAGAATTGAGCTTAAAAAAAAAAACTCTGCCATTGAGAATGTAAAGTAACATGTAGACATTGTCTTAATGAGCCACATGTAGCTCCCGGGGTCTCAGAAAAGACAATGAAAAAAAATGGGACAACTGCACTGTCAGGCGATTGATATGAGGTTGTGAATTTGGCTGGCAATCTCTTCATGTAAAAAAAAATTGCTGCAACAACTACCACTGCAAAGCATGTGACTGTTTGGTGCAAACTTCCTGCAAGGGGAGCAGCTGCAGCAGTGGCTTCATGTTTCATATGGAAGTGCAAAGGAAGATGATGCTGATGATGATGATTGTCTTAAAGAGGTCAAGATACATGTACATCTTATATTAATTTCCTATTTTACTCCTTATAGAGCATGGTCCCCTTGCAAGAAGCCTGCGCTGAAGTTTTAATGTGATCTATTAGCAATGGTTTGTGTAGCCATTTGTTGTAGAAGATGAGATTGCCTTTCCCACATACTTCTTCTTCTTCCTCATTCATCCTGAAAAGGACGTTGGTTGCGTTGTGTCCGTTTACAGCAAAGCTGCGATATTTGTGCCTTTCGGCCGACACATCTGACTTCAGCACGGCATTTTTTGGGACCGGGTTTGCCTTCCCTCTTCGATCCCTACTCTCTCAGCCAGACTGCATTGATGCAGCCTGTTTCCAGGACCAGCACTTGGAGGTGGAGTAGGGTCTTGGTCAGCTCTGGTTCGCTGACGCAAGCAGTCAAGCTATGGGTCGCTGACTCCCTTTCCCCATACACAACCTCATGTTAATTGCCTCTTTATGACAGACCAGAAGGTTTAGTTTTTATTCTTCATTTGTCACCTCATAGACCCTCTGGTTTACATGGGGTACATCCTCTATTGGGACATAAATATTTATTATGAAAGTGTAAGGCCCCATGTAGTTCCGGGGGGGGGGGGGTCTCTGAGTAGACACAGAAAGGATAGGACCACTGCTTCTTCTGGCATGTCCTAAAGGGTAACTAATATGATGGTGCACATAGCGCAAGCAACCTCATCACATAAACAAATATTGCAAGCAACCTCATCACGTAAACAAATGTTGCAACACAAACCACTGCTACACGAGTTTGTGCTCTGGCGTTGGATTCCTTAAGGGGCTTATCTGTAACAATGGGTCCATGCTCTAGGACTGAAAAAGGAGATGATGATAATTATGAAAGTACAAGACTATATGTTCATACAATTTTGTTGTGTAGTTCAGATTTATTTTTCAGGTTTTTCAAGGGCTCTGGTAAGCCCCGTCCTGGCGATGCCCCACTTCTAATACTGTTTGTTATAGGAGGTATAACTGCAGGGGAGGTCAAACAAATCAGGGATGTCATTGACAAGTCCAAGCCACAGTTTGAGGTAATATGACAAATGAAAATTATAAAGTTTCAACGTATTTTGTATAACTTGAATATACATTATAGACCTAATATAATGCAGATGGCGGGGTGCAAACTTTGGCACCGCATTACAAGTGAGTTCATGTTGTATTGACTTTCCTAATTTTGACATAAATTTATCAATGTTTGACAGAAATCGGCAACCTCTGCTAGAGGAAGGGCAAAATTGTCACTGAACATTGCGGGGTGTTGTTACGGTAGTTTTATTGATATCGTCTGCTAGAATTGGCAGTGCGCATTTTTTGGGGTCAATAGAATTAAGAATGGAGCTAGAGGCAGCTAATGCAGCCTTAAGGTGGCTGTCTGAGACTCCATTAACAAGGGTAGTTATTGTATCAGACTCACAGTCCATGCTTCGGAAGGTCCAAAGTGGATGGCTCCGGCATAAATGGAAAACCTCCATAGAAGCCTCAAATCCTCAGGAACTGGTGTGGATCTACTGTCCTGGTCATGCAGTGGTATGCGGAAATGAAAGAACTGATAGACTAGCTTCAAGAGCACCCATAGAAGGTGCATTGGATATGGATAAGGGAGAGATATTGAGGGCAATTAGTGATTGCCTATTAGAGAATAACACTGCAATCAATGAATCATCAAGGCTAAGATTGCTGGAATTTGGCATCAAACGTAAGACTAGCAAGGATGGACGTATGAGAAGATGCATCCTACGTGTATACAACCAGCGCGCAACAGGAACAATTAGAATTCATACCCTTTGACATTTGCTGAGGGAGACTGAGCATCTATGGGTTTGCCCTTAGTGCAGCGACGTCGATTCTGATCAACAATAACTGCAACCTGAAGGACATCTAGCATAAGTACAAACAACTATCATCATATGTAAATATGCGAAAATAAGTAAAAGGTGTATTAATCATAAATACCTTTTATTTTGGATGCTGAAAATAAAGATTTCTCTCAAATGTTTTTATTGCTAAATGAAAAAAAAAGAAAAATATGTCTGAAAAGGGAGCGATCTGAAAAATTGGGAGGATGATCAAATCTATCAGAAAGCCACCAACACCAACGCAGGATGACTACCAAGCTATGAACAGATCAGAACAAATAATCATTCTGCGCCTCAGAACAGGACACAACCGCCTCCGCAGCCACATGTATACAAAATTCAAGATTGGCAATTCAGCCATGTGTACATGTGGACAGGCACCCCAGACTGCGGAGCACGTACGAGGGACGTTCAGAAAGTAATGCACCACATCGTTTTTCTCAGGAGCTGTTTTTTCAAAAAGCATGAAATTTCTGCACAATACACATGGATATGTCATGTAAACATCGGTATTATTCAACATAATCCCCATCAACTTGTACGGCTTTATGCCAGCGCGAAACAAGTGCAAGTATTCCTAGCCCGTACCAGATTTTGTCTTGATCATGTAGCCATTTTTTCGCTGCATGAATCACTCCTTCATCATCTTTAAACCTTGTCCCACGGAGTGCATCTTTAAGTGGACTAAATAGATGAAAATCAGAGGGTGCCAAATCGAGACTAAAGGGTGGATGGGGTAGCACAGTCCAACCCAATCCGTGTTGCCAGACTTGTGTGAGGTCGCGCATTGTCGTGAAGGAGAAGCAGGTCTGCTGGATTCTTGTGCGGCCGAACTCTGCGAAAACGTTGATTGAGTTTTTTCAATGTCTTAATGTAAGCTTGCGAATTGATTGTCTCTCCTCTTGGCATAACGTCCACAAGAATTACACCTTCAATGTCCCAAAAGACAGTGATCATGACCTTTCCAGCTGAAGGAATTGTCTTGAATTTCTTTCTTCGTGGTGATTGCGGATGATGCCACTCCATTGACTGTCTTTTTGTCTCAGGTTCAAAATGATGTGCCCAGGTTTCGTCACCTGTAACAATCTTAGCCAAAAAGTTCTCTCCATCAGCATTGAAACGCTCCAACAATTCAGAAGAAATTGCTTTCCTTTGCAATCGGTGGTCATTTGTGAGACTTCGAGGAACCCATCTTGCGCAAACCTTAGAAAATCCGAGAGTTTTTATAACTGCATTTGCACTACCAATGCTGACTGACAGCTGTAAGGCCAATTGTTGAGTAGTGATTCCGCCTATCAGTAAGAATAATGCCCTCACCGCATTTCAACATTTCTGCGTTGGTGGCTGTGGCAGGACGTCCACAGCGTGGCCGATCAAGCAGCCCCGTATCTCCACTTCCTGATTCTTTGATTCTCTGAACCCAGCGACTGACTGTACTCCTGTCGATTGCAAAACTTCTATACACATCACATAGACCAGCGGTGGCCAAACTACGGCCCGTGGGCCAGATCCGGCCCGCCAACCAGTTTTGACCGGCCCGCCAACCTGTTTTAGCTGGCCTCTTATTGTTGATTGAAGCCACACTCTTCACCATGAAATAACACACAAATGTATGTTTGAAATAAATCATTACATGTCATATTACAAATTACAAAACAAATTAAAACAACAGATTCATAATATTTTTTTTACAGTAATTTCAGTCCGAAGACTGGTATACATGTCTTGGCAGATGTGCAGTACAGTAGTTTGCCGTTGCTTTCTGTACGTGGTTCATTATATATGTAAAACTAAATCTCAGAACGTTATTTTTTTAAGGATTTTATAGGTCTGGCCCTCTGGTGTTACCCTTTACCATAATCTGGCTCTCGGCCAACCTTAGCTTGGCCACCACTGACATAGACGCTTGTGAATGTTCACAACAGTTTCCTTCTCTGCAACGAGAAATTCTATCACAATTCGCTGCTTATAACGCAAGTTGCTAACACGCTCCATTTCAACGGTTTAGGGCAGCCTTATTATTTGGCCGGTTGCGGTGCAATTTGGTGCACACAATTGGCACATGCCATATTTGAAGTATGCAACATTTCATTCTTCTATCTTCATTATTAGCTGAGAAAAACCCTGTGGTGCATTACTTTCTGAACGCCCCTCGTACTTCAAGATTGCCTCGAATATGATATATTGAGGCAAACCCACTGGCCCAGAGAAACAACACTGGAAGCAAAACTATACGGACCTCTGTATGAACTACAAAAGACAGTGAAGTTTAGACAAGAAACAACATTGTAGATATAGACAATATATTTCAAGCGAACGAAAGAAGAAGAAGAAGAAGAAGAAAAATTGGGGTCCAAACTCTGACCGTGTTGTATGCAATCCTGCATTATATTGAGTCACATTATGTGTCAGTCTACAGTGTATGTTGTGTATAAAACAACCTCGGAATAATTTCAGATGTGAAAAAAAAAATTTGTTTTAGCAACCCACAGTTTAAAAATTGCGTAATTTAATTTCTCTTGGTCTGAATAGAACACATAATTAGTACCTTATCTTCTAATTGTTGTGTATTTACCTTCTCATACTTTGAATAAAACATATTATTAGTACACCATCTGTGAGTGCTTGGTGTATTTACCTTCTCATGCTCTGAATAGAACATATTACTAGTACCAGATCTTCAGTGTGTGATGCATTTACCTGGTCATTGACTGAATATAGCATATTACTAGTACCCCATCTTCAGTGTGATGTATTTACCTTCTCATACTCTCAATAGAACATATTATGAGTACCCCATCTTCAAATTGTAGTTTATTTACCTTCTCATGGTCTGAGTAGAACATATCATAGTACTTGTTCTCCAAATTGTAGTGTATTTACCTTCTCATGGTCTTTTATTATTAGTACCCTGTCTTCAGCTTGTGGTGTATTTACCTTTTCTTTGTCTCAACAAAGCACATTATTAGTACTCCATCTTGTTCTCGTAATCTGAGTAGAAAATGTTATTAATGCCCAATCTTCAGTGTGTGTAATTACCTTCTCGTGGTCTGAATAAAGTACATATGAGAACTCTTATCTTCAGTTCTCATGATGAGAATAGAAGGATTAAAATAATATGACAAGACCACCAATGTGGAACTGATCAACAGAATCAGGCAAATAGTGCAGCAAGAGATGAGAAAAAAGATATAGGCATTTGATAGGGAAAACATTGAGGAAACCAACTGATAGCATTACAAGGCATTTTGTAAACAAAACATAGCCCAAAGTTGCCCAAATTGTAAAAAAAAGTAGCCCAAATTGTAAAAAAAGTAGCCCACATTGTAAACAAAAAGTAGCCCACATTGTAAACATAAAGTACCCCAAAGTTGCCCAAATTGTAAACAAAAAGTAACCCAAATTGTAAACAAAAAGTAGCCCAAAAAACCTTAGCCTTTTTTTTTACTTAAATTTTTGCTACTTCCCTTTGTGTAGCAGGCCCTTTCAACCATTTACTATATGCATGGGCCTGTTGGTTATATCAGGACGTTTTTTTCATTTAGTGTTTTTTTTTCTGTTTATTGTACCTCTGTACTGTATTATGCCTCACTATGGGATTTTTACTTTTTGGTTAAGAGTTTAGTCTTTTGTGTTGTTCAGAAGCATACTTGTATCTATACTGGCATGATTTTAATATTGATTTGGGGTCTATCTATGTATTTTTCTACTGGGTTGTGTTATTCCTTTCTGGTGACATAGCTTTGTTACTACTATTAGCATTGTCAGACAACTACGACTTTGCTTTCAGAGTATGTATATATTATGTTATCTTTTAGATTGTTTAACTAGTTGTTGTACTTCTTGTGGAGACTTGGTAACTTAAACTTTCTATATTTAGTTCTATTTTGCACTTTGTACAGTAATCCTTTATATTTTGTCTGTGTTGGTTGTATCTCTTGCATTGTAGCAAGAAGTGTTTAATGGTATTAGTCATTTTTCAATTCATTTCTAAAGTAGCCGTTCGGTTCCTATCTGTGAACCGGAATAGTTTTTTATTTGCTGGTATTTTTAGTTGTCTTTTATTTGACATGTTTTATTTGGTTTCTTTAAGAATGCCATGTCTTCCTTTTGTGCTCTGGTCCCAACGACTTTAGCCTTTCAGTTGTTTTAGTGTGTTCATTTCATACCATTCTTCACAGACGGGTTCCTCATTTCTAAAGTAGCCGGTTCCTAATCTGAACCGGAATAGTTTTTTATTTGCTGGTATTTTTAGTTTGTCTTTTATTTGACATGTTTTATTTGGTTTCTTTAAAAGCTGATATGCATGTCTTCCTTTTGTGCTCTGGTCCCAACGACTTTAGCCTTTCAGAATATTGTTTTAGTGTGTTCATATAGAAAGTCATAGACCTGTAATACATTGTGTGTGCCACGGGCAAGCTGAAATATAAAGAGAAAACAAATATAATATTTGTGCATGTGTTTAATTTTCATGTTCAAACATAAGCAATAACAGCACATTTTCCCTCAATCTCAGCTGTTGATGCATTCAGTCATCAGCATTTACAAACAAGCATGTTTCAACACCCCGACATCAACAGTTGTAAAATAATAGTCAAACATCGTCTTCCCTTGCACTCATTAGGCCTAAGTTATGGAGTTAAATCTAACTTCATCCCCCCCCCCCCCCCCCCTTTTAAACAATGTTATTGTAATATTGCCAGCCTCATGTTAAACGTCTTGCACAACATGCCTGTTGGTGCGGCAGTCTATTCTTTCTGTGTCTCATCAGAGAGCCCCCCCTCCCCAAGAATTACACAGGGCAAATAGTCAAACATGATCAGTTAATATAAATGCTTGAGAGCCATTTCATTTTTAAATTTTTTTTGTAATATGAAAAACATAAACTAAACCATGTTTTATTTTGATTTTTTTAAACAGGTTTTGATAGGAAGCACCAGACTTTCAAGTATAGGCTCCACTCTTGCATCATTATTTGTTGCAGATAACATCAACATAGATTTTTTGTGAAGTCTTGAGAAACATCGCTATAACCAGTTCTTATAGATGCACCTTATAACACTTAACCTGCCAGAATTCAGTTAATCATCATCATCATCATTATTATTATTATCATGTCCTGTTTTGTTTCTTATGGAGCATGGAGCCACAGTTTCAGCTGAGCCTCTACACCTTCCACCTGAAAGTGACACTAATCCATTTATTGAAGTTGGGGGGAAGGGGAGTGCCATGTTTAATTCTCATGAGTCTCTGAGGAGGCAAAGGAAGATTAGGACTACAGGTTCCTTAGGCATATCATGAAAGGCAACTAATATGGGACCGGCAACCTCATCATGTAAAACATACAGCTATAGAAGCCACCCCTAAGTCTGCTGGGAGGACTAGAATGGAACCAGGCCAGGAGGAAGACAGCCGATAGGATAGTCTGGCGCTCTCTCTTCCAAACCTCTACACCTCACAGTAGAAGGGGAACGACTAAGTAAATAAGCTGTAGAAGCCACCACTGCCAAAGCATATGTCCTTAGGGCAGGCTTCCTGCAAGTGGACTGTCTGCTTCTATATGGAACAAAAATGGAAAAGTTGGAGGAAGAACATTCTGCCGTAATTGTGTGCTGCAGAGGTATATTTCTTTATACTTGTTCAGTGAAAGTCTACATTGCTGACTTGCCAGATATTATCCCAGTTAGACTCCTCATGGATACAAACCCGTCGTCTGGGTGAAAAGCTGGATGTACTAACCATTCTATTACAGAGGATCACCCTTTATATGTTACACCATTAGATTTTTCCGTTAATTGTGGTTTGGGAGTGCTAGACATCTGGCTTACCATGAGATGAGTGTGGTACATCACTGCAATATCGAATGTGTGGCAGTGTTTTGAAATATTGAGATTTAATATCACAAGGTCATCCACAGACCTTCAAAAAAAATTTTTTTTTTTTTTACATTTTAATTGATTGAACTAGATTATCATAAGTTTTTCATGTTTGAAGAGAGTTTAAGATGGGAAGTTCTGAAGAAAACAAATTTGTTTTGAAATTAAGCATTTTGGTGTACATTTGGTTATCATTATTATTATTTTCATCATCATGTGTTTTCTGCAGTTTAGAGGCTGAATTATCATCACTTTTGACCTACTAGGATGGTGTTTGAAAGTAGAACTAATGTTACTGAATTATGTCTTTACTCTGAAACAAATACATTAGTGCCACAAACATTTTAAATGAATGTGTTTCTTTCTTAAACCAAGCAGATGTAGTAATGAATTTGATAAATTACACTTTCAGTAGAAATTTTAATATAAGTTTTAGAGAAAACCACTGAAAGTTTCTCACATGGAAAACATACTGCTGTCATTTTTTATTGCCTCACTGGAAAAGCTGCTGACTTGTTTGGTATAAAAATGTAAATGTTAGGAATCCTAGAGGACTTGTGAATAGATAATTACATATACCATTGGCAGATCCAAGGGGGTGGCGATGGAGCGATCACCCCGCCCTTGGAACTTTGAAAACCTTTATTTCATTTCAACCCCTCCAGTATTTTTCCTCCCACTAGGGACTTAAATGTAAGTAATCGTTAGGTCGGACCACAGACGAATTAAAACATGTCTGGTACCGGACAATGGTAATTACCCTAAAGGTTACGAATGTAGTTTGCAAGTAATTCCACTGGTGGGACAATAGGTGTAAAAATGGGGGGAGGGGGGTGTATCACCCCTCCCTTGGATAATGCCAGTGACATAAACTCTTTATTGCTGTTGAGTACAGAAACACTGACAAAGAAAAAGCAATTGGAAAAAAAAAAGAATTTAAGATCCTTTAAATGTGGCTATATAGAAGAATTCACAAACCAAGAACTGCTTACTCGGAACAACCAAGAGGACATGCACACCATCATAGCTGGAGTTGGGTTGGCCACGTCCTCAGAAGGAACCCTAATGCCATCAGAACAATAGCCATGGTATGGACCCCTGAAGGAAAGCGAAAGAAAGGCCGACCAAAAACAATTTGGCGGAGAACTGTGGAAGCCGAGATGCAGAGAATGGACCAGAGCTGGGGCACTGCACGAAGGATGGTCGCCGACCGAGCAAAGTGGAAGCAGTTTTTTGCTGCCCTACAAGACGCCACCAGGTGTGATGGCCACTGACTGCTTTGACAGTCGGCGGCTAAGGATCAAAGAAGAAGATATAGATGAATTAGCACATATCATGGAAATGTAGCAAATAAATGTAGTAGTCCTGGAACTATGTATGAAGTGGAAGCTCTTGAAAGAGATCATATGTAGTAGAAAAATGAAATATTTTACACATGGAAAGAAATATAAGACTTTATTAAAACCATAATTAAAGGACATGCTGAAGACAAACGTGCCAGGGGAAGACAATGTTGGGTTAAAAGCTGTTTTATTGTTACCATATAACTTGTTGCCCCTGTGTAATTACCGAGGGTCTCTAATGAGACAAAGAAATAATACTATTCTTGTACCCTCAGTTTACTTTTATCCTACAAGGCGACAAATATGAGGTTGTGCCTGGGGCTGGGAACCTCATCATGTAAACTAATTGCCATAGAAACTACTGCTGCACGAGCACATGAATGCTTGGTGCAGGCCTGCAAGGGGACCAGCTGCAAGTGTGGCTTCGTAAGGAGTGCTAAGGAAAATGATGATGATGTAGCATGTGGTTGGCACCTGCAGGTGCCCAGCGGAATTAGCCAACTTTTATGTCTACGTTAATCTTTATATGTATATGTTATTCTGAAGTTCATGTTGTGGTAAATTTGTCACAGGATTTTGGTAATCAAACCCTATAACCTCCCCATTGTTTAAGTTCTCTGGTTCGAGGTCGACATTTGGTGGCACAAAATCATTGGACCACAGTTCCTCCCAAGCTGTCCAGTGGGTGTGGTTTCCTAACGTGTGGGCAGGGCTTTGTGTTGGTATAAAGCATTGTCTGGCACCTTCAGGCAGTCTTCCTGGAGAGGTAGCTTTAGATGGATGGGAAAACAAAAAAGATTGAGTTAAGGGACAACAAAAAATATTGAGTTATGGCAAAACAAAAAAAGATTGAGTTATTTTATTACGTGTCTTTAAACAACATGAGAACAAAAACCTTTCAGTTGTTTGGATTCATGCTTGTGTAGTGAAGCAAAATTACATTACAAGTAATACTTTGTAAGTGAATGTGAAATTTCGATTACGGAAACAACAACAAATGGGTTGATTTGCCGTTGCCCTAAAGACGCCACTAGGCGTGATGGGAAACAATGGCAAAAAAAACCTATCTGCTGTTGCCCTAAGACGCCACTAGGCGTAATGGCCACTGACTGCTTTGACGGTCGGTGGCTAAGGACAGAAGAAGAGAAGAAGAATGTGAAATACACCCAAGTGTTACTGAGGCCTGAAAGGGGAGTGAAGAACAGTAACACTGTAATTTACCATGCATGTCATAAAAAGCAACAAAGGAAGGTTGGGCATGGGGCCGGTTACCCCATCCTGTTGAAATTGTCTTCTTCACATATCATGCCTTTTGGGGTAGGGGATCATGTCTCTCCACAACTTCCGTTCTGTTGTTGACTTCTTTCTATGCCACAATGTCAAGCTGCAGTGTATCTTCTCTCTTTGTTGTCCTCTATCTCTTTTTTCCTTCTATCTTTCCTGTTGTCACGATATAAATTTTTTTCCTTCTTCTCATAACTTGCCCAAAGATAGTGAATTACTTCCTTCTAACATTTTAAACTGCAAGAACTTCAACACACAACATGCCCACAAATTGGAGAAGAGAATTGGAGACAGAAATGACAATGATGAGGAAAGATCTTAAGCTGATGGCCCAGGACAGGAGGACTTGGCATGTGTTTGTTGAAGACCTATCCTCCTTGAGGAGTTAAAGAGTACTGACTGATTGATTGATTGAATGATTGTGAAATAAACATACAGTTGCTGCAACTGATGCCTCTGCTACTACTATTGATATTACTATCGCATGCATTACCACCTCACCACCTCTGCTGCTACTATTACTGCTACCTCTGTGTTTTGAGACTTTGAAATTTGTTCTCCTGCAGACACAATTCCCTTTATTGCACTTTCTTAACTACTTCTTTTTCTTTGTTCACTTTAAGACGACGGTAATCTTGACCATTAGTGCCGTCGAGTATGTATAATATGTGTATTTTCGTACCATTTAGGGTTGGGATAAACCCTAACTCAATACACATATTATACATACTCGACAGCACTAAAGGTAAAGATTACCAAGACGTCGACTTGAATATGTTCAAAGAAAGCAGTGGTCATCTGTTGGCATCTCTGTAGAGTTTTTCCAGAAATGGTACTGGTGGTGGCAATATGTGCTTTCTCTGTACCTCATATGTTGGGAACGTATGAAGTAGATGTTCAGCAGTAATTTTATTGGTGCCATAGTTACAACACTCGTCAGAAGTTCCTATCTTTCTTATCTCATCCCTCTGCCATTTCTTTTATCAGTACATATCCATTGCTATGTTGTTCATCCACACAAGTTGGGGCTGACATTTTGATGTTTTGTGGAAAGAGAAGAGAACAAACAAACAAATCCTAGAAAAGCTAGGAATTAAAAGATAAATAATGAATGAGAACAATGCCAGACACATACAATATTTTGGCCATATAAAAAGACGTAACACTTTGCTGAAAACCATCAATCACTCAATACACTTTAGCTCCCCAAGCAGCATAGGCCTTCAACGAACACATGCCGTCTGCTCAAGCTCTTTCCATGTCTTCGTCATTTTCACTTCTGTCTCTAGTTCTCCTCTAAATGTGTTTTTTGGATTACCTCTGTCTCTCTTACCCTAGAGATTCCAGAACAAGGACTGCCTTGTAATGCTATCAACAGGTTTCCTCAGTGTGTGCCCTATCCAACACCAGCATCATATTGTCATCTCTTTTTTATCTGGCGCTTGCCTGGTTCTTGTCATCAGTTCCACATTGTTGACCTTGCTGCACAATTTTTATCCTATTCTGCATAAGCACTCATTTCTGAAAGTCTGTAGCTTTTTGGTCGTTGCTTTTGCTGTTCTCCATGTCTTAAAGCCATACAATAGGACTCACTTTGGAAAAGAGTTTTATTTTTCACTTGTATTATCTATTCTCTTGTATGGGTGTGAGGGCTGGACACTCACTGCAGATACGGAGCGAAGGATTCAGGCTTTCGAGCAAAAATGTTATAGAAGAATTTTGCGCATTTGCTATAAAGAGCACAAAACAAATGTCTATGTTAGAGAGAAGATAAACACCTATGCAGGCCACCAAGAACCACTTTTGTCAATAGTGAAACATCGAAAGCTTGCCTGGTTTGGGCATGTAACTCGTCATGACTCCCTTTCGAAAACGATCCTTCAGGGGACAGTCGAAGGTAAACGGAGAAGAGGAAGGCAAAGAAAATCCTGGGCTGATAACATCAAAGAATGGGCAGGACACGGTTTTTCCACACTTGTACGCATTGCTGAGGATAGAAAGCAGTGGAGGACCCTGTCTGCTGATGCTTCCACCATGGCACCCCTACGACCCATGACGGGTTACGGGCTGAGAAGATGATGATGATTTTTGTCAGATCTTCTTCTTCTTCCTCGTTCGTCCTGAAAAGGATGTTGGTTGCGTTGTGTCTGTTTACAGCAAAGCTGTGATATCTGCGCCTTTCGGCCGACACATCCGACTTCAGCACGGAATTTTTTTGGGACCGGGTTTGCCTTCCCTCTTCGATCCCTACTCTCTCAGCCAGGCTGCAGTGATGCAGCCTGTTTCCAGGACCACCACTTGGAGGTGGAGTAGGGTCTTGGTCAGCTCTGGTTCGCTGACCCTGACGCAAGCAGCCAAGCTATGGGTCGCTGACTGCATTCTCTGTTGCTGCGTCTATGGGTCCCATTTTTGTCAGTTGATACTATTTTGTTAGCTGAAAGTGAAGAGGATTTACAAGAACTAGTAAAGCAAGTAAACGGCGTAAGTCACGAATATGGATTGGACATTAACATTGAAAAAATGAAAACTATGATAATTATCAAATTAGGCGATCAGCCCACATTAAAGATAAGCATAATTAGAAAAATCCTGAAGCAAGTCAAGTGTTTCTCATATTTTAGTCATATAATAACTGAAGATGGCAGATGCAAAACAGAAATCAAGAAGAGAATAGGAAAGGCCAGTGCTACATTCAACAAGATGAGACAAATACTGACATCTAAACAATTAACTCACAAATTAAAACTGAGAATCGTCAAGTGTTATATATATTCTTCATTACTGTATGATGTAGAAACATGGACAACAGCTTGATCTCCATATAACTGTGCCCAAGCTCGCGCCCTGGAGAGGACACTCCAGCTTCACCCTATAGGTGTCGGCAAAACACGGGAAGTAGCAGTTACCGGTTATAAGCATTTTGCCCAATTGGCGTAGGGCATGGCGCCAGGGGCTACTTCCGACAGTGGGAGAGGTTCTAGGATCTCACTGAACAGCTACCGCCCGCTTCAAGCTGGGCAGCCCCCAGTCAATAAGGTGTTGTCCCGCCACTGTCTGCTTTCCCCATTGGGTGCATGGGGATTAGGGTCAAACCCGAACTGTGGACAGACAATTTTGTACCAAGCAATTATCGAAAAAATAGAAATAAGCAAACTCTCAGATTGGGATGCTGGAACGTCCGGACTATGTTGACTGGACTATCCGAAAACCTACAGGATGTAAATGATGTAAGGAAGACAGCCATAATTAATGATGAGCTTAAACGACTTCAGGTGGATATAGCTGCACTTCAGGAAACGCGCCTGGCGGGCTCTGGAACGGTGAGCGAGAAGGACTACACATTTTATTGGCAAGGGAAAGATCTTAATAAAGCTAGAGAACACGGAGTAGGTTTTGCGGTCAAAAAATCGCTAACTAACATGGTTGAACCTGGCGAGAATGGATCAGAACGCCTGTTAACGCTCCGCCTGCAAACTAGCACAGGTCCCATCACCCTTGTCAGTGTGTATGCTCCTACTCTGTACTCTGCCTCAGAAGCTAAAGATGAGTTCTACGAGAATCTAGCAGCAGTAATCAAAAGCATACCTAGGCAAGAACAGCTTGTTCTCCTTGGTGACTTTAACGCTAGAGTGGGTGCCGATAATGTTTCATGGCCTTCATGTCTGGGCAGGTTTGGTATTGGCAAGATGAATGAAAATGGACAACGGCTCTTAGAGTTGTGCGTCCATCATGACCTCTGCGTGACCAAAACCTACTTTCACACAAAACCCCAGCATAAGGTGTCATGGAGACACCCACGATCCAAGCACTGGCACCAACTTGACCTGATTCTCGTCAGAAGGCCACTCCTCAGGTCTGTGCTCTCCACGCGCTCGTACCATAGTGCAGACTGTGACACAGATCACTCCTTGGTTTGCTGCAAAATCAGAGCACAACCAAGAAAACTCTATCGTGTCAGACATGAAGGGAAACCACGCATTGATACCAGCAAGATGTCAGACCCTGTCATGATCGCTCAATTCACTGCGACCTTCAAGAAAGTGCTCAGTAGCCCTCAGCATGGTGATACTATTACAGAGAACTGGGAGCATCTACGGAACACCATTCAAAGTACTGCACTTGCCACCTTTGGTAAGAAAACAGCAAAGTCAAATGACTGGTTTGACGCTTCATCAGATGTGATGGCACCTGTTATTGAAGCTAAGCGCAGTGCTATGAATGAATATAAACGTTCACCGAGTGCCAGAACCCTACAGATCCTGAGGGCTACGAGAAGCAAAGTTCAACAAACTGCTCGACGCTGTGCAAATGACTATTGGCTCCAGCTCAGTGAGAGCATCCAGATCGCAGCGCAAACAGGCAACATTAGACAAATGTATGACGGTATAAAGAAAGCACTTGGCCCCCATAAAAGTAAGACGGCACCGCTAAAAACCATCAGCGGAGAGAAGCTAACCGATAAGGGTAAGCAGATGGAGAGGTGGGTCGAGCACTACTCTGAGCTTTACGCTAGAGACCATACCGTTACGCCTGCAGCCCTTGATGCTGTCAATAGTCTGCCAACTATGGAGGAGCTGGATGCCGAACCAACATTAGAGGAACTCAGTAAGGCCATTGATAGCTTGGCCTCTGGCAAAGCACCAGGCAGTGATGGGATTCCTCCTGATTTAATCAAATGCTGTAAGAGCACGCTATTACATCCCCTGCATAGGATGCTGTGCCAGTGCTGGGAAGAGACAACTATTCCTCAAGACATGCGAGATGCCAAGATTGTAACACTATAAAAATAAAGGAGACAGAAGTGATTGCAATAACTACAGAGGCATCTCTCTTCTTATTATTGTTGGTAAGGTTTTTGCCAAAGTCATCTTAATGCGACTACACAAGCTAGCTGAGCGCATATATCCAGAGGCACAGTGTGGATTCCGAGCTGGCAGATCAACAACAGACATGATCTTCTCTCTCCGCCAGCTTCAGGAAAAATCAAGAGAGCAGAAAATACCATTATATATCGCCTTTATAGACCTCACAAAAGCATTCGACCTGGTTAGTAGGGATGGACTCTTTAAAATCCTCCTGAAAATAGGCTGCCCTTCTAAAATGCTGGAAATGATAAAGTCATTCCATGACGACATGAAGGGAACAGTCCAATATGCTGGAAGCACGTCACAGCCCTTTGATATACGAAGTGGCGTTAAACAAGGCTGTGTTCTGGCTCCGACCCTCTTCGGAATCTTCTTTGCCTTACTCTTGAAACATGCATTCAGAGATGCAACTGAAGGAATATGCCTTCACACTAGGTCAGATGGCCGTCTGTTTAATCTTTCAAGGCTGAAGGCAAAAACAAAAATCAGAAGGGTCACTATAAAAGACTTGTTGTTCGCTGATGATGCTGCAGTCATCACTCAAAGCCAACAGGAGCTTCAGAGCTTGATGAATCGCTTCACTAAAGCATGCAAGGACTTTGGCCTCACAATAAGTCTAAAGAAAACGAATGTGCTGAGTCAGGATGTGGGTGCTGCACCAGTTATCACTATCGATAACTATGAATTGGCAGTGGTGCACCACTTCACATACCTAGGGTCTACCATCAATGACAAACTCTCACTGGATACATAAATCGACAGCCGCATTGGCAAAGCTGCAGCTACCTTTGCCCGCCTCACATCGCGTGTTTGGGGAAACTCTAAACTCACAATGAAGACCAAAGCTGCGGTATATAATGCCTGCGTCACCAGCACACTCCTATATGGCAGCGAGACCTGGACGACCTATGCTAAGCAAGAAAGAAGGCTCAATACCTTCCATTTGCGGTGTCTACGCCGCATCCTCGGAAACTCGTGGAAAGATAAAGTGACAAATGTCGAGGTGTTGTCACGTGCTGGCCTTCAAAGTATGTATACGCTGCTTAGACAGCGCAGACTTCGCTGGCTTGGCCATGTTCGCCGCATGGAAGATGGTCGCATCCCAAAAGATATCTTCTACGGATAATTAGCAGATGGCAAGAGAACAGTTGGGCGACCACAGCTGAGGTTTAAAGATGTGTGCAAGAGAGATATGAGGGCACTGGACATGGATCCAGCAACATGGGAGGATGAAGCTGCCGATCGCAATAAGTGGCGATGCTATTTACGGCACCACCTCAGATTGGGCGAAGAGAGGCTCACACAAGAAGCAGAGGTGAGGAGAAAACGTCGAAAGGAGCACCAGGAAAATAAGCAGCTGAGGGCTGCCACCTCAGGGGCGCATTCCCATAGTCAGTTATGACTGAAGGGGCTATTATTATTATTATTAGAAACATGGACAATGAATAAGCAATTAGAAGAAAGAATTGAGGCTCTCGAGATGTGAATATATAGAAGAATGGAGCACGTCTTATGGAAAGAGAAGAAAACAAATAAAGAGATCCTAGAAAACCTAGATGTGAAAAGAGAATTAATGAAGATCAAAATTAGGCAACTAAGATATTTTGGCCATTTAAAAAGACATAACCCCTTGCGGATGACCATAGTAGAAAGCAGGGTTGAAGGCAAACGTGCAAGGGGAAGACAGCGCTATAAGTGGGAAGATAACACCAAGAGATGGACGGGAAAGAGTCTATCAGAGTGCACTATCAAGACAGAAGACGTTGGAGATCTATTGCAGCCGACCTTCGTTACAGAGATTGTAGCTGATGATTTTTGTTTTGGACTTGGTTTCTCTTGAGCCCCATATATTTCCCAATGCAATGAGAACTCCACTAGCCTTTTGTCTTCTTAATTTGACATCATTGTCCCTCCAACTTTGTCTATATTGCTGCAAAAATATGTATATGATTCTACATCTGCTGTGACCATTTGGGCACCGCCATATTGTTAATGTGTACAAAGTTCGAAATTTTCCGACACCTCGCCCTAACATCTGCATCAGTATCTTGAGTTTTTCGACTATGTTTTACAACAACATCACAGAAAGCACAGGAATGCCACATAATTTTAGGGCAACAGTGTAAGCAAAGGGAGAAGAAAAAATGTGATTTGATAAACTAAAGCAGTACCGGTACCTTTATTTACGATTGGCAGAGGGTATCCACCAGGTGGCGCAAGAACTCGGGAGGTCATAGAAAACTGGTTCCCGTCTGCTGTGCCATGAGCGCTGCATTTCCAACGATTCTTAGCTCTTTGCTGTCTAAACCATGAAATCACTTCAGAGGGTCCGATTCCCACTTCTAGGGCAATCTTTTCAATAGCATCACGTTTTGGCCTTGAATCTTGTGTGTAATACTGCTGGAATAATTTTTCTCTCTCGTCGCTGTATTTCGAAGGTTCGTTGATTGAGTTTGTATTTTCACCTGCGAAAATAAACAAGAAACAAAATAAAACGACCATGATATATATTATATATAGTCAACCAGTGTGCATCATGGGAGGCATACATTTTTGTCACAGGGCCTATGACTATGGCAGAGGTTTTCAAACTGTGCGTCGCGGCTCCCAGGGCCGTCGCGGTGGCTTGGGAAAAGTGTTGGGCTCGATATTATGAGCCAAGGTCCATCAATAAATATAGATCTTCGTAGGACTGCATGTTTGCGCCGAGGTATTATCAATACGTGTCATTCTTCAACCAATCAACGATCAACGTTCACCAGTCTCTGAGACAGAATAAATTAACGGCCATCTTGTTCACGCAAGATGGCCGATGAAAACTGAATAAAATTAGGCTGTATGAGACCAGGTACAAAACCGGAGGAAACCAATCAACTTGCTCCGCCAGGAACCAACCGAAAGCTTTCCTCAAGTAGTTACTTGACTATATAATCGGGCGGATTTTATGCTAACCACGCAACCCCGAACTTGACGCCAGAGATACAGACTGAAGAGGGAGAAGCTGTCACCTTGATTTATGGTAACTTACCTGAGGGCATCGACCTGCAACCTACTTCACTAAGTCGCGTCAAAACCTGGCCAGTTTAAAATCTTAGGAGGGTAAATATTTTTACGATAACCGTTGGTATTTGTTGTGTGTCATTTATACTACCTATCAGGTTACTGATTGTATCTTGGGGGGAATTAAGTATAATGATTGTATTTCCTATTATGATTGAATAGACGAAGACTAATAGGACTCATACTTCAACCTATTGTCTCCTATACTTCAATCTATTGTCAGTCTATAACTTCAGTCTATTGTCTCTGATAATTCCAAACTGTAAATATAACCAAAACAGTCCTTGTTAGGACTCAATCTATTGTCTCCTATAACTCAATCTATTGTCTCAGATAAGACCAACTGCAATATAACCAAAACAGTCCTTGTCAGGACTCAATCTATTGTCTTCTATAACTCAATCTATTGTCTCAGATAAGACCAACTCCAATATAACCAAAACAGTCCTTGTCAGGACTCAATCTATTGTCGCATCTAACTCCAATCTATTGTCTCCTATAACTCCAACCTGATATATCACCAACCAGTCCTCGTCTCATATACTCCTATCATAAGAACATAACAATATTGTTAGGATATATGTTACCAGCTATTGTCAGAGAGGGCGTGATATAGTATAGGGGGAAGGACATTGTTGTATCACACCTAGGTGTACATATTATTGGATTTATTCATGTATTGATTTATATTATGGGATGTATTCATGTATAAAATGTATTCATGTATTGAATCTATATTATTGAATGTATCCATGTATTAGTTTATCAGAAAGAATGTTTTGCAAGTAGACACCTGTCTTGTCTCGCTATTGCTAAATCATACTGAGCCATGTTGTCATTCATCCCACATGCATACATCGGAGACACGCTCATTTCACTCACACTAGAAATAGGTGGGCTTGAGGACAGAAATTAGCCCCTATTTTTGCTTTGTTACAGGTTTAATTGTGTCCTAAAAACCTGAGGTCGTATGTTCGAGTCAATCCCGCTGCCTGGAACTCCGCAGGAGCATAGAGGTTGACCAGACTCTACATCTTTGGTCCCCCTCAGTCTTGGGTGGGCTAAAGGAACGATACTCTGCCGGTGGTGTGAACCAAACAAAGAAGAACAGACTTAAGAGAGATGAGTACACATTAGTACCATTTCTGTCGGCATTGTGAGCATAGAACTGTCAATGAAGAAAACGTGAATTAACATAGCAAGAGACAAAATTAATAGCATAGCTGAGAAGTGTTATATCCTTAATTAACAGCACAGCTGATATAATTTTTGTTCCTATAATTGGAAAACTTGGTGTAATATTTATTTACATATAAATATATATATATATAACTATAAATATTTGTAAATCATATGTAAACTTACAAATTCATTACATTCCATTTTTCAACATTCACCCTTCAGCACAAGAGTAGATAGTGTATATACTAAATAAAAATAAGGAAATTGTATTTGAACGACTTGTCAATTTTATCAGTGTTAAGTAAAATCTGTTTCCTTGTTTATTAATATCACAGTTAGTTACACAGCGGAGGTGGCACTTTATGTCGGTCTCCTCTCTACTATTGTTTCGAGATCAGAACATTCACAGCCGTAACTAATTTGTGATACCAGTAGTTCTCTTCGACACTGGGACTTCACCATTTTCTGCAGAAATTCTATTTCTGTAATTGTCAGTACTATACTGATACAAGAGCAAAATAAAACCTCTCGCCACACTGGGGGCTCGTTCCTGGGATATTTCTGTATATCTTGAGCCATATTTGGTCTATTCATCTATCTACACTCTATCCTGTGCCACCCATAGATAACATAAGAAACAAAATTTTGGAAAAAATTCTATAATAGGATTTTTTTTTATTGTTTTCTTAGGAGGAGTACCATTTAGTACTCAGTAAATAGTTGATGCTCACAAAGTTGCACGGAAATTATTTGTTCATTTAAATTAATTAAGTTTAATTACAATAATTGGGTTATAGTAAATTTACATACCCTATCTAAGTAACGCCATGGCTGATCTAGTGAAGTTCAGGACTGCGATCATGCAGATGGGTAAGGAATTAAATATGACAGGTGATGCTCTCACTCAGTATGTCACAACAGAAGTGGACAAACATATGGATAGGGAAGAAAGGCGGTTGCAAGCGGAAGCTGAGAGAGAAGCCAAAAGACTGGAAGCTGAGAGAGAGAAGCCAAAAGACTGGAAGCTGAGAGAGAAGCCAAAAGACTGGAAGCTGAGAGAGAAGACAGAAGACTGGAAGCTCAGAGAGAAGACAAAAGACTGGAAGCTGAAAGAGAAACTAAAAGGTTAGAAGCTGAGGAAAGGAAATTACAAGCAGAGAGAGACCATCAGTTGAGATTAAAAGAGCTTGAAATTCAGGCAAATACTGGCAATAATGGTGGTAGCTCACCTCACTCTGAGAGTAGCTCCAGCCAGAGCACCTCAAGTGGGGCCATGAATTTTCATCTGGACCCATTTGTTGAGAAAGAAGACGCCATTGAGTCGTACCTCGATAGATACGAAAGACTAGCCACTACCTATGGCTTAGTGAAAGAAAAATGGAGTCTTAAACTATCTCAGGGATTGAGAGGTGTGGCCTACGATGTGTATTTGAAGCTCTCAAGAGATGACCAGGAAGATTATGACATCCTGAAGCAGGCACTGCTTGTGAGATATGAAAAGAACTCAGAATCATATAGAAAGAAATTCCGAACAGCTAAACTTCTTCCAGGAGAAAACTATCACCAATTCTCTGCTAGATTGGAAACCTATTTGGAAAAATGGAGTAGTTTAGGGAAGTGTCAGGATCTGAAAGAAATGATAATGATGGAGCAAGTGAAAGAGTCCATGCCTCAAGAAATGAGGAAGTTTATCATGGAACAAGGAGCAGAGAGATTGGAAGATATTGTAACTGTTGCTGAGAGATATCAAGCAGCTCAGGCAGAATTATTAGGAAATAAGAAGAAGCAGGGTGAAAACTTCAAATCATCACAAAACTATACCAAATATGAACAAAAGGACCATACCACAAGGAACAAACAAAGATTTGACCAAAAGGACAAAAACCCTCTAAGATCGGATAAGACACCTTACCGGAAGGAAGGAAAGTGGTGTAAAACTTGTCTAATGAGTAACCACAATACTGCGGACTGCAGAAGGAAGAATCCTCCTCATCATGCTGCATGTCTTACAACAGGGAATCAGGGAAGGAAGGAAATGGCAGTAAGTCAGAAAGACTTCCATCATCCCCCTGTCTGTGAGGAAGTGACCGTGAATGGCACTCAAGTACTGTGTTTATATGACACAGGATTGGACTTTGATTCAGTTGTGTGCTCTTCTCTAGTGAGTCCTGACCAGATAACCACAGAAACAGTGGAAATCAGAGGACCGATCAAGGGAGCAAGAACCATGACATTACCCATAGCCCGAATCAACATAAGATCTCGCTATGTGGAAGGAGAAATCAAAGCAGCAGTGATGGACGACCCTATTTACCCTTTGATTTTGGGGTGTAGGTATGTTTTCCTTGGAGAACCTATAAAACCTGTAGTTATGGCAACAGTCCAGACCAGGGAAAGCTCCCGGAAAATGGAGGAAAATCCTATCAATACTCATCCAGAAGAGATGAAAAAGGCTCAAGCAGCGGACAGCACACTGAAGCCTTGTTTTGGCAAATTGCCTAAAGCACATAACCCTCCAGAGAAAGGAGACTTGTATATGAAGAATGGCCTACTATACAGAAAAGCTGGAACCGGACCTAAAGGGCATGGACAGCTTGTAGTGCCAAAATCTTACAGGGAGAAGGTTATGACGCTAGGACATGCTATACCCTTCAGTGGACATATGGGAATAGGGGCCACTGGACAAAGGATAGCCTGTCACTACTTTTGGCCAGGAATTACAGAGGACATAAAAAGATATGTAAGATCTTGTCCAGAATGCCAAAGAGTAGCTCCTAAGCATAGGACTGCACCAGCAACACTGGGAGAAATGCCTATTATGGGAACCCCTTTTGAACGTGTTGCAGTAGATATTGTTGGACCCCTCACTAGGACCAAGAAGAGAAATGCTTACATCTTAACCTTGGTTGATACTTGCTCTATGTGGGGAGAAGCAGTGGCCATGTCAGCTATAGATTCAAAGCACGTGGCAGAGGCCCTGTTGACAATATTTACCCGATTAGGTTTCCCGCATCAGATATTGACTGACAATGGGTCTCAGTTTAAGGGAAAGCTAACACAAGAAGTATTCAGGATATTTCAAGCCAGGCACTATCATTGTAGTCCCTACCATGCCCAAGGAAACGGTCAAGTAGAGCGGTTCAATGGTACGCTAATTTCAATCCTTAGAAAGCTGGCGAGTGAAAAACCTGATACTTGGGATACATACTTACCCGCTGCACTATTTGCATATAGGGAAGTACCCCACAACTCAACTGGATTGGCTCCAGCTACATTGTTGTTTGGAAGACCAATAAAAGGTCCACTGGAAGCATTGCTGCGGACATGGACTGATGAAAAGGCAGAGGAAACAGTGACTTCCGCATACCAGTACGTCAACGAGTTGACATCTCGATTGAAAGCAGGTTGGAAACTGGCCAATGATAACTTAAGACAGGCCAGGAGGAAGCATGCTGCGTACTACACAACAAAAAAGCAAAGGATAGGGAACTGGAGGTGGGTGAAAAGGTGTTATTACTGTTGCCAAGCAGCAATAATAAATTGCAGATTGGATGGCAGGGACCCTATGTCATACTGGAGAAACTTTCCAGGACCAATTATAAGATTGACAAGAAAGGAAAGGAGAAGGTATATCATGTCAATCTTCTTAAAAAAATACTATGACAAGGAATCATCAGAAGTGGCACATATCATGACCCTAGCCATAGCAACAGAAATGCACGGCGAACCACTTCACTCTATGGAGTATCCACTCACAACTACAGAGGATTATGTTCAAGTAAATATTAGTGAACATTTAACTCCAGAGCAGAAAAAGATGGTTCAGCAAGTGTTGGAAACCCATGCTGATGTGCTCACAGATAAGCCAGGTCGGACGAATCTGTTAGAGTACGACATGAAGGTTACCGACCCTACCCCAGTATGCATGAGAACATACCCTATACCCTATGCGAAAGCCCAAGCACTAAGGGAGGAAGTTGATTATCTGTTGAAGGAGAAAATTATCTCGAAGTCAGACTCTCCCTATAGCTCAAGTGTGGTGCTATTGAGAAAACCGAGTGGTGAACACAGGTTATGTATTGACTACCGGAAGCTTAATGCGATCACAGAATCTCAGGTGGACCCATTACCTGACACCAACCAGCTGTTCTCTACACTGAGTAAGGCTAGGTATTTATCGAAGGTAGATCTAAGCAAGGGATACTACCAAATACCAGTGAAACCAGAAGTTAGGAAAATGCTGGCATTCAGTACATCAGACGGACACTACGAGTTTAATGTACTACCCTTTGGGCTGAAAAATGCTCCAAGTATCTTTTCAAGAATGATGAGGAAATTATTGGAACCTCTACAAAATCCCCATATCACTAACTTTATGGATGACATTCTTGTTGCTACAAACACATTTGAAGAGCATATAGTAGCGCTCTCCATGTTGTTTGACAGACTGAGAGAAACTGGATTGACTGCACGTCCAACCAAGTGCTATATCGGTTGTAAGGAGTTGGAATTCTTAGGTCACACTATTTCTACAGGTCATATGTCTCCTGACCCAAAGAATATAGAGAAGCTAAAGAAGGCACCCAGACCTCAAACGAAGAAAGATGTGAGATCATTCGTGTCTTTATGTGGGTTCTATCAGAAGTACATACCCCATTTTAACTCTCTGTGTGCACCATTAACTAACTTAACGAAGAAAGGACAGCCTGACAAAATCCAATGGAATGCTGATTGTGAAAAAGCTTACACAGAGCTAAAAGCAAAACTCACCAGCAAACCCATCCTTACACTACCCGATATCACACAGGAATTTGTATTAAGAACGGACGCTAGCAGTATAGGTATTGGTGCAACTCTCTTGCAGAAATCAAAAGCCCAGCCGGAGAAACTTTTACCAGTCGCCTACGCCAGTAGGAAGCTGAATGCAGCTGAGTTGAACTACTCGACCATACAGAAGGAATGTTTAGCTCTAATTTGGTCCATCAACAAAATTTCACCTTAGCTGTATGCGACACACACTTCATTGTCCAAAGCGATCACCAACCTTTAACATTCTTGGCTGCATCTAAAAAGCTAAATTCGAGATTGTTAAGGTGGAGTCTGCTTCTTGCGCCTTATTCCTTTACCGTGAATTACATTCCGGGAAGAGACAATGTAGGAGCTGATTTTTTAAGTCGACACCCTAGTACTCTGGAAGGACAGACGCAAAAGGATTAACCACAGCAGGGGTTTACACGTCAGCTATGACAAGTCACAGCTAGGAAAGGAGGGGGCTATGTCGTGAAACGAAGTGTAACCCACTACTTTGTTAATCACTATGTCGAGATACAGATTTGCTTCAACCAATCAACGATCAACGTTCACCAGTCTCTGAGACAGAATAAATTAACGGCCATCTTGTTCACGCAAGATGGCCGATGAAAACTGAATAAAATTAGGCTGTATGAGACCAGGTACAAAACCGGAGGAAACCAATCAACTTGCTCCGCCAGGAACCAACCGAAAGCTTTCCTCAAGTAGTTACTTGACTATATAATCGGGCGGATTTTATGCTAACCACGCAACCCCGAACTTGACGCCAGAGATACAGACTGAAGAGGGAGAAGCTGTCACCTTGATTTATGGTAACTTACCTGAGGGCATCGACCTGCAACCTACTTCACTAAGTCGCGTCAAAACCTGGCCAGTTTAAAATCTTAGGAGGGTAAATATTTTTACGATAACCGTTGGTATTTGTTGTGTGTCATTTATACTACCTATCAGGTTACTGATTGTATCTTGGGGGGAATTAAGTATAATGATTGTATTTCCTATTATGATTGAATAGACGAAGACTAATAGGACTCATACTTCAACCTATTGTCTCCTATACTTCAATCTATTGTCAGTCTATAACTTCAGTCTATTGTCTCTGATAATTCCAAACTGTAAATATAACCAAAACAGTCCTTGTTAGGACTCAATCTATTGTCTCAGATAAACCAACTGCAATATAACCAAAACAGTCCTTGTCAGGACTCAATCTATTGTCTTCTATAACTCAATCTATTGTCTCAGATAAGACCAACTCCAATATAACCAAAACAGTCCTTGTCAGGACTCAATCTATTGTCGCATCTAACTCCAATCTATTGTCTCCTATAACTCCAACCTGATATATCACCAACCAGTCCTCGTCTCATATACTCCTATCATAAGAACATAACAATATTGTTAGGATATATGTTACCAGCTATTGTCAGAGAGGGCGTGATATAGTATAGGGGGAAGGACATTGTTGTATCACACCTAGGTGTACATATTATTGGATTTATTCATGTATTGATTTATATTATGGGATGTATTCATGTATAAAATGTATTCATGTATTGAATCTATATTATTGAATGTATCCATGTATTAGTTTATCAGAAAGAATGTTTTGCAAGTAGACACCTGTCTTGTCTCGCTATTGCTAAATCATACTGAGCCATGTTGTCATTCATCCCACATGCATACATCGGAGACACGCTCATTTCACTCACACTAGAAATAGGTGGGCTTGAGGACAGAAATTAGCCCCTATTTTTGCTTTGTTACAGGTTTAATTGTGTCCTAAAAACCTGAGGTCGTATGTTCGAGTCAATCCCGCTGCCTGGAACTCCGCAGGAGCATAGAGGTTGACCAGACTCTACATCTTTGGTCCCCCTCAGTCTTGGGTGGGCTAAAGGAACGATACTCTGCCGGTGGTGTGAACCAAACAAAGAAGAACAGACTTAAGAGAGATGAGTACACATTAGTACCATTTCTGTCGGCATTGTGAGCATAGAACTGTCAATGAAGAAAACGTGAATTAACATAGCAAGAGACAAAATTAATAGCATAGCTGAGAAGTGTTATATCCTTAATTAACAGCACAGCTGATATAATTTTTTGTTCCTATAATTGGAAAACTTGGTGTAATATTTATTTACATATAAATATATATATATAACTATAAATATTTGTAAATCATATGTAAACTTACAAATTCATTACATTCCATTTTTCAACATTCACCCTTCAGCACAAGAGTAGATAGTGTATATACTAAATAAAAATAAGGAAATTGTATTTGAACGACTTGTCAATTTTATCAGTGTTAAGTAAAATCTGTTTCCTTGTTTATTAATATCACAGTTAGTTACACAGCGGAGGTGGCACTTTATGTCGGTCTCCTCTCTACTATTGTTTCGAGATCAGAACATTCACAGCCGTAACTAATTTGTGATACCAGTAGTTCTCTTCGACACTGGGACTTCACCATTTTCTGCAGAAATTCTATTTCTGTAATTGTCAGTACTATACTGATACAAGAGCAAAATAAAACCTCTCGCCACAGAACCATAAAACTCCAGAGCAGGTCTATGTTACGAACAGCTGATCACTAACTCTGATGTCATCATGGCGGATGCTAGTGTTAAGCAAGAGCAGCTTATTGATATTTCATCGGACTCCACGCTGAAATCGAAGTTCGACTCTTCATCACTACCAGAGTTTTGGAGCTTGGTGAACCAGGAATATACAGAAGTAGGCAGCAAGGCCTTACGAGTTTTGATTCCATTTGCAACATCCTACTTGTGTGAGACAGGGTTTTCTGCATTGGCCGCCATCAAAACAAAATACAGATCGCGATAGATCGTCGAGAAGGAGATTCTAATCGCAATTTCCAAATTTGTGCCCAGATTTGAAGAACTGATGATAAAGAAGCAAGCTCATCTTTCTCCTTGACTTTGTGAGTAGTATAAGGTGTCATAAAACTGTAAGTTGATTAAACTAATTTAGTTTTTCATTTACAAAATAAATACAGTCTTATGTATTTTGTGTCCGAAACTTAACTTATTTACCCCCCACAATTGGTATCAGATGTAAAATATGCACATTCAGAAGCCATTAATATCTTTTTGGGTACAATTGCTTACATATAATATATAGTATAGAGAGGAGCCGCGGTGATTTATGCACAGGTCAAGGGAGCCGAGGACCCAAAAAGTTTGAAAACCTCTGCTCTATGGTATCAGTAAGTTCATAGAAAAGTGCATGGCATAACATTATTAGATTATTTACAGGCATGCAATTCATCGATAACTGTGGAACAGGTGTTGAGAATAGACAGACCTAGAGAATTGCACAATATAGTAACACAGTATATAACAAGAACTTAAATTAATGTGTAAGGATCAATGATGGTGTGAGGAAAAGGGGAAGTTTGATGGGGTGCTTGTATGGCTGATGGCAGATAATTAGTGGATTTGATGTAATCTCGGACACCCTCGGGCTTTCTCGCCTCTTTTCACCTTATTAACAACAGGGCAGTTATGAGAGACTTCATTTTATTTTATTATTTTTTTAATTCATTTTTTTTCCCCACGCGTGACGAAAAACAATTGCAGACGAAGAAGTGCACACATGCGCAGACCGACTCCAGAGACATACTGTGAGTTCCTCCGAGAGCTATAATGAGGCCCGGGTTATTTCACATTGTGAGGTCCTCGCATTGTTAGGGAAGAGGAGTAAGAAGCAGAGGCTCACGCACTCTTGGTTGATGTGAACCACGCTTTAGGAGGTGAGGCCTGGGCTTGCTGGCAGGGGCGGACTTAAAGTGCTTTTCACCCAGGGCGGATTCTACCTTTGACACCCCCTCCTATAAAATAAACTCACTTGCAAGTAAATTTTTAACAGTAAGTACTATTATAAAGTCGGATGCCACCCCTTTTCTGGCTGTCACCCGGGGCAGACCGCCCCCTAGCAAACCTCTTAGTACGCCACTGTTTGCTGGTACTTCCCCTCTCGTAGGGCCTGTGTACCGTATTCTGTGATTCACCCTACCGAATGTTATTATCATTTGCGCATCAGACAAAACAATGGTGTGACGTGATCAGTTGTTCACCGAAGAAAGGAAACGGCAGCTAGGAAAAAACCTTCGTTTTGTACTCGTCAAAATTAACTTTGACACGACGACAGCTCACGGCGAGCGCGCAAACAAGACGCAGCATTCACTTAAGCATCTGGACACCCCCACCACACCCCCCCCCCCCCCCAAAAAAAAAAAACCTTACTCAATAGTTACGTATGCATTCACATGTATGCATCATGTGAAGGTCTACTGATTGTATGTGCATCTATTGATTTACTCCATAACTTCATGTGATGTGTGATTTTTAAAAATGAAACTATCCTACAATTGTTACATAGTGTGGATAATTATCACTTGTATTTTGTGAGTATTTGCTGCTAAATAAACCAATTAATTTGCAACTAAATTATGTATAAGTACGAACGGCCAGTAAACACATTATGATTTGTGCATCGCGCTGTCTGTCACAGTAAATGATGACATTTTGTCGCATGACGTCAAATAGGAATTTAAAAAACTAGAAGAGCAGTATACTCTCGGTACTATAAAAAACATTACAAAGCAGTTCATTCCCAATATAAATACATGAATTAATACCAAGGGCAGTAAATAAGAAGGTATCAAACAATAAATCAAAGTACAAACATCTCAAAACTCAACAGGGTGACGGGAGATATACTCAAAAATAGGGAAGAGATACACCAATAGACCTTAGAAAACGCCACACCAAACGCCAGAGAATTTGAAGTCTCGACAAACAAGAAATGTAAGGTACTATAAAGACAACGGAACACTATATACCCAAATAATAACCCATATGGGGTTGAACCGAGTATCCCATGCACAAAACAAAATCCAATGGTTTGTGCAAGATCCTAAAATCAACAATAACTACGTCATAGAGCGCCGAAGAGAAGATTGACGACATAGCTAGGAGACAGTGGATGGAAGGAAAAATGGAAGGACAGTTTAACATCAGACTGTCCAGACATATGAATTCCAAAGTCGGTTACCGCGAATTAAAAACCAGAATTGTTAGAGGATATGAACCTTGTTTGGAAAATTCTTCAATGTAGATGACTCATTGTTTCGAAAATTCATAACATCCAAATGAAAGAAGAAAAATGAAAATCGTGTATTGATCAACGCCACTCCTTTGTCCAGGACGAAAAATCGCGAATAACGGTTGAGTTTTATTTCATCGGCATAATAACCAATGGTTAACACCTTCAACATGAAAATTGAATTTAGATTCAGGTGAGAATGGTCAACACCAGCGGTAACCCTGTTCTATTTTTTATAAAGACGTGAACTCTTAACGAGGAGAACTCACAAAAGAATCAGTTAACGAAAATTGTTTCAATTTTATATGAAACAAGGCTTTTTTTTTTTTTTTTTTTTTTTTCCTCGCTTGAGGTCGCATATTTTTTCCTCGCATGAGGTCGCATTATCCCCGCCCTAACCCGGCCCGGGTCAAGACCACATGTCCCAACACAAGAAGACCCAATGACAACATGTGTCACCGTAGTGATCCTCTGTGTTCTCACACAAGAGACCTAATGACACATGGATGTCACTGTACCGGTCCCTGTGTCTAGACACATGATCCCAGCCAAAAGCCGGATTCTAGGCATTGGGTTGTACAGCGTAAAATACGCGTAAAATAATATGAAACAAGGCAGGAACCTAACAGCTTTATCTGATGATTTGTATCTAAGTTACTTAATAGAAAGGATAAGCATTGAAATGTTGACGTCTAAGATGTAGTAAACAGCTGTGACGGTGCTGTATACAATGAAGAACGTGATTCATAAAAAGAGAAAACCCCATGCCACCAATATGCTGTAGGGCCTGCAAGAACATTGTTGAACGATTCGCCAGCTTCAAGAAACTTGTATTAAATTCTGGGCCTTCTTGAAATTTTGAATTAACATTGAACTTTTGTTAAACGATTTGTTCTTCATTCACACTGACTGATAACCGATGGCCTTAACGAGTTTTGCACTACCATTTACTACGCATTCGGCAAGATGAGGTGATACTATAATAATGATATTAATATCCTTAAAAAAAAAAGTAAAAACTAGCTGTCATGTACGTGGAAACACGCACCCTCGATCCTCTGTGACATGTCCTTGATTTATACAGTGCCGTGTGAATGCACGCAAACAATAAATCAACACCCAGCGAAACAACATTTGCTAGAGACTTCCCGCCCATGGTTTGCACTCAAACACAAGACAGATATATTAATAAATAAACTGTGTAGAGACAATCAAGTCTTTATGAATCCCTGGTAATTTTGCAACACGTTTATCTGACAGGCACTCGCGCTTGAGCTGTCGCTCACAGTGAGCGCCTAGCTTCACCATTATGTTAACAACGTGTTTATCTATTTGAGTCTGATCAAGTGGAACAAACTGCCTGTGTTAGACCAATCAGGACATCGAAAACTGAGACCAACTGACATTGTCATTGAAAATTACACTAAACCTCTTGCGCATGCGTTAGCTTTTGCACGTGTCATTACATCCGCCAATCAAAAGCTTCAGGGGCAGTACGAGGGCGGAAACCTTTTTCTTAACCAAATCGATGTATATTACGAAATTCCGGGCATTTCGATGACAGGAAACTGAATACAATAAATAAATTAATTTGTTTTTTAATCGTCACGTAGGTTTCCAATCTTCTTACATTGTTACCAGTAACATCAACTAAAGTAATAAGGTTAAGAAACAATAAAGAACAAAATGAAAAGAATGCACTTATACATAAAGGCGCAGGGGCGAATGGCCTACTTAAGTATGTAAGTATTTGGCACCCAACGCGGATCCTTCCTTTGGCAAATTTCCCCCCCCCCCCCCCCCCCAATAAAACACACAGAAAAAAATATACTTCCAAGTAGATTTTTACATTGTACGTTACTGCTACTATAGTGTCCGATGGCATCCCCACTTGGTGTCACCCTCACACCATCTTAGAACGCCACTGTTAAGGCATCCCGACATAATCGCTACTTTCATGCAAATGGTAATTGGTTGAAAGGCGCGCGCTACGTCGAAACTTAGCAAACATGTCAAGGACAAAACAAAAATTCTCTGACCAGCGGGGTAAACGAAAATAAGTTGTTCGTCCTATTGGACAAGGTAACTTGCCTATGTTAGGGCCACAAGGCCTTCTTCGAGGACGAACGAACAAATACAAGAGAAAGGAAGCTAGAGATAAGTTAAATGCTTATTTTTTTTTCTAAAAATTAATCAAAGTTACGCGACCCGAAAACATAAGTAGGCTAGCTGTGATGCTGCCTTGAAAATCCATGTGAACAAAACGGCCACTCGATTATCTCCAGTGAGAAGTGACCAGTCTACACAGCTGTAAAAATGGGTGTCTGGCTCTGCTGTTGAGTTAAGGAAGCAAAGGCAGTGAGGAAGGATTATGATAGTAAAAAAGGTTAAAAAAAATTCTTGCAAGTGTTTTTTTTTTTTTAGGAGGGTGCCAAAGGTAGGATCCGACCCGAGTGCCAAATATTATAGGGACGCCTCTGCTGGTCACACCCATTAAAAAAACAAAAAAACTGGACTTGGTATGGTTAAGTCACTAACACTTCACTCCCCTACGATGTTATCTAGTATTGGACTATGTTTACCTGTTTAAGAAGTGACCAACAGGCGTGCTAAATTGCTTTGTCGTCATGAATCTGACTGCAGACTTGGTTGCGTTACGTATGGAGAGCCGCTATGTTCAGGCATGTCAGTAATCATATTATATTTATAATAAAAAAAATATATTAATGCCCCTTTGGTTATACATATATGGATCATTTCAGAATCAGATGAATGCCTTTCAGTTTTATTAAACAAGTTGTATTCATCATCATCATCATTTTCCTTTGTGATCCTTACGGAGCATGGAGCCATCATTGCAGTCTGTTCTCTTGCAGAAAACCTGCATCAAGCATTAATGTGCTCTTGCAGCGGGGGTTTCTGTAGCAATTAGTTTTACAGACGAGGTTGCCAGCCTCAAACACAACCTCATATTAGTCACCTTGACCTACATGCATGAGAAGCAGTAGTCCTATTATTTCTTTGTCTCATAATAGATCCCTGGGATCTACACGGGGCAAACTATATTATAAATTTGAGCTCTTGGTCTTAAAATTATGAACAAAGTATAAAATTTAGTATTACATTTTAAAAGTCGTAAGTGGTTAACTAAGTTAGTATACAAGAGAAAATCTCATGCAGTTTTTGCTTTACTTTTACTTGTCCGTACTGTGAAGCGTAGTGGGGAACTGCAGTTTGTGTGATTGAGCCAAGTGTGTTGCACTGGCTGCTGTGAGCCCGTCTTCTTCTTCTTTGATCCTTAGCCGCCGACCGTCAAAGCAGTCAGTGGCCATCACGCCTAGTGGCGTCTTGTAGGGCAACAACAAATTTATTCCACTTTGCTCGGTCGGTGGCCATCCTTCGTACAGTGCCCCAACTCTGGTTCATTCTTTGCATCTCAGCCTCCACAGTCCCACGCCAGGTTGTTTTTGGTCGGCCTCTCTTTCGCTTTCCTTCAGGGGTCCAAAGCATAGCTGTTCTTGTGATGGCATCGGGGTCTCTTCTGAGGACATGGCCAACCCAGCTCCAGCGTCTACCAGCTATGATGGTGTGCATGTCCTCTTGCTTGCTCCGAGTAAGTAGATCTTGGTTGGTGATGGTATTCGGCCAAAAGATTCGGTGAATTTTTCTGAGGCATGTTGTGTGAAAAGAGGACAATTTCGACATTTCCTTCTCTGTAACTCTCCAGCATTCCGCACCATAGAGAAGCACAGAAAGCACACAGCTCTGATATAATCTTAATTTTGTGCTGTATTGAGAGGACTTCCAGATGTTGTTTAGGCTAAAAAAGGCTGTTCTTGCCTTATTCATTCTGATGTTGATGTCTTTGCCTGCCCCGCCGTCTGGTGTTACTATGCATCCTAGGAATGTGAAGGTGTCTGTCTGTACCAGTTGCTGATTCCTTACTGATATGGGCTCAGGGTTGCTCACATTGAGCGTCATGACCTCTGACTTTTTTAAATTGTGAGCCCGTGTTTGTGTAAAATGTCTGTGATGTTGTCTATCCATCTGTCTCTTGGTCTTCCCTGTGCTCTGAAACCAGACCTTCTATTGTTGTAGGTGGATAGTGGTAACTTAACGGGCTCTATTCTCATGAGAAGGCCAAACCACCTTATATTCTGTCTCTCTATATACTTGATCAGCGTCCGATTGGCACAGTGGTTAGAGCGCAGGCTTTTCGCTGCAAAAGAGCTGGGTTCGGAACTCGATGTCGTAACGCCAGGGCCGGTGCTACCATTAGGCCAACTAGGCAGCCGCCTAGTGCGCAGATCTCAGAGGGGCGCAGAGTGTGTTAAGAGAGTGATAAGTGTGAGAAACCAGTGCAAGTACTTAGCCTTGCGTAGGGCGCAAAATAGTCTGGCACCGGTCTTGTTGCGTAATGCCTCAATCTATCCAGCTGTAAGTGGGCACATGACGACACGATGGCCTTGTTCATTCATGGCGAATTGTTTATGGGGTCATTAGCTGCACACAGTTTCATACAAACTTACATGTACCCACAGCGTTCAACTGGCTAGTGCGAGAGCCTCTGTTTCTCAAAGTGGCGGTATCACCGGGGGGGGGGGGAAGGGAAGGGAAAGGGATGGTTTGATTACCGGGGGGGGGGGGGGGGGAAAGGGACACTATCATAAAGAATGCTTCTTAAAAGGTAGAGTAAAAGGGGGGTCTGGGGATGACTTTATGGAACCAAGGGGCCGGTAACCCGAAAAAGTTTGGACACAACTGGGCTAAAAGGTTAAATCGCGTTCCTTTCCCGGCACAGTTACCGGGTTCTGGGATCGGAACCTGGTAATATCCTGTTCCAGTCTACCGAGCTGTAAATGGGTATCCGATTCTGTTCTTTAGTTAGGGAAGGCAAAGGCAGCGAGGAAGAAAACTGGTGACCTCCATCTCAGAAAGTTGGACCTAGTGTGGTGAAGGATATGGGACAGTTTGACGTCATGGCATAGAAAGAAAACAACAACAGAATTGATAAATAGTACTGTAGACAGGAAGATGTGGAGAGACATAATCGCCTACGTAAGTACTTGAAGAAGAAGAAGAAGAAGAAGAAGAAGAAGAAAATCGCATTGTATATTTTATATTTTAATGAACGATATAACAAATTACTAATTAATGATAGATAGGCATCCACTTATTTTTTACACAATAGAATGTCTTCTTCTTCTTCTTCCGTCCTTAGCCACCGACCGTCAAAGCAGTCAGTGGCCATTACGCCTAGTGGCGTCTTAGGGCAACAGCAGATAGGTTTTCTTTGCCATTGTTTTCCATCACGCCTAGTGGCGTCTTTAGGGCAATGGCAAATCAACCCATTTGCTGTTGTTTCCGTAACCGAAGTGACTGGCAAACGGGTGATCAGCCCGTTGTAATCACATACCTTATTTATATATTATTTTCTTGTTACAATAGAATGTATGAAACATTTATTGTCTGTTTTTAGTGCATTGGTAACAATAGTAAAATGAGATACCTAACTCTTCCTCCCCCCCCCCCCCCCCCCCCCCCCCCCCCCCCCCCTCCCCCTCCCCCCCCCCCCCCACCCCCCCCCCCTGCCCCTCCCCCCCGCCCCCCCCCCCCCCCCCGCCCCCCCCCCCCCCCCACTCCCCCCCCCCCCCCCCCCCCCCCCCCCCCCCCCCCCCCCCCCCCCCCCCCCCCCCCCCCCCCCCCCCCCCCCCCCCGCCCCCCCCCCCCCCCCCCCCCCCCCCCGCCCCCTACCCCCTCCTTTATTTGTTTCCACTCATAACATGCCCAAGAAAACTGAACTGACATTTTCTGGTGTGCTAATAACCTACCTTTACATAGTGGTCGCTTTCCGGAAATTATCTTTAGCCTTTATTTTGCTGTCGGTGGGATTCGTTCATGTTTTCGGAGATTCAATTATGCGCTTCCGAATGACAAGATTAGCGATGTGTGACACTGAGGAACTATTTTCTTCCGGTGACACAGCTGTTGCATAACAGGCTTTTCATTTTCCATAATGATGTTTTTGCTTGGGATTTTGTTCTTTATTTCTGATGTGAATCTTCCATCTGATCTTGTTATTGTGTCCAGGTAATGCAATGAATGGACTTGTTTCAAAGTTATCAATTTGCGTGAATGACTCTATTTCTTTGAGATAACTACTACTTCTCACGACCGTCGAGATGTGGGCCAGCGATTTCTCCGGGCCCCTGAACTCATGGCCGGACTTTGACCAATTTAACCTATTTGACTCAATCGGGCCTCGCGCTTTCAGCAGGATTGCACTCCAGTTGCCACTTCCAGCGTTGAAAACAAAACAAGAAATGAAAATTATTTCAAATTAAATACCAGGAATATTGTGTTAAAGATAAAACAATATTTATTTGCTATATTTTGACACAAAAAACTATAATCTCCAGTCCCGTAGACCCCACCAGAATAGCCCAAATCTGGCCCTCCAACTACTAAGGTCGACTCTGCCTGCACTAGTCTCTTGTTCCATTCTGTCTTACCTCTCTAGATAGTCTGGCGCATCTGGTGCTTCAGCCTTGCTGTACCCGTGCTCCTTTCCCTCACGCCAGTTACTTCTGTCTTAATGCTAATTAATCTAAGACCTTTGTTTAGAGAATATTTCCCTGTTAGGGGTCTAAATAAAAGTACATGCAGGTCAACTCTGAACTCCATAACATTTAAAAAAATCATGTAAAGTTAGTCCCATATCATATATTGTCATAGGGGAGTGAAGTGTTAGAGATTTCGGCATACTATATCCAGCTTTTATGAGGTGGGGGTGACCGCGGTAGCGCAGTGGTTAGTGCACTGGCTTCCCAGCTGGGCGGTCATGGTTCGATTCCGCTGAGGTGGGATTATTTAGACCGCAAACGGCTCCGAGATCGACCCAGCCTCATGAATTGAGTATCAGAACATCTCTGGGAAGATTAAAGGCGGCCGGCAAGATGCTGACCACATCACCCCTAGTGTGTCGGATGGTCAAGAAAATATGGACCTAGCACCATATTCCCAATATGCCTCAATGTGCATGTAACGGGATCCTTACAAAGACTCAAAAAGAATGTACCTATTTTTTTGTTTTTCACCTACTTGACCAGTGTGTTGAGAGACATGTAACAATTACCGGTTGCAACTCAACTGCGAAAGTTTCACTTGAAATACCCGCTGCGCGCATGCGCACTTTTTTTTGAGTCTTTGAAAAGTATGCTTAAAAACTTGCAGAGAATATCTTACTTTTGTGATAGAAAGCATCCTTGTACCACATCATGGGGCCGAGAATAATTTTTGTGAAAAGGGTACAATCTTTTATGGACACCCTGTATTGTAATATAATTTAGTATAGTCAATGTAGTGGAGTTGACGAAATTTCAGGGGAAATGATTAAAGCAGTTAATGACAACAACCTCTTGAGAATTTTAGATATTATAAATGAAGTATGGAGAGAAGAACAACCACCACAACAATGGAAAGACAGTATTATTGTAAAGTTACCGAAGAAAGGTGATCTATCAGACTGTAATAACTGGCGTGGTATATCTCTAGTATCAGTACCTGGAAAATTTATTATGTTGCATGATGTTAGAAAGACTTAAATTGCATGCTGACGAAAAGATCAGAGAAGAACAAGCGGGTTTCAGGCCGAAACGATCATGTATTGATCAAATATTCACACTAAGAACAATTATAGAAGAATCAGTGGAAAGGCAATCGCCACTTATTATCACCTTCGTCGATTTTCAAAAAGCCTTTGATAGTCTACACCGCCCATCATTGTGGAAGATACTTACAATCTATGGTTTTCCAACAAAATATGTGAATATAATCAAAGCGCTATATGACAATGCAAGATGTTGTGTTAGAACAAATAAAGGGAATACAGAATGGTTTACAGTAGAAACAGGGTGAAACAAGGCTGTATTATGTCACCACTACTTTTTGGAATAGCTATTGATTGGGTTATGAGAAACTATACCCACAATGAACAATTGGGTATAAAATGGACAAATGGAAAATTCCTGGGGGACCTGGATTTCGCAGATGATGTAGCATTCTTAAGTTCAACACCAAGACAATCCCAAGAAGCAATAAATAATTTGTGTCATCTCTCGGTTAAAATTGGTCTCCAAATAAATGCCTCTAAAACTAAAGCTATGAACTTTTCTAACGAGACCTTTGATATCATCTTGAACGGGGAAAAACTACAGAAAGTTGAAAGTTTCAATTATTTAGGCAGTAAAATGACTCAGGATGGTGACACAACAAGAGAAATCCATACTAGATTTGCTTTGGCAGCTAGCGCCTTCAATAGATTATCTAACATTTGGAAATTACGATCATTGAATATACATACCAAGCTTCGTCTGTTTAATTCAAATGTTATCTCAGTGTTAACATACGGCTGTGAGAGTTGGAAAATAACAAAATCATTGGAGAACAAGCTGAATACATTCGAGAACAAATGTCTTAGAAAACTCATGAACATCAGTTGGAAAGAATTCAAGACTAAACGACAAATAAGAGAAGACTCTAGGCAGAAATATGTCTCCGACTATATAAGGAAAAGACGATGGTCATATATCGGTCATGTCCTACGAATGCAAAACAACAGAATACCACTACAGGCGCTCACTTGGGTTCCTGAGGGTAAGCGGAAAAAAGGAAGACCAAAAGAAACACTCAGAAGAACAATAATAAGAGAAGGAAGAACGTTGGGCCTAAATAATGTGCAAGAGCTAAGAGGAGTGGCGTCACAACGAACAACCTGGAGAGCACTGGTTTCTGCCTTATGCGCCGTGTTTGGCGCTTAAAGAATTTATTATTATTATTATTATAATGTAGTGTAAACTGTAAAATACTATAAATTTACGGATAATTACACGAAAGTCCAGCATCTTCTACGGACAACTGGCAGATGGCAAAAGAACAATTGGGCGATTGCAGCTGCGGTTCAAAGGCGTGTGCAGGAGAGACATGAGGTCATTGTACATAAATCCAGCAACCTGGGAGGGTGAAGCTGCCGATCGCACCAAGTAGCGTTGCTCTTCTACGGCGCCACCTCAGATAGGGCGAAAAGAAGCTCTCACGACAAGCAGAAGAGAGAAGAAAACGTCGAAAAGGGCACCAGGAAAATAAGCAGCTGAGGGCTGTCACCTCAGGGGCATATAAGTATTTAAACCAATAAAACGTTATTGAATCAGTTTTACAAATAACGGTAAACAAGGGACGTTTCGGGTTTTACCCTTCGTCAGCCACAGTTACAAACAGGTGACAAGGACAAGAATTACATATAGGTACTACAAAAACATACGATGATGAGAAATATACAACAAATGGGCGATACAAGCAGATGGAAAAAGTAAATAACAACAGTGATGAGAGAAAAAAAGAACAATAATAATACCAAAAAATCGTAAAATCTAAAAGAAATACCGAAACAAGAAAGTAAATAATCAACGAAACGAAAAAAAAGAGAATTAACAAAACTTTGGAACAAGTAAAAGTTAACTGAACTCGATCTGAAGATACTGTGAAAGAAAGCCGTAGTATTCCGTCACAGAAATCGCAAGGAAGTCACGTCAGTTATAACATGAAGGGGCTATTATTATTCTATACGAGAGTCCAGCATTTAGAACACAGGTGTGTCGCGACAGAAATTTGCATTGCCAAGTGTGCCACAGTCTGAAAATTTTTGAGAACCTGTCTGTCTAACTTACTCGATTACTTGGAAACACAAACAAGATCAGATGGAAGATTTACATCAGAAATAACGAACGAAATCCCAAGCAAAAGCATCAGTATGAAAAATGAAAAGTTATTTCCCTTGACGGGACCCAAAGACGCAGCAATAGAGAATGCAGTCAGCGACCCATAGCTTGATTGCTTGCGTCAGGGTCAGCGAACCAGAGCTGACCAAGACCCTACTCCACCTCCACGTGGTGGTCCTGGAAACAGGCTGCATCACTGCAGTCTGGCTGAGAGAGTAGGGATCGAAGAGGGAAGGCAAACCCGGTCCCAAAAAAATGCCGTGCTGAAGTCGGATGTGTCGGCCGAAAGGCGCAGATATCGCAGCTCAGATGTAAACAGACACAACGCAACCAACGTTCTTTTCAGGACGAACGAGGAAGAAGAAGAAGAAAATTTCCCTTGACAACCTGCATTATTTCCAGTCAACATTTAGTTTCCATCTAGACAGCTTTATTTTTTTCATTGTCTTTATTCTCAACCTTGAGCGTTCGATTGGCTAAGAGGTTACAGCGCTTGCCTCTCACGGCAAAGTTACTGGGATCGAAACCTGGTAGCGTCAAGTCTATCCAGCTGTAAATGAATACCCTGACTCTGCTCTTGAATTAGGGAAGGTAAAGGCAATGCGGAAGGGGACATATCACCCCATCTCATAAAGCATGACCTAGTTTTGGGAAGTCTCAACTGCTTCATTCCCTATGGCAGAATATGCTATGCAACCACCTTTACCTGAGTTCAGTATTTTGTCCTTTAGACATGCCAGAATTATGAAGACAAGCCGCCAAACTTTTATTTATTCGATTTATTTTATGTATACAAACGCTTGTTTCTCGAGGCAAAGTTAACAGGCTCAAAACCTGTTGGCGCTACACTCAAGTCTACCTCATTGTAAGTGGGTGCTCGATGCTGGTCTTGAGTTAGGGAAGGCAAAGATAGCGAGAAAGGGAACAAGTCACCCACCTAATAAAGCCTGAGACCTGGTATAGTGAAATCTCTAACACTCCACTCTCATACGGCATAACTGTTACAGTACTAGCATTACTTTATATTTTATTATTTAAAAAAAAAATCATAATTCAGCAATATTTGGTTTTAGTAGCTTTTCTTTTCTGAACAAAATGCCAGTTGAAGATCCCAGGCAGAAAATATTTGTATACAACTCTTTGCCAATGAAAGTAAGACAGAGATAGTTCTTCAGTGTTGCATACAGCCAATCATGACATACGAAGTCACATTATTAAAATAATAATAATAGACCCTTCAGTCATAACTGACTATGAGAATGCGCCCCTGAGGTGACAGCCCTCAGCTGCTTATTTTCCTGGTGTTCCTTTCGATGTTTTCACCTCTCTTCTGCTTGTTGTGTGAGCTTCTTTTCGCACAATCTGAGGTGGCGCCGTAGATAGATAGCATCGCCACTTTGTGCGATCGGCAGATTCATCCTCCCAAGTTGCTGGATTTATGTCCAGTGCCCTCATGTCTCTCTTACACACATCTTTGAACCTCAGCTGTGGCCGCCCAACTGTTCTTTTGCCATCTGCCAGTTGTCCGTAGAAGATATCTTTGGGGATGCGACCATATTCCATATGGCGGACATGGCCAAGCCTGCGCTGTCTAAGCAGTGTATACATGGAAGTCAGATCAGAACGAAGAAATGCATTCTCTCTGGGCATGTTTTGAGAAGAAGAAAGTTGAAATATATTGTGACGGCATGAAATATTTAAGGGAAAGAAGAGGTACAGGACGACAAAGAGACAACAAATACTCGTTAGTTAAACGTCATGGCACGGAAATAAATCAACAACAAAATTGACAAATATCACTGGGGATAAGAAGACGTGAACAGACATGATTACCCTCGCCACCAGGCAACTGTACTTGAATTTTTCTACTGAATAATACACGAAATTTTCCTTAACAGAGTTCGTCTTTTCTCCTATATCTTGTGACAGCGCCTTGTATTATGCAAACTTCACATTTTCACAACGCCTTTCTGCAGACCCTCATGATTGACCTTCAAAAGATGAAACACGCCTGGTTCTCACCTGATTCCCTAGACGTCTCAATTGCTTGACGATGTCGTGTCTAGCCGAAGACGCATACCAAACTCCAATTATAAGGTCTGGCTGGGATCAATGTGAATTGGACTGGATCATATAGATTACGTTATTTAGCCCAGTGGACTGAATGGACTGCTGTCAAACTAAGCATAGTCAAGTCTTTAACATCCGATATTTGGACCAGTGTTTTTTCTGTAATAGATTTAGTGTCACCGTATAAATCGTATATGCAGAGGGAGAGCTTCCAGATTTCACCCTACTCCCAACAGATTATTCGTACCGTAATTGTGCTGGCTGGATTATATATTTTTTTTCTTGTATGTATGTTAGATGATATAGAGCAGGGGTTCCCAACCTTTTTCTTTGCTCAGGGCCTTCCCTCCTGAACCGCATTTACCTCTGTGGCCCCTCTCATAGTGGCTGTTTGCTGGGAAAAGGTACTTTACCATCTTACTGTGGCCCCCTAGAAATATTACATGGGCCCCTGATATAGAGGATTATTCACCTTTTAAACACTATCATCATCATCATCCTTTTCCTTAGCGTTCCTTGCTTTGTATGGAGCCACCACTGTAGCTGGTCCCTTTGCAGGAAGCCTGCACCAAGCATTCACATGTTCTTGCAGTGATGGTTTATGTGGCAATATGTTTTACGTGATGAGGTTGCCAGCCGCATGCCCAACCTCATGTTAGTTGCCTTGTACGACATGCCTTAGGGTGCAGTAGCTCTATTCTTTCGTTGTCTCTCCAGAGACCCCCGTGAACTACATCGGGCTTTTTAAAAAGATGTGTTGAGTATAATTTTGACCGTATTGTCACGAAAAATAAGCGAGTGCAGTGATTCACCAACTGTCACCACTACTATGCTCCTTCTTCTTCTGCGTTCGTCCTGAAAAGGACGTTTGCTACGTTGTGTCGCCGTTAACAGCGAAGCTGCGATATTTGCACCTTTCGGCCCGACACATCTGTTTTCAGGATGGCATTTTTGGGACCGGGTTTGCCTTCCCTCTTCGATCCCTACTCTCTCAGCCAGACTGCAGTGATACAGCCTGTTTCCAGGACCACCACTTGGAGGTGGAGTAGGGTCTTGGTCAGCTCTGGTTCGCTGACCCCTGACGCAAGCAGTCAAGCTATGAGTCCGCTGACTGCATTCATCTCGTTTGCTGCGTCTTCGGTCCCCACCACTACTCAATTATCAGAACATCAGTATGGAAACTAAACGACAGCTGATGAATAGTATATTCTTGCCAACTCTTTGCTAGTTGAATGGGGGGGGGGGGGGGGGGGGGGGGGGGGGGCGGAACACACACACACACACAAATAGTAATACGTCTTACAAGGAGAAAGGACAAGAAAAACCTACGTTGCGGCCACGAGGCCTTCGTCAGGGATAGACAAACAAAAGACAGGAGGGAAAGAAAATGAGAATTAAGTAGAGAACATGAAACTATAAAAATAAGAGAAAAAAACTCCCTTGTGTCCAGTCCCATGTGAAGCAAGATGGCTGCCACTAAACCGGAAAGAGGAAGTCGATAGTACGTGAAAAACAAAAAAATAAGAAATAATGAAAACAAGGACTGGAAAAGAGTGAGGAAAAATAAATAAATAAATAAATTAAATAAAAAAAAGAAACAGTGCTAACAGTGTCAAAAATGGACACTAACCAAAGCTCAGAAGAAGAAAACCACATCCTGTAAGATGAGATGGCTAAGGAAAGCCATTAGTGTTACCAGGAGCGACAAGAAGAGAAATGATGCCATGAGAAAGAAAGAAAAAATAAAAAAAGAAAGAAAAAAGAATTATATCCAGTATCAAGCATAGAGATACATAAAATGATATGGCTGGGCCATCTCAGAATGAAGCCTGATAAATTACTATTAGAAGTAGAAGATCTGGTTTTAGGGCACGGGGTAGACCAAGAGGCTGTGCTGTCGACTCGATTCGATCTACTCAAACTCGAGTCCGACGTAAGTTACCACAACGACTCGACTCGGGTTATTTTAAATAACATAGCGCCTCGACACGGCTTGGGCCTTGCCAGTTTTGGCGGAATAACTTCGCCGTCGTCATTCATAATGCACTCTTACAGAGAAACTACAAATTATTTGTTTTAAATCCATATAATAAAAGCAGTCAGTCACCAAAATAAAAAAAAGTAGAGATTAATACTTTTCATAATTCTTTATAGTGATGGATGTGACAGTTCGAATAAAAGCGAGTGTGGCAATAAACAGCATAAGATTTTAAAAAAAAACGAGACTCGACTTTGGAATTGACTTGAATACTACTGCCAGGGAATTGAGACTAGATTTGGTACTCGACTTGAACTAATGTTATGGACTTGAGACTAGATTTGGTACTCGACTTGAACTAATATTATGAACTTGAGACTTGTACTAAGAGACTTGAGACGTGTACTAAGAGACTTGAGACTTGTAATAAGAGACTTGAGACTCGACTTGAAACTACTGTTAGAGACTTGAGACTTGTACTAAGAGACTTGAGACTCGACTTGAGACTTGTCAGGAACATCTTGAAGACAACACTGCCAAGAGGAATTTGGATAGAGAGCATCATAAAACTCTACAACAACGTGGGCTCATAACTGCCGTTGCGACACACGTGGCACAAGAAAGCAATCTTTAACGCTTCACGGCAACGAATCAGGTAGCGTCATACTCAAACATACCCAGCTGTAAATGGGTGCCGGGCTCTGCTCTTGAGTTAGGAAAGGAAAAGGCAGCGAGGAAGTGAACTGGTCACGCCACCTCATACCGCTGGACCTAGATGATGAAGTCTCTAACACTTCATTCCCCTGCGACACTTTCTGTTATCGGACAAATTTTACCTATTACAGGAAAATGTGTCATTCAAAGACCAGTAACGCGCATAAGTGGTATGATGATGATAGTTATGACGATAGCGATGTGAAAGAAAAGATTGTTAAAGTATTTGTATAATGTCCAACATAAAAGTCGTAGTCGTGGCCAATATGTGGTAATATTGATAAATAACACGTACATATTGAACTCTGCCCGAAGATTTCACGACAATAATAAATAGAGTGATAATAGCAGGTCTAGCACATATCGCTAATCTTGTTTGTCGCCCCTGAATGCGCTAGACCGATTGACCTACTTTCCACTGCCAACAGCACAATGTTACATATTTTGTTTTGATTAAAGGTTCCCGGCGGAACCTTTATTTTCTGTTCTGTGTCCCAGTCTCCTCTTTGTGCCTTTCTTGTGTACTTTTTAATAATCGTTCAGGGAGCCGCGCTAGCGTAGTGGTTACTACACCGCTCTGGCGACCGGGTGATTCAGGATCAAACCCGGGCGACGGCATTTGAGGATTTTTCGTCGACCGGGATTCTGACTGGATTAACTCGAGACTTGGCGAGTACATTTGAAGAAGTGTCGTCGACCAGGGATTGGCGGCTCCTGAGCCGACCCAGCTCTAATGGGTACCTCCGAAATCGGCGAGTATCTGCCTGAATGGCGAGGGACTCCTGTCGCTGTACAAGAAAAAAAGGGATACTCACATAAAATCAATGTCAGGTTAGACATTAATAATAACCTGAGATTTCGCCTCGAGTATTAGCGGGCGTACGAAAAAAAAAAACGGTTACCGTTAAACTAGACCACAATATCTTTTATAACTGGACACGCGCCCTAATATAATGTTGAATAGAGCGCGCAATTTAAACAAATATCTTCTTCTTCTTCTTCTTCTTCCTCGTTCGCCTTCAGACTTCCACATTTATGACTCTAATAAAGGCAGCAGTCAACTCAAGGTTCCCGACATCTCCAAACAGTTTTTCGTTGACAGAAGTGGGTTGTTGCCATATGCTACCCCGTTCATTACTGTAGGTTGGGCAGTACTGCAGCAGGTGTTCGACTGTCATCGGGCTGGTACCGCAGGTGCAGAGATCTGTTGCACCAATTTTATATTTGTGGTACAGATGGTATCTCAATCTGTTGTGCCCAGTGCGCAGTCGAAAAATGATGACCTGTTCTTTTCTGGATAGTTGATGATATGCGTCATTTTTTCAAATGTCCCGGGTGCTCTCTTTCCCATTTGGACTTGAATGTAGCCTTTATAGTGGTCTTTGCCGTTGCGTAAGTTGTCTCTATATCATTTTGCTGTAAGGCACCTCCTTCTTTAGCAAGTCTATCTGCCTCTTCATTTCCTGGTATGTTGCAATGGGCTGGTATCCACTGGATAGTGCACTTCTTGAAGCATTCGGCCAGTCTTTCAAGGGAGATTATCAGATCTTTCAATCCTTTAGTTTGGTGGCTCTTCAGCGCTGATATTATTGAGAGGGCATCTGAAAAGATTACTATCTGTTTTTCTGCCTGTGCTTTGCATTCAAGAGTTTCAGCTGCCTGTTTCAGGGCTTCTGCTTCAGCACAGAAGTTGTTGCAGTATTTTCCAGTGGCAATTGCCATAGAGTGAATTCTATTCTTTAATTTTATGAGGATGCCGGCACCCCCATTTTCAACTGCATTTGTTGCCGAACCATCAGTATATGCATGTGTCCAAAGCTTCGCTGGAAATCTTTGGTCAGAACTCGAAGCGTTAACGCCAATTCTTCCATCTGATTATAAATACCCCCTAAAGATGCTTCAACTTCTTGGGTATAACATTAACAACCGACCAACAACCTTTCTCGGGGTCTCTGAAGCGACAAAGAAAGAATAGTACTATTGAATTCTCTATTGAATACTTCTTCTTCCGTCCTTAGCCACCGACCGTCAAAGCAGTCAGTGGCCATTACGCCTAGTGGCGTCTTAGGGCAACAGCAGATAGGTTTTCTTTGCCATTGTTTCCCATCACGCCTATTGGCGTCTTTAGGGCAACGGCAAATCAATCCATTTGCTGTTGTTTCCGTAATCGAAGTGACTGGCAAACGGGTGATCAGCCCGTTGGTTCTATTGAATACAAAGCGACTAAAATGAAGTTGTGTATGAGCCTGGTAACCTCATCATGTAAAACAAATTGCCATAGAAACCATGCTGCAAAGAGCATGTGAATGCTTGGCGTAAGCTTCCTGCAAGGGAACCATCTACAGCGGTTGTTCCATGCTTCGTAAGGAGTGCAAAAGAGGATGATGATGATGATGAATACAAATCTTCCTGACTACTTCGGTAACTGTAGCCTCAGGAGAAATGGGCTTCTTGAAGCTAAATCTAATAAAAATATATCTGCGATCAATAATGCAGGAAGACCAGTTAAACAGTTTGGCCATCATATCAATTGAACACGAATTAATGAAGAGCTTCTTCGAGTACCATGCCTAGTGTGGCATGAAGTTTTTATTGGCTCTAGGATCAGTATAGTACTGACAATTACAGAAATATAATTTCTGCAGAAAATGGTGAAGTCCCAGTGTCTGAGAGAACTACTGGTATCACAAATTAGTTACGGCTGTGAATGATCTGATCTCGACACATTAGTGGAGAGGAGACAGACATAAATTGCCACCCCCGCTGTGTAACTAACTGTGATATTAAAACAAGGAAACAGATTTTACTTAACAATCATAAAATTGACAAGTCTTTCAAATACAATTTCCTTATTATTTATTTAGTATAAACACTATCTACTCTTGTGCTGAAGGGTGAATGTTGAAAAATGGAATGTAATGGATTTGTAAGTTTACAAATGATTTACATATACTGTATATATATATATATTGTCGTGAAACATTCTAAATCCACATATATAAATTAAAAGGTAAATGTAAAGCCTAACACATAAATTCAATAAAAGGAAAAGAAGAATGGTAAAGAACAGTGCTGTCACAATGACTGTACTCGAGATCCCCCTTTTTCTGTTTCGTCTGCATATTCTCACGCTTTCACGTTTGATAGTAAAGCCTACAGCAGCATACGCGCGTTTCCACAAAACAATAAAACGTGTACTGTATTTCTAAGAAAACCTTGAGATACGCAAGCTGATTAATGACCTAAATTAATACTAACATTAATTTTATTTTATACACTGCCTAACGGAAAGACAGATGGACTTAGGAAGAGAGAGAGAGAGAGAAATGCACTGAGGAACGCATGCAATACTACCACAGTCGCGCGATACAATATTAATGCCATCCCCAACACGCGAAAGGCATGAGACACTAACTTTTTTTGTCCAGATAGACAGTGATAAAAAACACTACCCATACGAGAGTTAGGTTTAAAAACCTGAAAAACGCTTATTAGGAAACATGACATTATACTGTTTTATGTCTGAAATCATGACAGAAGTCGAAAAGGCAGGACAGGTGGCGGTTCTAAACATAAAAAATAAATAAAAAATACACGACTATCCTAGAAAATGCATATTTTGAACGCAGCCACTTAGCTCCCTTAAATTTATATAATTGGGTTCCTTAGGACTTGCTGACAAAGAATATGTTAAACGTTACGCAAATAGTCTAGGAATTAACAAATTATAGCCAAAATAAAATGGTGGTGCTGTCAGACAACACCAAAATCAGAATTGCGCAGTGGCAGGTTTTGAAACCACCATTGTACGGGAAATAGGCCAACATGTTACCTCCTATTTGATTGGCGGGAAGTATATGTAAGGCTAAACACGATTAGTCGGGCTACAAATACTATTTTTTGTTGTTAGGGGAGACGGAAGGAAGGGTATTTTTTCTCAAACGCTTGTGTAAACATGGCCCGATTGGTTAGACCCGCCAATATAGTCAATTAGGAGCGTCAGGTCAGTGCCACACTTTAAAATAAACTTACTAAGAAACAGTGCGTTGAGAGCCAGATCATATTTTTTCTAAATAAAAGTCTGGGACAGAGGCAGATCGGAATTTGTGCCATTATTCATCGCCAGTCAACGTATCTGTGTATTATTTCCATGAATTGTGGTAAGCTTGATATATTCAATATCTTTTTAATGAAAATTGAATGTAAATTGATAATTTATGTCTGTATATGTGTGTGGTTCAGTAGCGAACATGAGGCAAGGCCTATATAGTGCTCCAACCTGAACAGAACGTGTCGGAGAAAAGAAAACTGCATGGAATTGCCAAACAGTACACTGACACCTATCTTATTGACTAGAAGGAACTAATACTGGAATTGCAGAGGCGTACTAACCATTAGGGAGGAGTATACTGGTGTAAATTGTTTCAGATGAAGCTGGCAGTGGCCTATCGCTCTGAACTCAGTGTTTGTTATGTATTGTGTTCAGTCTGGAAATAGATTATAAATTAGTTCTGAAATAGGAGGTACAACCTTCTTGTTTCAGGGACTGTGGTCCTAGTTATTGAAGCAGCACCTGGTCTGGGTTTTGCTGAATCCAGAGGCTGACAGCATACTCCTGGGTCCAGATAGCGACCAGTGAAGTGTCTCCAGAACACAGTGAAGCAATCGAGCAGAGGAGTCTTTTCCTGCCGCCATCACGAAAGTTAAGCTTCTGTGGCCAGAGTAGCTCAACATTATGTGCCCCCTCAAAAATTGACATTTTGTTAACCACAGAGGGACAATTAATTGGTTCAAATGACAGGAACTGTGAAAGTTTCCCAATACTATTTTCCCGATAATCAAACACTTGAAGTCATGATGAAAAACAACAACCAAGCTTGAACACAACCAGTATTACCTCATGTTACTACTGCACAAATTACACACATAGAATAATAATAATAAACTATGTCAATACAAAGTTCATATATATAAACTGTGTAAATAATACTTGTAATTACATTTGATTGTGATTCCTGGTTCACTGTGTAGTTGAATCAGGATATCCATTATTGACAAGAATTAATACATATATTTTTTAAACTTAATCACTTGACTCATTTAAGATAGTCTTATAGAGTGTTATATGTGTGTGAGTGTCACAGTGTTGTAAAGTGTTGTAGAATAATTTAAATTGTTTATCTGTCTGTTGTTGTTGTGACTTACACTTCATCATTTTCATAACCCTAGACATTTAACGTAGTCATCACAATATTCCAGAATAATTCTGACTGAGGCATAAATGTGGTAGCAAGTAAGGTCATCTGTAATACACCACACTTATTAGATACAGATACCTTCACAGCTGATCTCAGTCAGTACACTAAGTCCCCTATAAATATTTATAACATCCCATTTTACCACATATATTGGGGTCCTGTCCGGGATTTTGAATCTTTCCCTATTATAAATATTGGGGGTAATTCACTTCAGGGAATAATACAAATTAAAAAGGTATCCTTGGGTGAAAATAAATAAGGTTGAGCTATCAGTGCCTGTGGTTGTACTTAGTTAATTAGTCATAGATAAAATTGTTTAGTTAAACATTTTATACATTTACCTGTTATAAAATGGCGGACCTCGCCAAATTTCGATCTGCTGCTGTGCAGACTGCAAAAGAGTTAGGAATGGAGGGACAAGTTATGATTGCCTATGTCACTACTGAATGTGACAAATTTATTGAACGTGAAGAAAGAAGATTAGAAAAAGAGGCTGAAAGAAAGTTAGAGGCTGAAAAAGAAATTAAGAGGTTGCAGATTGAGGCTGACAAAGAGGCTAAAGCATTGGAGGCAGATAGGGAGATTAAGAGGCTCCAGTTGGAAGAGAAAAAGGCTGAAAGGGAAGACAAGAGATTAGCTGCAGAGAGGGAAGCAGAAAAGGAGGAGAAGAGATTACAAAGGGAACATGAGTTACGACTAAGGGAGTTTGAGTTTCAAGGCCATGCTCCTGAAAATAGTGCCAGTCCCTTTACCTCCGATGCTACTGCTAGTCAGGGAGCCTCAACCTCAGCTATGAACTTTCATTTAGATCATTTTGTTGAGAAAGACGATGATATTGAGAGCTATCTAAATAGATATGAACTATTAGCTACCACGTATGGGTTAGAAAGAGAAAGGTGGAGCTTAAAGTTATCTCAAGGGCTTCGTGGGGCAGCTTATGAAGTTTTTGCCAAAATGAGCAGATGTGATCAAGAAAATTATGACATGCTAAAGCAGGCTCTTTTGTTAAGATATGAAAAGAACGCAGAATTTTATAGGAAAAAATTTAGGAATGCTAAACTACTGTCAGGTGAAACCTATCACCAGTTCTCTGCACGGTTAGAGACATACTTGGAGAAATGGACTTCTCTGGGGAAAACCCAAGATCTTAAGGAAATGGTCCTTATAGAACAATTAAGAGAGTCCATGGCTCCAGACCTGAGAAAGTTTCTCATGGAACAAGGTGCAGAGAGGCTGGGTGAGTTGCTAAATGTTGCTGAAAGGTATCAAGCAGCTCAGGCAGAGGTATCAGGTAATAAAAAGAAACAGGTAGACTATTTTAAGGCACCACAGAACTTTAATAAATTTGATCCTAGAGATCATAACAAAAGTAAGCACCAGTTTGATAGGCCACGGTATGACAATAAAAATAAAACCCCACAATTCGATGAAAGGAAATATGATGAAAGGAAATCTTTCAACCAAAACAGGAGGTGGTGTAAAAATTGTAAGATGAACAATCATGACACTGACCACTGTAGAAGGAAACCTGTGTATATGGCCACCCTTCAGGTCAGGTCGACCTCAAGACAGGAGGAGGATATCCTGATAGATTCCACTCCAGATGAGATGAGGAAGGCACAGGCTGGGGATAAGACCCTCAAGCCTTGTTTCAGGAAATTGTCAACTTGTCATACAACTCCAGGCAAGGGAGATTTTTACATGAAAAACAAGTTGATTTACAGGAAGGCCGGAACTAGATCCAATGGTCACGGACAGTTGGTTCTTCCAAAGGCATATAGGGCAGTCTTAATAAGGAGCCTGCATGTGAAACAAGATGGGGACCATGAGAAAATTGGTACCATCATCCAAAAGGTGGCTCACAATTATTATTGGCCCAAGGCAAGGTGGGACATTGAGAATTTTGTAGAAAGGTGTAGCATAGCACATGAGGGAACACCCACAAGTGGGAACATTGATCAGGACCTGGACACGCCACGGGGAAAACTTAGGCCTGACAATACAAAGAAAAATAAATTTGATAAAGTGGACCAAATGGAATTGGAAGCCCCTTTTCACGGACAAGCTTCAATTAACTGTTTTACAATGGCCACTATGCGGCGAGTGCAAAAAGATGTCTTACCCCAGGATAAGCCGAAAATCCCTCAATCGGACTTAAACAAACTGGAGGAAGAGGATGTAGAGAGGAAATCTCTCATCAAGAATTTTAAGTGGGGAGAAATTCCCAAGAAAAGAATTGGTAGCGGTCGTTTTGTGCATGATAATTCTGGGAAGAAAAATCATCACTATAGCGCTTCGAGTGGAAGAGACCATACCGGTGCATGGACAAATAGGTCCACAAAATTAAAGGTCCATATGTAACGCTGTTAAGAACGTGGACAGATGAAAAGGCAGAGGAAAATATTACATCCTCATACCAATATGTGAATGAGCTGACCACTCGTTTAAAAACTGGCTGGAAACTTGCCAATGAAAATTTGAGACAAGCCAGGAAGAAACATGCTGCCTATTTCAACAGGAAGGCTAAAGACAGAGATTTGGCTGTGGGAGAGAAGGTACTGCTTCTTCTCCCCGGGAGTCAGAATAAGTTACAAATTAAATGGCAAGGTCCATTTACAGTTCTAGAGAAAGTTTCTAGAACCAATTATAAGATAGATAAGAAGGGGAAAGAAAAAATCTCTCATGTGAATCTCCTGAAGAAATATTTGGAAAGAGAAAATCAGGAAGAGACACACTTGTTGACCTTGTCCATTGCAATGGAGATGAAAAAGGAACCACTTTCATCATTTGAATATCCATTACACCCCTGTGAGACAGCGGCACAGGTGAAAATCAGTACACATTTAACGAAAAATCAGAAAGAGAGAGTGCAACAGGTTCTAGATAATCATACAGAGGTGTTAACGGACCGACCGGGGCATACAAACTTATTGGAATATGATATGAAACTGATAGACCCCACACCTGTCTGTATGAAACCCTATTCGATTCCTTTTGCTAAGGAGAAAGCTTTGAAGGAAGAGATAGACTATTTGTTGAAGGAAGGAATTATTTCACACAGTGAATCTTCGTATAGTTCCAGTGTTGTACTCTTAAGGAAACCCTCTGGAGAACATAGACTCTGTATAGATTACAGGAGACTGAATGCTATTACAGAAGGACAGGTGGATCCATTGCCGGATACAAATCAGTTGTTTACCAGGCTAAATAAAGCTAAATATTTCTCAAAAGTGGATCTGAGTAAAGGATACTATCAGATTCCAGTAAAGCCTGAGGTTAAACCATACCTAGCTTTTAGTACCTCAGAGGGACACTATGAGTTTAACAGATTGCCATTTGGATTGAAGAATGCGCCTAGTGTCTTCTCTAGAATGATGAGAAAATTATTGGACCCTCTGAATAATCCATGCATCACAAATTTCATGGATGATATCCTTATAGCAACAGAAACATTTGAGGAACACATTGACTCTCTGAACATGCTGTTTAATCGACTTAGAGAAGCGAATTTAACAGCCCGACCAACCAAATGTTGCGTTGGATGTAAAGAATTAGAATTCTTGGGACACACAGTTTATCAGGGAAACATGACCCCTGACCCCAAGAATTTAGAGAAACTAAAGAAAGCCCCGAGACCACAAACCAAGAAAGACGTGAGATCCTTTGTCTCATTATGTGGTTTCTACCAAAAGTATATCAAAAACTTTAATTCCATATGTGCACCGTTAACTGATTTGACCAGTAAAGGAAATCCAGATCGAATTACATGGACACCACAATGTGAATTAGCTTACCAGGAATTGAAGGAAAAGCTCACAAGCAAACCTATTTTGAAATTACCTGACTTAAGTCAAGAATTCATTGTAAGGACGGATGCCAGTAATATTGGGTTAGGTGCAACACTGCTACAGAAATCAGATGCATTGGATGGGGAATTAAGCCCAGTGGCATATGCTAGCAGAAATTTGAATAAAGCTGAAACCAATTACTCAACTAGCGAAAAAGAATGTCTTGCAGTAATATGGGCGATAAAGAAATTCAATATTTATCTGTATGGGAAAGCATTTAAGTTGCAAACGGATCACAAACCCTTGTCGTTTCTAGCGCAGGCTAGACATGAAAATTCTAGATTACTCCGTTGGTCATTACTGATGCAGCCATTTGAGTTTAGCATAGAGTATATATCTGGAAAGACAAATCTGGGAGCGGATTTTTTAAGCCGCCATCCGTGTGATGAGAATCACCGTAAGCCCCAGAACTAATAATAAATTTCTCTATGTGTATATAGAATTATAGACTGACATATAACGTCTGTTTTAAGAGGGGAGAATTTGTCGTGAAACATTCTAAATCCACATATATAAATTAAAAGGTAAATGTAAAGCCTAACACATAAATTCAATAAAAGGGAAAAAGAAGAATGGTAAAGAACAGTGCTGTCACAATGACTATACTCGAGATCCCCCTTTTTCTGTTTCGTCTGCATAGTCTCACGCTTTCACGTTTGATAGTAAAGCCTACAGCAGCATACGCGCGTTTCCACAAAACAATAAAACGTGTACTGTATTTCTAAGAAAACCTTGAGATACGCAAGCTGATTAATGACCTAAATTAATACTAACATTAATTTTATTTTATACACTGCCTAACGGAAAGACAGATGGACTTAGGAAGAGAGAGAGAGAGAGAAATGCACCGAGGAACGCATGCAATACTACAACAGTCGCGCGATACAATATTAATGCCACCCCCAACACGCGAAAGGCATGAGGCACTAACTTTTTTCAAATAGACAGTGATAAAAAACACTACCCATACGAGAGTTAGGTTTAAAAACCTGAAAATCGCTTATTAGGAAACATGACATTATACTGTTTTATGTCTAAAATCATGACAGAAGTCGAAAAGGCAGGACAGGTGGCGGTTCTAAACATAAAAAAAAATAAAAAATACACGACTATCCTAGAAAATGCATATTTTGAACGCAGCCACTTAGCTCCCTTAAATTTATATAATTGGGTTCCTTAGGACTTGCTGACAAAGAATATGTTAAACGTTACGCAAATAGTCTAGGAATTAACAAATTATAGCCAAAATAAAATGGTGGTGCTGTCAGACAACACCAAAATCAGAATTGCGCAGTGGCAGGTTTTGAAACCACCATTGTACGGGAAATAGGCCAACATGTTACCTCCTATTTGATTGGCGGGAAGTAAATGTAAGGCTAAACACGATTAGTCGGGCTACAAATACTATTTTTTGTTGTTAGGGGAGACGGAAGGAAGGGTATTTTTTTCTCAAACGCTTGTGTAAACATGGCCCGATTGGTTAGACCCGCCAATATAGTCAATTAGGAGCGTCAGGTCAGTGCCACACTTTAAAATAAACTTACTAAGAAACAGTGCGTTGAGAGCCAGATCATATTTTTCTAAATAAAAGTCTGGGACAGAGGCAGATCGGAATTTGTGCCATTATTCATCGCCAGTCAACGTATCTGTGTATTATTTCCATGAATTGTGGTAAGCTTGATATATTCAATATCTTTTTAATGAAAATTGAATGTAAATTGATAATTTATGTCTGTATATGTGTGTGGTTCAGTAGCGAACATGAGGCAAGGCCTATATAGTGCTCCAACCTGAACAGAACGTGTCGGAGAAAAGAAAACTGCATGGAATTGCCAAACAGTACACTGACACCTATCTTATTGACTAGAAGGAACTAATACTGGAATTGCAGAGGCGTAGTAACCATTAGGGAGGAGTATACTGGTGTAAATTGTTTCAGATGAAGCTGGCAGTGGCCTATCGCTCTGAACTCAGTGTTTGTTATGTATTGTGTTCAGTCTGGAAATAGATTATAAATTAGTTCTGAAATAGGAGGTACAACCTTCTTGTTTCAGGGACTGTGGTCCTAGTTATTGAAGCAGCACCTGGTCTGGGTTTTGCTGAATCCAGAGGCTGACAGCATACTCCTGGGTCCAGATAGCGACCAGTGAAGTGTCTCCAGAACACAGTGAAGCAATCGAGCAGAGGAGTCTTTTCCTGCCGCCATCACGAAAGTTAAGCTTCTGTGGCCAGAGTAGCTCAACATTATGTGCCCCCTCAAAAATTGACATTTTGTTAACCACAGAGGGACAATTAATTGGTTCAAATGACAGGAACTGTGAAAGTTTCCCAATACTATTTTCCCGATAATCAAACACTTGAAGTCATGATGAAAAACAACAACCAAGCTTGAACACAACCAGTATTACCTCATGTTACTACTGCACAAATTACACACATAGAATAATAATAATAAACTATGTCAATACAAAGTTCATATATATAAACTGTGTAAATAATACTTGTAATTACATTTGATTGTGATTCCTGGTTCACTGTGTAGTTGAATCAGGATATCCATTATTGACAAGAATTAATACATATATTTTTTAAACTTAATCACTTGACTCATTTAAGATAGTCTTATAGAGTGTTATATGTGTGTGAGTGTCACAGTGTTGTAAAGTGTTGTAGAATAAATTAAATTGTTTATCTGTCTGTTGTTGTTGTGACTTACACTTCATCATTTTCATAACCCTAGACATTTAACGTAGTCATCACAATATTCCAGAATAATTCTGACTGAGGCATAAATGTGGTAGCAAGTAAGGTCATCTGTAATACACCACACTTATTAGATACAGATACCTTCACAGCTGATCTCAGTCAGTACACTAAGTCCCCTATAAATATTTATAACATCCCATTTTACCATATATATATATATATATATATATATATATACATATATATACATATATATATATATATATATATATATATATATATATATATATATATATATATATACACTTGTATATTACAAGTCTTCCAATTATAGGAACAAAAAAATTATATCAGCTGTGCTGTTACTCAATTATAGTAAATGTATCAGCTGTGCTGCTAGTTACGTATAATTTATCAGCTATGATCTTATTATTGTCTCTTGCTACGCTAAATCTCTTTTTCGTCACTGACAGTTAATTGCTCACAATTGCCGACGGAAATGGTACTACTGTGTACTCATCTCTCAAAAGTTATGTCCTTCTTAGTTTCTTGCACCCAACATTCGCTGATGATCGTTTCGTTAGCCCACCCAAGACTGAGGGGGACTAAAGATGTAGATCCTGTGCAATCACTGTGCTCCTGCGACGTTCCAGGCAGCTGGATTGACACGACATACGACCTCAGGTTTGATGACACGAATAAAACCTGTAACAAGTAAAAATAGGGGCTAATTTCTGTCATCAAGCCCACCTATTTCTATTGTATATGATATGAGCGTGTCTCAGGTGTCTGCATGTAGGATGAATGACAACATGGCTCAGTATGATTTAGCAATAGCGAGACAAGACAGGTGTCTACTTGCAAAACATTATTTCTGATAAATTAATACATGAATATATCCAATAATATAAATTCAATACATGAATACATCCAATAATATAAATTCAATACATGAATACATCCAATAATAATACATCCAATAATATTACACCTAGGTGTGATACAACCGTTTCCTTCCCCCTATAATATACCAGGCCCTCTCTGACAAGTGCTAAACTGCTGGTAACATATATCCTAACAATATTGTTGTTTTCTGATGATAGGAATTATATGAGACGAGGACTGTTTGGTGATATATCAGTTGGAGTTAGATGAGAAAAAGATTGAAGTTATAGGAGACAATAGATTTGAGTCCTAACAAGGACTGTTTTGGTTATGTTTCAGTTGGTTGAGATAGATAATAGACAATTGAAGTTATAGGGAGACAATAGTTGAGTCCTAACAAGGACTGTTTTGGGTTATATTTCAGTTTGGAGTTGGTCTGAGATAATAGATTGAAGTTATAGGAGACAATAGATTGAAGCATGAGTCCTATTAGTCTTCGTCTTCATCAATCATATCAGGAAATACAATCATTATTTCCCTAATTCCCCCAAGATGCAATCAGTAACCTGATACATTCATAGTGAAAACAAAATTTATATTAAATATATACAGGTGTAGGTAGTATAAATGACACACAACAAATACCAACATTATATACCGGCTGTAGGCCTATTTTCCTACAAGTATGTAATTATTATTTACCCTCTAAGATTTAAACAGGGCAGGTTTTGACTCGACTAGTGAAGCAGGCTGCCAGGTCAATGCACGCAGGTAAGCAATAAATCAAGGTTGACAGCTTCTCTTCTTCAGTCAGTCGTCTTATCTGGCTTCGTGTTGGTGTTGCGTGATTTTGAATAAAATCTCGCCCGATTATAAATAGGTAGATGAGGTAACTTCTACTGCTTAAGGAAGGCTTTTGGTCTGTTCTCGGAGTGGCAAGCTGGTGGGTTATATGCAGTTTTGTACCATCAGCCGTACCATCCTTGACCTAGGACCGACTTCCGAAAAAACAGGGCTTATGCCTAATTTTATTCTGTTTTTTTTTCCGCCATATTGGGTGACAAGATGGCCGCAACCGATATCCGAAAAACAGGGCTTAAGTTTTGGCGTAACTTCTTTTAATTTATTCTGTCTCAGAGACTGGTGAACGATTGCTCGTTGATTGGCTGGGGCGATATTGTATCTCGACAAAGGGATTTAACTAAAGTAGTGGGTTTACACACACTCGTTTCACGACATAGCCCCATCCTTTCCTAGCTGTGACCTGTCATAGCTGACGTGTAAACCCCTGCTGTAGTTAATCATTTTGCGTCTGTCCTTCCAGAGTAATAGGGTGTCGACTTAAAAAAATCAGCTCCTACATTGTCTCTTCCCGGAATGTAATTCACGGTAAAGGAATAAGGCGCCAGAAGCAGACTCCACCTTAACAATCTCGAATTTAACTTTTTAGATGCAGCCAAGAATGTTAAAGGCTGGTGATCGCTTTGGACAATGAAGTGTGTCCCATACAGGTAAGGTGAAAATTTGTCGATGGACCAAATTAGAGCCAAACATTCTTTCTCTATGGTCGAGTAATTCAACTCAGCTGCATTCAGCTTCCTACTGGCGTAGGCGACTGGTAAAAGTTCCTCCGGCTGGGCTTTTGATTGCTGCAAGAGAGTTGCACCAATACCTATACTGCTAGCGTCCGTCCTTAATACAAATTCCTGTGTGATATCGGGTTTGCTGGTGAGTTTTGCTTTTAGCTCTGTGTAAGCTTTTTCACAATCAGCATTCCATTGGATTTTGTCAGGCTGTCCTTTCTTCGTTAAGTTAGTTAATGGTGCACACAGAGAGTTAAAGTGGGGTATGTACTTCTGATAGAACCCACATAATGACACGAATGATCTCACATCTTTCTTCGTTTGAGGTCTGGGTGCCTTCTTTAACTTCTCTATATTCTTTGGGTCAGGAGACATATGACCTGTAGAAATAGTGTGACCTAGGAATTCCAACTCCTTACAACCGATATAGCACTTGGTTGGACGTGCAGTCAATCCAGTGGCTCTCAGTCTGTCAAACAACATGGAGAGCGCTACTATATGCTCTTCAAATGTGTTTGTAGCAACAAGAATGTCATCCATAAAGTTAGTGATATGGGGATTTTGTAGAGGTTCCAACAATTTCCTCATCATTCTTGAAAAGATACTTGGAGCATTTTTCAGCCCAAAGGGTAGTACATTAAACTCGTAGTGTCCGTCTGATGTACTAAATGCCAGCATTTTCCTAACTTCTGGTTTCACTGGTATTTGGTAGTATCCCTTGCTTAGATCTACCTTCGATAAATACCTAGCCTTACTCAGTGTAGAGAACAGCTGGTTGGTGTCAGGTAATGGGTCCACCTGAGATTCTGTGATCGCATTAAGCTTCCGGTAGTCAATGCATATCCTGTGTTCACCACTACTCCTCCTTAATAGCACCACACTTGAGCTGTAGGGAGATTCAGACTTTGAAATAATTTTCTCCTTTAAGAGATAGTCAATCTCATCCTTGAGTGCATGTGCTTGCTATTGTTTAGTCCATGTCCGCAACAATGCTTCCAGTGGACCGTGTAACGGGAGGGCCATACAACAACGTTGCCGGACCCACACCTATATCTATTGTAAGGGGCAGTATACCGAAGTGGGGCCTGTGTCCATCAATTGTTTGGTACAGCTCTGGTTCCTACCTCCTATGGTTCGGGTTTGTTTCTGCAGCTTTTTAATACTGGTTGCTGACTAACCAAATTTTCCCAAAGATCCAGGCCATGGTGTTCCGACAAATATCTAGTCGGGGTGGGATGTCTCTTGTCCCCTCTCTGTACAATACGGAGAGTTGCCATGGTTACTGGTGTAACAGTAGACTTGTTGTGATTTTGTTTTCTCTTTATCACTGCATCTACCTGTTGTTTTCTCTTGTGTATTTTCTTTGTGGGCCTACGTCCGCAACAATGCTTCCCTAGGTCCTGTAACTGGTCTACACTTCTGAATGAGGTTACCTGGTTACATTCTGAACAGGATTTCATATACCAACTTATGTCTTCAATTATTCCTGGCCAGTAATATCGCAATGCTATATTTTGACCAGTGGCCCTTTTTCCTCTGTGACCACTGCCTGATGTAGCATGCTCTTGCTCCATAATTTCCTCCCAATAGAATTTTAGCAGTACCAGCTGTCCATGCCCTTCAGGTCCTTTTCTTAGACGCAGACACTAGGCTATTGTTCTACACCTCACATATCGGGAGGCGTGACACATCTAGATAACTGCTTTAATGGAACTGCATTTTCATGCATTCAGACACCTAGATTAAGGTACACTATGGGATTGTTGACTTCTTTTCGAAGAGACTGCACTCCCTGCAAAAGAGAGCAGTACGCCTGATCACCGATAATCGCACGACACCACACACAAGGACAGGAAAAGAACCCAAAATACTGTCGCTAAAAAAACGTCTTCTCTACAACAAAGCCAAGCTGACTCATACAATTCTATCTAACAACGCCATGTCGTACCTAAGATCATTGTTTCAAACCAGTAGAAGGGAGGGACAACGATTACATCAGTTACGTCTGCCCAAACCTAGGATCGACCTGTTCAAAAAGAGTCTAGCCTATTCTGGTGCCTACTTACTGAACAGCCTTCCACACCACCTAAAAAGCCTACCTACACAATATTCTTTTAACAAAGCACTTTTCAAACACTTCCTCAACACTGATTATCTCCCCCCATAGAAATAGCATTTGCCTGTCAACATCTCATCCATAGGTCAACATTTCTTTTCCTCTTCCACTCGTTTTTTGTGTGTGAATAATTTGTTTTATATCCATGTAATATCATTATTATATTCACTTTAAAATATTATTATATAATGTAATGTATGTGTGAATGTACCCACATAATACTGTAATTTAGAAATGTGAGTCGTGAGAATGGAATGTACCCGCATACCACTGTACTTTAGAAATGTGAACTATTTTTATTTTATTTTTTTTATTTTATTTGTTTTTTTTTTTACTGCTAAAAGACTTTTCCTGCCACAGAAGTGCGTAAGAAAGTGTTATTATTATTATTTCATTTTCCACCAAGAATGTATGGACATAAGCGAGAATGTGTTTATGTAATTTTTGTATTGATGATTGATGACACATTCAAAAATAGAGATTAATTGTAGACGGATTGACCGCATGAGTGAGTGTCGGTATACAGAATTTATTTATTGTTATTTATTGTTTTATTTATTTTATTTTATTATTACTTTTTCCCCCCAATTACTAGCTTGTTTGTTTCAACAACAAAAAACCGACTAATTTTTTTAAAAATTATGATTGCATACTGTAAATGAATTCTGAATGGATTTCATATACCAACGTTGCATGTCTTAAATTAATGCCTAAAGCATCATGTGGCAATGAAATTTTACCAGTGTGCCCCTTTTCCTCTGTGACCAAGGGCTGATGTTAGACGGGCCTGCGTGCTCCATAATTTTTCCTTCAAAATTTTGGTTCGTTCGCTGTCGTTCTTTAAGTCCTTTTCCAGCTTGTCTGTAGAGTAAGCCATTTTCCATATAGTAGTCTCCTTTCTCTGGAGGGTTGTGGGCCTTTGGCAATTTGCCAAAACAAGGCTTCAATGTGATGTCTGCTGTTTGAGCCTTTTTCATCTGTATACGATGAATTTTTAGTGGATCTCCCTCCTCCTTTTTGGTGCTCGACCTGATATGGTTTGCTGCCATGACAACAGGTTTTATTGGGTCCACCAAAAAGACATATTTACATCCTATTACCAGCGGGTATATAGGATCATCACTCACTGCTGCTCTTATCACTCCTTCCACATAGCGAAATCTCACGTTGATCCTTGCTATGAGAAGGGTCATGGTGCCAGTTTCCTGCGTTGCCCCTTGTATGTCCACTGTTTCTGTGGTAAGTTGATCAGGGTGCACTAGGGCTGCACTCACGACTGAGTCGAATTCCAAACCTGAATCATATAAGCGCTGAATTTTAGTGCCATTACATGTCACTTCCTCACAGACAGGGGGATGATGGAGGTCATTCTGAATAACTGCCAGTTCCTTCCTTCCCTTGTTCCCTGTTGTGAGACACGCAGCGTAATAAGGAGGGTTGTTCCTTCTGCAGTCTGCAGTATTGTGGTTACTCATTAGGCAAGTTTTACACTACTTTCCTTCCTTCCGGTAAGATGTCTTATCCGATCTTAGAAAGTTTTTGTCCTTTTGGTCAAATCTTTGTTTGTTCCTTGTAGTATGGTCCTTTTGTTCATATTTGGAATAGTTTTGTGATGATTGGGAGTTTTCACCCTGCTTCTTCTTATTTTCTAATAATTCTGCCTGAGCTGCTTGATATCTCTCAGCAACAGTTACAATATCTCCCAATCTCTCTGCTCCTTGTTCCATGATAAACTTCTTCATTTCTTGAGGCATGGACTCTTTCACTTGCTCCATCATTATCATTTCTTTCAGATCCTGACACTTTCCTAAACTACTCCATTTTTCCAAATAGGTTTCCAATCTAGCAGAGAATTGGTGATAGTTTTCTCCTGGAAGAAGTGTAGCTGTTCGGAATTTCTTTCTATATGATTCTGAGTTCTTTTCATATCTCACAAGCAGTGCCTGCTTCAGGATTTCATAATCTTCCTGGTCATCTCTTGAGAGCTTCAAATATACATCGTAGGCCACACCTCTCAATCCCTGAGATAGTTTAAGACTCCACTTTTCTTTCACTAAGCCATAGGTAGTGGCAAGTCTTTCGTATCTATCCAGGTTTGACTCAATGGCGTCTTCTTTCTCAACAAATGGGTCCAGGTGAAAATTCATGGCCCCACTTGAGGTGCTCTGGCTGGAGCTACTCTCAGAGTGAGGTGAGCTACCACCATTATTGCCAGTAGTTGCCTGAATTTCAAGCTCTTTTAATCTCAACTGATGGTCTCTCTCTGCTTGTAATTTCCTTTCCTCAGCTTCTAACCTTTTAGTTTCTCTCTCAGAATCCAGTCTTTTGCCTTCTCTCTCAGCTTCCAGTCTTTTGTCTTCTCTCTCAGCTTCCAGTCTTTTGTCTTCTCTCTCAGCTTCCAGTCTTTTGGCTTCTCTCTCAGCTTCCGCTTGCAACCGAATTTCTTCAGCCTCTAATTTCTTTACTTCTCTATCAGCCTCTAATTTCTTTGCTTCAGTCTCTAATTGCAACTTTCTTTCTTCCCTATACATGTGTTTGTCCACTTCTGTTGTGACATACTGAATAAGGGCATCACCTGTAATATTTAATTCCTTACCCATCTGCATGATCGCAGTTCTGAACTTCACCAGATCAGCCATGGCGTTACTTAGATAGGGTATAAAAATTTACTATATCCAAATATTATAATTAAACTTAATTAATTTAAATGAACAAATAATTTCCGTGCAACTTTGTGAGCATCAACTATTTACTGAGTACTAAATGGTACTCCTCCTAAGAAAACAATAAAAAAAATCCTATTATAGAATTTTTTTCAAAAATTTGTTTCTTTTGTTATCTATGGGTGGCACAAGATAGAGTTAGTAGATAGATGAATATACTAAGTATGGCTCAAGATATATAGAAATATCCCAGGAACGAGCCCCCAGTGTGGCGTGAGGTTTTTATTGGCTCTAGGACCAGTATAGTACTGACAATTACAGAAATAGAATTTCTGCAGAAAATGGTGAAGTCCCAGTGTCTGAGAGAACTACTGGTATCACAAATTAGTTACGGCTGTGAATGATCTGATCTCGAAACATTAGTGGAGAGGAGATAGACATAAATTGCCACCCCCGCTGTGTAACTAACTGTGATATTAAAACAAGGAAACAGATTTTACTTAACAATCATAAAATTGACAAGTCTTTCAAATACAATTTCCTTATTATTTATTTAGTATAAACACTATCTACTCTTGTGCTGAAGGGTGAATGTTGAAAAATGGAATGTAATGGATTTGTAAGTTTACAAATGATTTATATATATATATATATACACACACTTGAAATTGATAACGAAGAACTGGAAAGTGTTAATGAATTCGAATACTTAGGGTCAATCATCAACAGCTCTGGCGACTGTGCAGTAGAAATTAAAAGAAGACTTGCAATTGCTTCACATAAACTAATACAGATGAAAAACCTATGGCAAGGCACAAGCAAAGAAACAAAGTTACAACTGATCAGAGCATGTATATTCCCAGTAGCAACATACGGATGCGAGACTTGGACACTCAATAAAACAGGTGCAAAAAAGATTTCATCATTCGAAATGAAATGCTACAGAAGGATGTTGAGAATACCCTGGACAGAAAAAAGACCAACAGAGAAGTACTGCACTCACTAAACGTACAGGAACATTGGCTCCTAAATACCATCGCAATAAGGAAGCTGAAATTTTTCGGTCATATAAAAAGACATAATAGTCTGGAAAAAAACAGTGATGGAAGGCATGGTCACAGGAAAAAGGGGAAGGGGTCGACCTAGACGACGGTGGACCCAGGACATCACAGAGAGCCTGAACTTGTCTTTGGCTGATGCAGGTCGACTTGCCCAGAATCGTGATGCGTTCAGAGCAGCTGTAATGGAGAAAACGTTCTGGAAAGAATACGTCACATGATGATGATATTACAAGTCTTCCAATTATAGGAACAAAAAAATTATATCAGCTGTGCTGTTACTCAATTATAGTAAATGTATCAGCTGTGCTGTTAATTGCGTATAATTTATCAGTTATGATATTATTATTGTCTCTTGCTACGCTAAATCTCTTTTTCGTCACTGACAGTTAATTGCTCACAATTGCCGACGGAAATGGTTCTACTGTGCATTCATCTCTCAAAAGTTATGTCCTTCTTAGTTTCTTGCATCCAACATTCGCTGATGATCGTTTCGTTAGCCCACCCAAGACTGAGGGGGACTAAAGATGTAGATCCTGTGCAATCACTGTGCTCCTGCGACGTTCCAGGCAGCTGGATTGACACGACATACGACCTCAGGTTTGATGACACGAATAAAACCTGTAACAAGTAAAAATAGGGGCTAATTTCTGTCATCAAGCCCACCTATTTCTATTGTATATGATATGAGCGTGTCTCAGGTGTCTGCATGTAGGATGAATGACAACATGGCTCAGTATGATTTAGCAATAGCGAGACAAGACAGGTGTCTACTTGCAAAACATTATTTCTGATAAATTAATACATGAATATATCCAATAATATAAATTCAATACATGAATACATCCAATAATATAAATTCAATACATGAATACATCCAATAATCTGTACCCTTGGTGTGATACAACCGTTTCCTTCCCCCTATAATATACCAGGCCCTCTCTGACAAGTGCTAAACTGGCTGGTAACATATATCCTAACAATATTGTTGTTTTCTGATGATAGGAATTATATGAGACGAGGACTGTTTGGTGATATATCAGGTTGGAGTTAGATAAAAGATTGAAGTTATAGGAGACAATAGGTTGAGTCCTAACAAGGACTGTTTTGGTTATGTTTCAGTTGGTCTGAGATAATAATAGATTGAAGTTATAGGAGACAATAGGTTGAGTCCTAACAAGGACTGTTTTGGTTATATTTCAGTTGGGCTGAGATAATAGATTGAAGTTATAGGAGACAATAGATTGAAGCATGAGTCCTATTAGTCTTCGTCTTCATCAATCATATCAGGAAATACAATCATTATACCTAATGCCCCAAGATACAATCAGTAACCTGATACGTTCATATTGAAACAATTTATATTAAATATATACAGCTTCTCTTCTTCAGTCGGTCTATCTGGCTTCGTGTTGGTGTTGCGTGATTTTGCATAAAATTTCGCCCGATTATATAGGCAGGTGAGGTAACTTTTACTGCTTAATGAAAGCGTTTGGTTGGTTCCTGGGGGGGGGTGGGGGGGTGGTCAAGCTGATTGGCTGTATGCGCTTTTGTACCATCCGACGTACCATCCTTCGTACCGTCCTTGACCTAGACGAGTTCCGAAAAAACGTGGCTTATGCCTAATTTTATTCTGTTTTTCCGCCATATTGGGTGACAAGATGGCCGCAACCGACATCCGAAAAACAGGGCTTAAGTTTTTTCCTGGCGTAACTTCTTGTAATTTATTCCGGCTCAGCAACTGTGCGTTGATTGGCTGGGGCAAATTTGTATCCCGACATAATGATTGTCACGTAGGTCTTTATATCATTAAATTGCCTACATCTTCTTCCTATTCTCTCACCCGAATCCTTTTATTTTATTTATCTTTCCGTACTTGTTTTTCCTGTATTTTTCGCATCACTCGGTTGCGAAAAATATTTTCTTCAGTATTCTCAAACTTTACCTTGTGTTTCTTCTCATACTGGGATACGTAATTCTATTACATAGATGTCAGTAGACGAAAGGTGTGATTATGTTTCATACCCAGACTAAGAGCAGACTTTTGGTCTACCATTTTTCACCTGACACTAGCGTAGGTGTCAAACCCGGCATCCTCACAGTGCAGGAACGAGACAGCTGTCTACAGTTTGCAGAAACGCATGAGGTTTTTCGTTAGAAAAACCTGGCGTAGCGTGAAAAATCGTTCCGCACCGCAGACAGGCTGTCTGGGATTTGAAGCTGATACGCGTACATCTCGGTCAGTAGGTGGCAGTTACGACACGCGTTAAGCTGACGTAAATGTTGGGAGTAGGGGAGATAATTTCGCTTGGCGAAATAAGTTGGGGCCCTTTGTCTGATTTTAAGATATTGGCCCGAGTTTGAAACTTTATTTTCATTTCACTCAGTAACTTCGCAGTTAGACAGAACAAGCCTTCGTTCGATTTCTAAATAATCTCTGTTAATAGAGATGGCCTTTAGTTTGGTCGAAGTGGTTTAAGTTCTTAGTACTTCTGTGTTTGAGGTATATTAATATTATATATCTAGTATTGTGTGTAGGATTTAAAGTGTTTAATCGCTTAGCTTTTTCCCTAGTTAGATTTGGTGCAGAGCAACTAATATATAGTTTGTATTATTTTTCTAGTGACGCACACGGTGGAAAGCAGAATAAATTATATTTCTAGCGTAACAAACATGTAGCTATAATGAATTTAATTTAACTGCTAACTACTCAGTCGAGAATATTTTATATCTAACTTATAAATGCTAGATGCGACATCAGTGAATATTGACGGAATACGCATGATATTCCTAATTCATGATGATCGATTTTTTTATATATAACTTATTTCTCGGGAAGTTTTAATTATAAGTCAAGCTGTAGGCTTGTAGTGTAAAATGTAAGTTATATTGAGTACATATATGTAAATTATTTTATATGTGTTCTTTCCATTTTATATAGTGAAACGGTGGTACCCAACTTGCCAGCGTTTAGTAAAGAGACATATTTGTGTGAAGCATAGACAGTTCCTATCTTTAACCACGTGGGTTTTTTAGTTTCAAGTAACACTGGTCTGACAGTGCATATGCCATTAGAGAGAGACAGTAATAGCAATCCCACTAACGGTTTCTAAAGACTAGAAATATATATTGGGCTTTTGAGCCAGTTCATATTGCTCCACAAATTTAAATGTACATGCTGCCTGGCGGCGAGAATATTACAAGAATAACATTAACATTCCGACAGAGACTGTGACTAGTATTGTGGTGACCAAATATAGTACCTGCCTGAAAGAAGACACCGATCTGACATTCCTTAAATCCTAGAATCCAAAGCTAATGACATTGTGCTCTGCTAACGTTCGTGCCTGGACAAATTTTATGTGACTTAATCAGACATTCGGAAAAAATTAGAACACCCAAGGAATCGTTTCCCTGAGACAGAGAGTTCAGTACGTCTTTTGGAACTGGGGGTTTCTTGGTCGATGACTGCATTTTTCGGGTCTGTGCGAAGGTCCTAGAATTATTATGTTCCCAGAGGCAGCGAGCAAAGTTGTGAGTATATATGTGTGAGCAAGGCCATGGCTGAATGAATGAGAGTACACAGGCCAGAGTGTTATTTTACCGGTGTATTATTGTCACCCATTTGGGGTCTTACCTTTTTTTTTAATCTGCAGAATTTGTTACAAATGCTAGAGTTTCTTTTTCTTAGGCTAAATCAGATTATCCAACTCTGTTCATACATTTACGAGAAAGAAAGAAACCTCTTAGACTCAACCCTATGTATCTATAACTCTTTGGGCCATCATCTGTTCTCTTAACGGGGCTGTGGGCTAAACCTAGAGTAAGATTCTAACGGGCTATCATCCCTGTAGCATTTTCTTGATTTTTTTATGACTATTTGTATATGTTTTTCCTTGATGTATTTCTTTGGTGTTGTGAGAAGATTTTTTTTGATGATAATAATAAAAATCTATCTTGAACTAATCAGTGCGTTGGTCAGCTCGTTCTAAATATATATATGTATATATCCATTGTTATAGATTTCCCACGTCTGTGTGTTTAACTGTCGTCACGTGTATGTGCGTGCCCGTGATTAGATAGAAATATATGTAATATATATATCTGTGTTTAGACTGTCTGACTACTTTAAAACTGTCGTAGAAGATAGGTGAGAGAGAGAGAGAAGATTTTCTCGCATCTCAAAGACAGCCTCTATCACGATTCTATCATCTCACTCGTGGAATCTATTTCCTTTACTAACTCACACTGGGACTCTCACTCATTCCAATCTATTCAGAAGGGACCCACCCAAGTCTTAATTCTCCTATCGAAAATCTACGACAAATGTGGTCTCGCCTGACGGATTTTTGAACTTAGAATAGGAAGACGAGTACGACAAATGTGGACCCGTCTATCTGGACTTTGAACTTAAGATTTTTTATTCTGAAATAGAGTAAGAGTGTGATGTCTTGTGAGTTTTGTATCTTTTAAAAATAATTTATCCCCTAGACCAGTGTTTTTCAAACTTTTTCGGGTCACCGCCCCCTTGGCTCCCAGGACATGTCCCTAGCGCCCCCTACATTTCCCCATAGTACATAAAAAACTATAAAGAGTGAAAGATAAAAGCAACTGCTAATTCAAAACATGACAACTAATGGCTTTATTGAATACATTGTAATATAAAGCTACAGATACGCTTATTTATTAATTTAATTTAAAAAGAAAAACTTAATTACCTAATCCAGTATTACAAACAGAAGTCAACGAGAGTATATTAGTAACAAACCTACTTCATTGTTCTTTAAACTTCAGTGAGATGGATGTTCCTGGTGCTGTGATATCAGCTTCTCAACATCAGACTGAAAGTTGCTCAGGAGTCTCAGATCATCCGTTCAGTAATTTGCAGTCTGTTTCTCTGCTTTGAAAGAAGTTGGAGATCCTGAAACCTCTGAGACATGTCTTTAAGCAGCATTTCTAGGTGTGTACAGGATACTTGAAGATTATCCTCTGGTATTTTGTTTTTCTCTTCCAACTCAAAGACGCTGGGAAATTGGATTAGCTCGAGACGGCCAATATTGCGTTTGAATAGCGTTAATTTGGCCAGAAACATGGAGACGACAGATTTGACTTTTATAAGATTAATATCATTTCCTTGCAGTTGCAGGTTTATGTCGTTAAACTTTGTGAATAAATCTGACAAATATGCAATGCCATGCCTGATGTTCGTTAGTTCTGTACTGAGCAAAGCATGCGAGTCTTTAAATAATTCTACCAGTTTCAAACAGAGCGTAAAAGCGTCTCAGACAATTTCCTTTTGAGAGCCATCTGACTTCTGTGTGCACCATCAAGCGTTCAAATTGTTCATCATTCTCAGTACAAAGCTCTCGAAATAGTATAGAATTGGGAGCATGGGACTTAATTCTATTAATCGCTGTTACAACAGTATTTAATGATTTGTGAAGCCAATCACTTACATTTTTTTGCAACAAGATGTTGTCTGTGAATTACAGTGTATTGTAAATATACCAGGTACAGCTTCTTTTAATACCGCGGTAACAACCTATCATTGAAACAAAGCACAGTCGGTCATTTCTGAAACACAAGCAGGTCTCTTTTTCGTCTACTGCCAGAACACAAGCAGGTCTCTTTTTCGTCTACTGCCAGATGAAATACGCTCAGACACACCTCGCGAATTCCAAAGTTAATATTAAACTAGTAAACACTACTTAGGACTGGTTTTCACCTTCCAAAGATTCTGTTTTAATCTTAGTGAGCCAATTACAGACTTCTCGTTGTTCGTTTCAGGAATGACCTAATGGACAATAGGTGTTTTGTTAACCCCGATTTCGCGGTAGTTCCTGATTACAATTTATGATCACCGATGGTTACCTGAGCTCAGGATGGCACATAAACCCGAAACTATGCCTTGCTTAATGATCCCAGTAATATCCTCATCCGCATCTTTCCTATCTCGTTCCCGCCAAATTGATGTCTCTCAAATCTATAACTGCTTTCCCTGCGCTAACACTACTGATTGATTTTTCAAATAGGATAATGCATTTAGTTATCAAATATAAACCGAATTTAGCCTGTCATATCCTCAACTGTCCCTTATGTCTGAACGCCCCTTGTTTACTACTGAACGCCCCCCAGTGACCCCTTTTTCAGCATCGCCCCCTTGGATCCTCCCAACGCCCCCAGGGGGGCGGTACCGCCCACTTTGGGAACCACTGCCCTAGACTAACGATCTGTTTTACGAGCGTGCTGACCACACAAACTGATAAGTTTTTTTTCCACAGCATTTGAACATTACACATTTGGTTTACAGGTTGATTTTGTCGGAATATATGTTATTGTTGATTGGTAATACTAAACGCTGGTAAAGTTTTGTGAGTGTATAACATTCACAAGGGTTCTGAAGCAGGAAGGTGTTTGAACTAAAGTTAAGGAGTGCATTTCGGACTATTTGTCCAGATTAATTGCCTCCCTTACCCTATCTGACTTCAGGGGCGAACTTATAGTGGATTTTATAATTAAGGGATTATTTTTCTCTTTAATTTTTGCAATAATTATTTTGCTTTTCCACTGTAGCAACTTATTTTTCAGAAGTAATCTTAACTACCATTTAGTTGGCGTAGTCGTGTTTTGCATTAAGTGCTTTATTGCCGATAATAGCAGCGATAGTTCGATTTTACTTTGGAGGAGGTATCCCAGGGTTAAGGATATCATCTTTTGAATTTTTGGTACATTTTTTTCTCGTAAGTGGTAGGAACCAGTGTATCCTTTTTCCTATTTTCTTTCTCCACTAGTCTGAGTCACTGACTTAATATGGCCGAGAGGGCAAAGCTTAGACAACTCCTCAGGGACGAAGCGAGAGAGGAGGGACTGGAAGGATAAGAAGCGAAAGCTTTTGTCAGAGACGAACTTGAGAGATATGATGCGGAGAGGAAAGCAGCTGAAGCTAAAGAGGAAAAAGAAGAACTAAGGAGGAAAGAAGAAGCAGCGGAGAGGAAAGAAGCGGAAGACCGGCTATTACAGCAGAAGAAGATGGACGAGGAAATGGAATTCCGCAGGATGCAGCATGAGGAAAGAGAGAAAGAGAAGGAGAGACAGCATGAGGAAAGAGAGAAGGAGAGACAACATGAGAAGGAGAGGGAAGAGAGACAGCATGAGTTGGCTCTTAAAACTCTAGAATTCCAAAGTCGGGGCGCTGCCTCTACCTCCAGCAATGGCGAGTCTTCTCCTCATTCTTCCTTAACTGATCCTTCTAACAGTCAATCTCTTCACCTCACTGCTATGTCTTTTCCGCTAGAATCTTTCCCTTGTCCAAATGAGAAGATTGACACTTGGCTAGAAAAATTTGAGAAAATTGCAACTCTGTACGGTTTAGAGAGGTCGCGTTGGAACATGAAGCTTTCCCAGGCTTTGAAAAGTTCTGCGTATGATGTTTACGCCAAACTGGAAAGCAGCCAACAAGACGACTATGATCTGTTGAAGAAAGCGTTACTGGAACGCTTTGAAATGAACGCTCGCAAATTTTTGCAACTGTTTCGCAACAGCAGAAAGGAGAATTCTGAATCTTTTCACCAGTTCTCTTCCCGTCTAAAGGGATATTTGACAAAGTGCCTTGAGCTCTCGCAGCTCCCCTCTACATATGAAGGTCTTGAGGAATTTGTTTTAACGGAACAAATAAAGAACACTTTGTCTGCTGATACCCGGAGATTTCTCGCTGAGCAGGGAGCAGAAAAACCTGAAGACATCTTAGAGAAATCTGAGCGTTACCACAATGCGCTGGCTGAACTACCGGCCACAAAGCGGAAACCGACAGAGGAGCATTTTCGAAAACATAACCTAGAGCAATCTTCTCAGGCTTTTAACCAAAATAACCACAGAGAAACTGGACCTCAAAACCCCCCTCCGGAAAAATCCAAGTTCTACAAGAACAAGTACTCCAACCACCCCAAACAGTCTGATCAACCCGACCGCCCTACATGGCAGCGTGGCCAGAAAGGTCAAGGTGGCAAAGGGAGAACCCCTGAGCACGGGACATATGATCAGACCGAGCACACCGAGCCGAAACGCATCGGATGCTTATTAACAGTCTCGCAAGGCGGAATTATTGACAGTGATTCCCAACCTGTTGGGGATAGACCCTCAACGCGAGGTACTGTTATTTTGAACGGTTCTCAAAGTCTTTGTTTATTCGACACGGGGCTTTCTTACGATTGCATTGTTGCCAGAAACCTGGTTAAACCCGGTCAAGAGACAGGAGAGACCGTCAAACTTTGTGGAGTTTCTAAGAGTGAGGCGCCTACAGCGCTTCCCATCGCATTGGTGGAGATCCACTCTGATTTTGTCAGAGGTGTGATCAAAGCGGCTGTTATGGATGATCCCATCTACCCAGTCATACTTGGCGGGAGATACGTGTGTATTGGGAAACCGGAAGAGCCGATTGTGGCAGCAGCAACTACGAGAGGGCAAACCAAGAAGGAACGGGAGCCTGCACCGAATTTGTTACCCATGGAACTTAAAGAAGCGCAATACAAGGACCCTACTTTGGCACCCTGCTTTAGGAAACTGCCCATGGCTAAGGAACCCAAACAGCACGGGGACATTTTTTCTAAGGATGGCGTACTTTATCGGAGAACGGGCAAGCCTGACCAAGGTTACAACCAGCTCCTAGTACCAAAACAGTACAGAAGCCAAATCCTAGAAATGGGGCACTCTCTTCCCTTCAGCGGACATATGGGACAGAACGCCACAAACCAACGTATAACCACTCATTATTGGTGGCCAGGAGTAAATACTGATATTATCAGATATGTCAAATCCTGTGCCCAGTGCCAACGTGTGCCACCCAAGCAACGGGCACCCCCAGTCTCTTTGGGTGAAATGCCAATAGTGGGAACACCATTCGAACGGGTTGTGATCGACATTTTAGGGCCTTTCGAAAGGACTAAAAGAAGGAACAGGTTTATCCTGACCTTAGTCGATACATGCACTTTATGGGCAGAAGCTATCCCGCTAACATGCGCAGATGCCAAGCATGTCGCAGAAGCCCTCGTGCAGATTTTCACTCGGTTGGGATTCCCTCAGCAAGTGTTGACGGATAACGGATCTCCATACCGAAACCTGTTGATGGATGAGATCGTTAAGATCTTGAGGACCCAACACATCCACACTAAGCCATATACTCCGGCCGGAAATGGGCTCGTGGAACGTGCTAATGGAAACCTCAACATGATGCTAAGTAAACTGGCACAAGTGAAACCTGAAGATTGGGATCTTTGTATTCCTGGAGCTTTATTTGGCTACAGAGAATCTCCTCATACTTCCACAGGATTTCCGCCAGCTACACTCTTATTCGGCAGACCCATTAAGGGCCCGCTTGAAGCCTTACTTCAGTCTCTGACAGACGAGAAGGCGGATGAGACAGTTGTCTCAGCAAGTAAATATGTGTCGGTTTTAAAGGAAAGGTTGAAACTAGGGTGGGACCTAGCAACGACTAACTTTAAGCAAGCACGCACAAAGCACGCTAACCGATACAGGAAAGTCGCGAAAGAGAGAGAATTGGAAGCAGGAGAGGACGTTTTGGTGTTACTCCCTACCGAGAACAACCAACTAAGATCGGATGGCAAGGGCCGTTTACCGTCCTGAAAAAGATTTCTAAGGCTAACTACCAGATATCTATTCAAGGAAAGGAAAAGGTTTTCCATTTAAATCTCTTAAAGAGATACTTGGAAAGACCAGTGTCGACCTCCGACCATCTCCTGACGATCGCCAGGGCTGACGAAGATGATGATAGTGGCAGGGATATTCCACCGCTATCACAGGAAATCTTTCAAAAATGTCAGAAGCGGCGACGCTCTTTCAAGCGCGCATGGGAGACATTCCAGAGGAAGGAAAACTTTGGGGAGTAGACTTGAGTAGGAATTGGACAGAGATGGAGGGGGAAGATGAGAGGGAAGAAGACAGACACCCCGAAGCTACGGTTATAGGAAATTTAATTCCATAACGTAGACATGGAGTGCTTCCATATCTTAAGGGGGGACGTCCTGTCACGTAGGTCTTTATATCATTAAATTGCCTACATCTTCTTCCTATTCTCTCACCCGAATCCTTTTATTTTATTTATCTTTCCGTACTTGTTTTTCCTGTATTTTTCGCATCACTCGGTTGCGAAAAATATTTTCTTCAGTATTCTCAAACTTTACCTTGTGTTTCTTTTCATACTGGGATACGTAATTCTATTACATAGATGTCAGTAGACGAAAGGTGTGATTATGTTTCATACCCAGACTAAGAGCAGACTTTTGGTCTACCATTTTTCACCTGACACTAGCGTAGGTGTCAAACCCGGCATCCTCACAGTGCAGGAACGAGACAGCTGTCTACAGTTTGCAGAAACGCATGAGGTTTTTCGTTAGAAAAACCTGGCGTAGCGTGAAAAATCGTTCCGCACCGCAAACAGGCTGTCTGGGATTTGAAGCTGACACGCGTACATCTCGGTCAGTAGGTGGCAGTTACGACACGCGTTAAGCTGACGTAAATGTTGGGAGTAGGGGAGATAATTTCGCTTGGCGAAATAAGTTGGGGCCCTTTGTCTGATTTTAAGATATTGGCCCGAGCTTGAAACTTTATTTTCATTTCACTCAGTAACTTCGCAGTTAGACAGAACAAGCCTTCGTTCGATTTCTAAATAATCTCTGTTAATAGAGATGGCCTTTAGTTTGGTCGAAGTGGTTTAAGTTCTTAGTACTTCTGTGTTTGAGGTATATTAATATTATATATCTAGTATTGTGTGTAGGGTTTAAAGTGTTTAATCGCTTAGCTTTTTCCCTAGTTAGATTTGGTGCAGAGCAACTAATTTATAGTTTGTATTATTTTTCTAGTGACGCACACGGTGGAAAGCAGAATAAATTATATTTCTAGCGTAACAAACATGTAGCTATAATGAATTTAATTTAACTGCTAACTACTCAGTCGAGAATATTTTATATCTAACTTATAAATGCTAGATGCGACATCAGTGAATATTGACGGAATACGCATGATATTCCTAATTCATGATGATCGATTTTTTTTATATATAACTTATTTCTCGGGAAGTTTTAATTATAAGTCAAGCTGTAGGCTTGTCGTGTAAAATGTAAGTTATATTGAGTACATATATGTAAATTATTTGATATGTGTTCTTTCCATTTTATATAGTGAAACGGTGGTACCCAACTTGCCAGCGTTTAGTAAAGAGACATATTTGTGTGAAGCATAGACAGTTCCTATCTTTAACCACGTGGGTTTTTTTTTTTGTTTCAAGTAACTCTGGTCTGACAGTGCATATGCCATCAGAGAGAGACAGTAATAGCAATCCCACTAACGGTTTCTAAAGACTAGAAATATATATTGGGCTTTTGAGCCAGTTCATATTGCTCCACAAATTTAAATGTACATGCTGCCTGGCGGCGAGAATATTACAAGAATAACATTAACATTCCGACAGAGATTGTGACTAGTATTGTGGTGACCAAATATAGTACCTGCCTGAAAGAAGACACCGATCTGACATTCCTTAAATCCTAGAATCCAAAGCTAATGACATTGTGCTCTGCTAACGTTCGTGCCTGGACAAATTTTATGTGACTTAATCAGACATTCGGAAAAAATTAGAACACCCAAGGAATCGTTTCCCTGAGACAGAGAGTTCAGTACGTCTTTTGGAACTGGGGGTTTCTTGGTCGATGACTGCATTTTTCGGGTCTGTGCGAAGGTCCTAGAATTATTATGTTCCCAGAGGCAGCGAGCAAAGTTGTGAGTATATATGTGTGAGCAAGGCCATGGCTGAATGAATGAGAGTACACAGGCCAGAGTGTTATTTTACCGGTGTATTATTGTCACCCATTTGGGGTCTTACCTTTTTTTTTAATCTGCAGAATTTGTTACAAATGCTAGAGTTTCTTTTTCTTAGGCTAAATCAGATTATCCAACTCTGTTCATACATTTACGAGAAAGAAAGAAACCTCTTAGACTCAACCCTATGTATCTATAACTCTTTGGGCCATCATCTGTTCTCTTAACGGGGCTGTGGGCTAAACCTAGAGTAAGATTCTAACGGGCTATCATCCCTGTAGCATTTTCTTGATTTTTTATGACTATTTGTATATGTTTTTCCTTGATGTATTTCTTTGGTGTTGTGAGAAGATTTTTTTTGATGATAATAATAAAAATCTATCTTGAACTAATCAGTGCGTTGGTCAGCTCGTTCTAAATATATATATGTATATATCCATTGTTATAGATTTCCCACGTCTGTGTGTTTAACTGTCGTCACGTGTATGTGCGTGCCCGTGATTAGATAGAAATATATGTAATATATATATCTGTGTTTAGACTGTCTGACTACTTTAAAACTGTCGTAGAAGATAGGTGAGAGAGAGAGAGAAGATTTTCTCGCATCTCAAAGACAGCCTCTATCACGATTCTATCATCTCACTCGTGGAATCTATTTCCTTTACTAACTCACACTGGGACTCTCACTCATTCCAATCTATTCAGAAGGGACCCACCCAAGTCTTAATTCTCCTATCGAAAATCTACGACACTGACCTATCATCTCACTCGTGGAATCTATTTCCTTTGCTAACTCACACTGGGACTCTCACTCATTCCAATCTATTCAGAAGGGACCCACCCAAGTCTTAATTCTCCTATCGAAAATCTACGACAATGATTAAATAAAGTAGTGGGTTTACACACTCGTTTCACGACACCTAGTGGCATAGGAGATCATGTATTTTCCCAGCTTCCTGTCTCCAGTACAATGTATCAATTCTGTTGTTGACCTCCTACCATGCCATGATGTGGAACTGTCCAGTATTTGCTCTCTTTGTCTTCCTCTATCTATTTTCCCTTCAATCTTCCCTGTTGTTACGATATATTCCAACTTTCCTCTTCTCATGCACACAAAAAGTGGATTGCTTCTATCTAACTTATGAAATAAGTTTCCTTTGCGCATTGGCCTCTTTCTAACTTGGGCACTATACTGAAAGATTTTGCCGATCTAAAAAATGCAAGTAAGATTGGTTTTTAATAACATATTATTACGGTACACAATAAAGTTTATCTTAACCAGTGCTGGAAGCTGCTATGCGGTGTGTTATAAACTGAAATTATTATTTGCATATCGTTTTCCGCACCGAACAGCACTTCCACCAGTGCATGCTTGTATAATGTCATTTTTGGAGGTTATAACGCTCGCATGTTGCTAAGAAACGAGGAGATTCTGTATGCCCCCTTGATGGTCAGAAGTGTGTACGTCCGTCTGTGTGACGGTACAACTGTCGTTATATAAAATGTTCATACCAAAGTACCAGATTATTATTCGTAAATGTTAAGACCACGGTGCCTATACTACAGTAAAGTGTTAAGGCCACAGTGCCTGTACTACAGTAAAGTGTTAATACCACAGTGCCTATATTTCAGCGTAGGGTTCAGCCCAAGGTGCCTATATTAATTATGTGAGTCCACTACGATGACAGTGACAATATCTGCAGTGAATACAGAACATATTTAATCAATCACTGAATGTATGGAATGGAACAAGAATATATTAATTGTGTTGGCACATATAATTCGTGATTAAATGAACCAGATCGATTATACATGGAGTTGTTGGATCCTTACACCATATCTCAGTTCTTCTTATGGTTGTTCGTGAATTTTAATTCTTTTTTTTTTTAAGATGCAGCATCTCGTTCAACCCTTGGTGGGTTATAATTAGGATAAATAATGAAGTAAATTCAAGGTAATAAAATCGGATTTCCGATATCTAAATATAGTATCTCCCCCCCCCCTCCCCACACACACACACTCAATCCAAATACAGTAAATCAAAACTGTAAAATTATGTGAATGTATGTGTGTGTGTGTGTCCTCCCCTTTACAAAAAATAAAAAATAAATAAATAAAATAAAAAGCAAATACCAAAAAAGATAAAAGACAAAGAAAAAAATAAAGTCTCTCGCTACTGCCCTGTTGTTAACAAGGTGAAAAGGGGTGAGAAAGCCCGGAGGTGTCAGGGATGACACCCAATCCACCAACTATCTGCCATCATCCACACGGGCACCCCATCAGACTCCCCCCTTTTCCTCACACCATCATCGATCCTTATATATTAATTTTAGTTCTTGTTATATACTCTTTTACTATATCGTGCTATTCTCTAGATCTTTCTATTCTCAATACCTGTTCCACAGTTATGGGTGAATTGCTTGCCTGTAAATAATCTAATATTGGTTTTCTCTGTTGTGAATTTTAAATGACTACTAACACTTGGTCATAGTTTCTTATACTTGAGTTAAGATCCAGAGAATAACGACTCAAATCTTATCAACTTTCAACAAATGGCAACTTAACGAAACAAAGCAAACCACACGTTGATAAAACGAAAAAAGTTCATGACGACCAGTTTGACATCTATAACACATGATACAAAGTACGTAATGTATAATTTTTATTATTATTTATATAGTTATCACTGGCTTCCTAGCTCAGTGGTCTATGGTTCGATCCCCAGATGAGGTGGGATTTTTTAGGCCGCAAACGGCTCCTGGGTCGACCCAGCCCCAAATGGGTACCACAGCAACTCTGGGAAGGTTACGGCGGCCGGCGTGATGCTGACCACATCACCCCTAGCGTGCCGACGGTCGATAAAATATGGACCTAACACCATATTCCCAATAAGCCTCAATGGGCGTGTAACGGGATCCTTTACCTTTTTTTTTTATATAGTTATGGAAAGTAAATAATGCATGGAAGACAAGAAAGATTTGTTTGGTCACCACTGCTGGGACACCGCGGAAACGTATGTTCGAAGCAGTCCCTGTTCGGGAATTCCCATATTAAAAGAAAACAGAAAAAAAAAAAAACACACACGTAAAATATAACTGGAGACAGAATTAAAAGGGATGTGTTTTTGTTGTTTTTTTTTTATTTTTAATGTCGCAGTATTATTTACATTGGTATGTCATTACGAGGTGACTAATATGAGGTTGGCAACCTCATTATATAAAAACTTCGCTACAGAAACCACAGCACGTGAATGTTTGGCGTAGTCTTCCCGTAAGGGGATCGACAGCAGTGCTGGGGTCCTTGCTCCATAAGAAGCGAAAATGACAATGCTGATGATTATTTACATGACCTTGTTTAATACTTCTTCTTTTTCTTCCTTGTCGCTCCGTGCGGAGAATGGAACCAGTGCTGTAGTTGTTCCTAGTAAGCCTGCACCAACTCTTGTGTGCTTCTTATTGAGCATGCAGCGGTGCTTTCTGTGGCTATTAGTTTTACTTAATGAGGTTGCTAGCCTTATCAAACCAGTTTCATTCATCCTACCGCTTAATGGAGTCATCAGGCTTCTCAAAACGAAATGACAATGGTATGATGGCAGCTCGACCTTCCATTTTAATTATATTTTGTTCTCGATAAATATCAGACTATGGGCCTTTAGTGACGTGACACGCCCGGCAAAGGAATTTTCCCGAAAGGTGGTGGAGCTGAGACATGACGTGTCATGACGCGTTTCATTTCAAGGAAATTATATTTGTAGATTAACGATATTTCTCAAAGAAATCCTGTACAGCAGTAGTAACAGAAATAAGTATGCTCACCTTGACCTTGTTCTTTAGCCTTGACCGCGAGATAATCCACTTTGCAAAAGAGTTGTCCATCATCGCAAAGGTAGAACTCGTCTCCAGTAGACAGTTCACGCCGGCACACCCTGCACCGGAAGCAGTCTATATGGTAGATATTGTCATGCGCACGGCGGACCATATCGGTTGGAGGGATGGCTCGGCTGCAGGATGAACACTGCGCGCCAAATAACCTGTTTAAATGCGAAAATATAAATAAAATGTACGTAATTTTACACCTCCTTCCTTTCACTCCAGACAAAAATTGTGTGGTAATTTCCTATTTCTCGTACCTTTTTGCTCCGCAGCGAATATGTGTAGTTAAGTGTTGTTTCGTAGCACTTAGGGTTAGGATTAGGGTTAACCCAAACCCTAATCCTAACCCTAAGTGCTACGAAACAACACATAACTACACATATTCACTGCGGAGCAAAAAGGTACGAGAAATAGGAAATTACCAAAATTGTTGTCTAATAAACATCACTGTCAATTTTTTTTTTCTTTTGGCAGGGGCGTACTTAAAGTATTTGGCACCAGTGGCGGATCCTTCTCTTAGCACCTCTTATAATTAAACACACAGAAAAATAGATTATCTATCTGTGCTCACATGCAGCTGAATTCTCCGTGTACTTCTCAGGGACCATTGAAGAGACAAATAAAGAATAGGCCTACTGCACCATCAGGAGTGTCGTACAAGGCGACCAGTGAGCGGTTGTGCATTGAGCTGGCAAACTTATCATGTTGAACAAATGACCACGGAAACAACCGCCGCAAGAGCATCAGGCTGATTAGTGCAGGCTTCCTGTAACGGGACCAGCTGCAGTGGTGGCTCCAAACTCCGCAAAGAGTGCAAAGGGAAATGATGATGATGTATTTTCCATCCTGCCGCCTTGTCATTGTGTTTTCCCCGTATACCGGTAATGATGTATTCTCCATCCTACCGCCTTGTCATTGTGTCTTCCCGTATACCGGTACTCTTTGGTCTTTTCCAGTTGCCTTTTCCCTGCTGGTACCATGTCAGTGCGAATTAGTTACCTAGCGACAAGTGTTACTAAAGTGTGTTTATCTATCTCCATTGATGTTTCAACATGTTGCTCTGTGAGTTCGTAAGAACTAAACGTCTGCTGTTCTGAATCCCTTGCCACCAATTTATCGTCCGTCATGTCCGTATTCTGTTTTGTGTAGACTATATTTATCTCCTGTTATGAATCCCTTGCCACCAATTTACTGTCATGTCCGTATTCTGTTTGCTGTAGGCTGTATACTTATCAGCGTCTTTACACTTCAGAATAGATATCACGTTCCTTAAAAAAATATAAACTATTCGCCAGAACTAAAACCAACGTTAGGCACAAGTACACACTAGGGTTTGTTTGTTCCAGAATTCCCGGAATGAAATTCTAATTCTAATTTGATGAAAACGAATGAAAGCTCTGAATAAGCCATTTAACAAAAGAAATGTATGAAGCTCTTAGGTTTGATCTCATTTTTGTTCTTTGGGTTTTTTTTTAAACGTACAAGCATAATTGGTAATTATGATTTGCCCTATTTACAATGATTTGACATGTGTGATGCCACTTTCCCATATCGGTAGTTGTCGTGAAGTCTGATTCACAACACGTCATTCTTACCCCAACGGTACGCCATACTTTATAAAAACTGTATGATAGACGGACCAATGGAATTGCACGTTCATGCATAGTGGTTAAAACGTACTAGCCTAACAATAAATAAATATTAGACAAACATAAAGGTATGTTTTCAGGCACTCGTAAGAAATAAAGAAGTAGAACACTAAACAACAGAAAAACAACAGACGTGAGTGGCTTACTGATACCGTCCGATCGTTACTGTAATACTCATTCGATACTTCACAAGAGTTTCTTGGGGCACACTGGTACAACTCTCATATGTGATGTCTGTCTCTTCTATACTAACGCCACTCAGGCTAAATATATAGTGATACGTTGCTAAAGGATTCTATATTACAAACCACGCCCACACAGAGCTATTCCTAAATATGTTAAGTAGGTATAATCAGTCTTGCAATATAGCAGTAGATCCTGCTTGATTGTAATCCACCACTTGATAAGAATAGGGTTATGTTTCAAAGGTATGTGTGTTCAAGTCTACATCATCGCACAACTAGCTAGTACAATTAAATATGTATTGTGTTAGCTACTTTCACAGTCTAGAATATTTGACGTTGACGACTGGTGGTTGTTTTATGTCGTTTACTCCACAGGTACGTACTACAAGATGTCATGGATGGCTGTAAACGACTGGCGATTGGTCGGACATTTAATACTACTTTTATTCGCACGTCACAAACATTGATATGAGAATGTTGCACACATGGAGTCTCTGAGCGATAACAGTTCGACTCGAGGAGAGGCATATACATCTAAATATATTCCTTTATACAGCGCATAAGGACTAAGCGCAGCGCGTCGGCCAGTTACTAGAGAGTCAGAGCTCTATGAAGAAGTATCGATGCAAGTAAATTAGAGATCGCTATCTCTCCTCACACTAACTAACCTCCATCAGACAGAGGAAACGAATGGACCTTTATATAAGATATCATCAGCGCTAAGTCAAAAGTATCATCAATAAGCGATGCGCTCCCTGGCAGAGCAGACAAGATAATGGGCCGATTATGATAATTGCATAACAAACAACTATCACTTCATTTCGCCTGAACTCGCTATCACAGTTGAAATAATGGGCCTACGTATAATGAATAGTAAGTTCATCAGCGTCGCTTTCTAAAAGAGTATCATCAGACTGAACAATCCTCATCTACAAGGAGATTCATAGTGGCGCTTATATATTATTCATCAATAAGTCCTCACACAAGGGAAATAATGGCACTTTAAGAGACATGCACACTGGGTCAGTATCAAATGGCCTACACAACATCTTGCAACTACTAAACTGCGCTACTCACATGAAATAATGGCCTTTGAAGGACTGGGCACGAACTGGCCAGATTATCAAGGGCCTTACATCAAAATCAGTTGAGGCTCTCATAGAACATTTTCACAATAATTCAACACTGCAGTTATGTAATACTAGGAACTGCTGTACCGGACACACATGCGAAAAATCCGTCGACGATATTAAACTCAAGCAGCACTTGTAGCAGATCGGCCATTCGACACTGCGCAGAAAATACAGAACACTAAGAGCTGTCTTAGAAGACTGCGCTTAGCCACCAGGTCAAACGCCCAGAATCTACACATTCCTCCCGAATCACACACTCGTCATCACGCTCAAAGGCAGTCACGAACTTCGCTCAGCGGTCAGAACACAACTTCAGTCAACATCATCAATCATCTGGCGGCGCTATAGCGCGCGAGCTAAGATTCTCACACACAAGCCCGCTTCAAAACATTACGAGAAATTAATATTATAACTCTTCACGACTTGAGCATGATCCAGCACAAGACGTTTTTTCCACGCTGTCTGTACATCTGAAAGTACTCTCGAAACTACGCACGAGATATTTTTCAAAACTGATTCTAAAAATAGCCAACAAGGCAACACAGAACAGAGGCCAGGCCAACTCCCTCAGATCTTCTATCTTTGACTACGAATGATAAGTCTACATGATTTAGCGGTTCATCCTTACATAAACAGTTCTGTTCTTTAAGCACTGGAGTACCATGCAGGTGAGCTTGATTGAACCACCATGCTAGTGTTGAACCCACGGACGGCTTTCCGACTACGACGACACACGCCCGGGCCTAGCTATACACTAGCGAATCTATATCACACTGATCGTCTCGCCTAGGGCGCAGCTAGGCATCCGCCCAAAAAAAAAGATAAATGCTTTACACTGACGAAAGCGTCAATTAGTTCGAAAAGGGGGGGGACACAGGTGGGGGGGGGGGGGCAAACGGCAAGACAAAACGCCAATAAGTTTATCAATGGGGGTCAATCCTTAGCTTATTAATGGACGCAATCACAGTCTCAGTTTGTTCCCCTATTATACAAGTTAATTTTCTTTTAATAAATCTTGTAAAAACTAATTTTAAAAAATATTTTTTCATACAAAAATAGCTTTTTTTTTTATAAGATCATTAAAAAATAGAATTTCTTAAACTTATTGTAATAATAATCACTGAGTAAAATTGTTTTAATGTCCAGTGCACAACAATGTGGGTTTCCAATTGTGATGGAAAGATTTGGTCTCAATGGAAAGCAAGGATTTTGCGGCACTAATTGACCAGGGCTGGTAGAGTTCAGGTAAAGCATACTTTTTTTTTGGGATAGCCTAGCTTGGTGCGGGATGGGATAGTTTAGTTGCAGGCTTGTATAGCTAAGGCGTCAGTGTTGTCGTAGGCGGAGGTACCGGGTATTCAAATTCCTGGGTAAGGCACTCATGTCTGTTGTTTTCTTTTGGTACGTAAGTGTTGACTACTTCTTATTTTCTTAGCGAGGTAGGCTCTGAAAACATAGCCTTATGTTTGAGTCCTATATATTACTATATTACTGCTTACTCAGGCCTCAAGCAGTTTGGTTTTCCTTGCTTATATGTTATTACATGCGGGAAAATACGTTTATGGCATGGATACTCAGTAGAACCTATCCCTGCACAGTGGTCTATACCTACTTATTCCTTGAAGTCTCTCTAATCAATTTACTAGAACAACTAGTATCTACACAATATATGTAAGTTAGTTAAGTTTCTCGTACAGCAGTTAGAGGTTAGTGATGTAGGGTTAGTTATTGTAATGGGTTAAAACATTACTAATCGTCTTTAACACAAGACCTAGGAATCCTAACCTCTAAGCGTCTACGAAACAACAGCATGTGAGTAATTTTTAAAGGAACAGTAAATAGCTGGCAAGACGAGAGACGTAAAGATGGACACCACAGACGATGATACATAGTAGTAACCAGTATAAATACGTTAGAGAAACAGCCTAACTCGAACTTTGCTCTGAGACATTAAAGATCTCGTAACTATACTATTATTCACTGCTTTGGACTGCAAAGGGTTACGAAAAAGAATAGGAAATTACAACTTTCATAGAATAGCAAAGTTTACGTCAAAAGTATTAATTTTTTTTTTAATTTAAAAAAATACTGTTATTTTTTGATGTTATCTATAGTTTTTTTTTTTATTTTTTTTTTTTTTTTAAGTTCACATCCTGAGAATCCGCAGGAAATACGCGATCCAATAATTTAAAATCAGAGGGAAAATGCGGAAACACATAAATTGTAGACTTAACCTGAAAAAGTCATCTTTGGCTAATACAAGCTCAGAGTCTTTCCTGAAGTAGCAAACGTGACGGATCACAGGGGAGCGCTAGGCACCATGCAAGTCAGCGCATGACAGCTTGAGTGTCCTACACGAGAGACCCCTTAGACCTTGCAAGAGTAAAATTGATCCAAGAGGGAGATGGGCTGATAGAACAACACAGTCGGCAGAGTGGAGGGGGCCCTCAAACAATTGGAAGAGTGAAAGTTGTGGCAGAGTATAAATATAACATTTGATGTCAATTTATAAACGCAATACAAATCAGATGGTCTGCCTGACAATATCGGAATATGTGTCCAAATCAACATTAAAAGGGGGGTAACGAGTTTCTAGCTTTGGCATAAATGTATAAGCCTGGAATGTTCAAATTGTCTCAGAATCTGTTCAGACTGATACAGATGCAATGGGGAATTACTTGGGGAAATAGAGGGGGGGGGGGGTGGTTTAACAAATATTACAAAAATGAGGTAGTACTTCAATTATAGGATAGCCTTAGAAAGGGCATGAAGTGTTTGTGAGCTGGATTATCCATTAAGTTTAGTGAGCACGTACCATGCTACTTGGGGCAAAAAAAAAAAAGCCAAGGGGCTGTCTGTAATTGCAAGACAGCAGTTTTGAGAGAGGAAATGTAAAAAATGAGAATTATAATGTAATAAAAATGTAGAATTTATTACTGTTTGTTAAATTCTTGAACCTAAGCAATGGATTTCGCAATTAAGAAAGTCGAAAAACAAGTTAAAAAAAGCAAAACATTAAATAATATGATTGTTTATTCGAGTCTCGCAAGATTAAAAACATATTCTTTCTCGCATGAGATTGTAATATTTATGTTGCAATACAAGAACACATACTATTTTCTCTTCTTGATTAGTATGGGCGGAGGGGGTTAGTAGAATTGTTATTGTAGTAAGGGTGCATCATATTATAATCAGTGCTTAGGGCCTTAGAAGGCATTAATCCGGCGCTAGATCTGGTACATGTGTAGAACAGAAAGACTAAACGAAATTCGGTTGCATGAAAACTTTTTTCGTTTACCATTTCTGTCTTACGCGACAGAGGTTGTGCTAGAACTTATCATGTTAATTTAGGTATTTTCTAATAAAGACATTTGTAAAAATTTGAACCAACGTACAACGTCTTCATCATAAGGCAGCAGTCCGTGCCTTAGGTAATATTTTGGCGAGTGGCCCTACTTATGTCACGGCATTCTAAAGTGGGGCTCAGCCGCTGAGAAATGAGATTATAAGTTTTGTGTAACACATGCTTATGTGAAACTAGTCTAATTAGTATTACGATTTCTTTTCGTATAACACACACTGTTAACGGCGTATATTCCTGATATATAATCTGAAACAATTTTCGTTCCTTATGTTTTTCAAAGCTGGACGTGACACGCCGAGTGGTCTGTGACCCCATGTGAGCCGCGGGGCCTCGATTGCGGGCCAAATGACGGATTATAAAAATTGGTCTAATGGTCGGTCCTGATCATAATGGACAGCTCTCTATATCGTTAGGTTTTACAACGCAAAAATAAACCGGGCAACCTCGCTGAGACCGGATAGCAAATAAAGAATTGACCTCTACCTCTTCGTGTTCATTTGGACAATCCAAAAATCATGAATTTAAATTGTTTTGACAAAAATTGCGTGCACTAACTATAACACCGAAGGAGATCTCATCTAGGGTAGAGGGTCGTCAGACTTGTGGCATTTCATCACCCGCCAATTAGTGAGTCTGGTAATGTTTTACGAACTGTATCAATGTTGAGTGGCTCATAAACAATATCATGTCCCGGAAACTGGAATACTTTGGCCACATTAAACGTCATAGTGGTTTTCTGAAAAGACGTCGAACTGATGGAGGGTATAAAGTACCCGAAATGCGAAAGGCGAGACGTAGGGGTACCGCTGACCAAGTACGGACGAGTGCGGAACACTCACAGACATCTTTATCACAAGAAACACCGAGTAATTACGAGCAATGGAGAGGCGGGGGAAGGCTGGCTAGAGATCTGGAGAGTCTATCAGCGCGGGCTGTGATGAAGCGACGGTCTTCGCCCAACCCAGAACCCACTGCTACATGCTGATATGGCCAATGTTGAGTCTGCTGAGTTGCAGCGAAGCCCTCTGGTATATGCAATAAACTGTGTGAGGCTTCCTAAATACAATATACTAAAATTAAATATTAACAGTATATTTGTTAGGCCTTAAAGTTCAAGGATAAAGATAAGTACTAAAAATTTTCGCGAGAATCGTAAGTTGTTCGCCTAGGCCTTCATGCTTATTTATTTGCAAATACCACATAACCCGAAGAAAACACATGGTACCCGCGACACTCCTAATTTTTCAATTCGTCCTTGACAAATAAACGAACACTGCCAAACATTTCTTTTCGCTAGATTCTAATGAGAATATTTGCCTAACTCGCAGATTTGGGAGAAGGAGGTAGGCAAAGGCTTTAGATAACACAGACACAAATGGGTATCATGTTCTCAAATTGGTTCTAACTCTACAACCGACTATGCAGCGCTTTGCCCTAAGCGGTTTCACCTCAATAACGATGAAGAAAGTTAGAATGTGGAAACACGATCTAACTCCTCCTAGCGCAAAGGGACAGGCAGAACGGTCATGCGGGAAACAGCGCTAGGCTCTATATTTGGGGCTAATGACACTAAGGGCTCTCAGTAGGTAGTTTAAAAATAGCGCAACCACTAACATAGAAATAAAAAGAATGATAGAAGTTTGACCAAGTCACCATACCCCGGTCATCTAAAATCGTATATTCGTGTTCACGAGAATACCTGCTGACGCGCAAGAAGTAAATGTTGTTAGCGGTTATCTTAAATAGTAGATCCATTACAAATAATCAAATATTGACTCAAAACAATTACATAGAAGACTCACGGAGATAGACAGAGCTCAAGTCATATCCTGCTTAGTATTTGATCACCGCATATTTTTTTTGGAAAAATAAATATAGTGGTTGAAAAGCTAGGTCTAAGATTAGTGTACCAGAAGGAAGTGGGATTGAGGGTCGAGTAGTATTTGAAGTGAGCATCGAAATATTATTCACGGCCTCACGACCTCGCTACTTAAACATAGTATCACCGAGTAACGTAGTAAGAATTTGAATCTTGTTAAATTTTGAAAAGCACTTTGTTTACAAGTGAAATATAGGAGTAATCAACAGGGGGGGGGGGGGGGGGCGGCCTTAGTAGTGATTAATGGGGGGAACAAAAAGCATTAGTGAAGGACAGCCCTTTCTACACAAAATTTTGACTAGTAGCGATGAGATCAGACTTTGATGCTTGTGAAAGCGTACCAATATTTCGATGCAAAAGCCTTGGACAGAAGCAGGCACGATCGAAAGAGTGTGCCAGCATCCGTTTCCACTGTGTATTTTCATTGAATAAATTGCTGGTAAGATTGACTTTTATCACATGTATCTAAAATAGAAATTGAATGTGAAACTAATAATATACTGTCTGTACAGTGGAGTGGGATTCTATAGCGAACCCATTTAGGGGAAGGTCGCAAATAGCGCCTAGAGATTGATCCACGGCATGGTGATCAGAACTAGTCAGTAGAGTGTGTCGTAAAACTAACAAAGAAAATAGTGTATCAGGGAATGTGTGCATTAGAGGAGGGCGATAACGACTCGTATCCTATTATTTATGGAAAAGATGACAGACTGGAATCGCAGTGGGCGTATGTAACTATTAGGGGAGAGGAATAATGGTGTAGCATTGTTAGCAGATCAACAGAGATACATAGGTTTGCATTGGTTGGGTATATTAAAAAAAGAAGGCAATGATCCCTTTTGAGTCTGGAGGTGGGCGGACATTGTGTCTGTATGTACCTATACATAAAATGTGGAATTAAGGGTATATGTCATTAAGGCTAGACGTATTAATACTTCAAGAAGGACTGACTACTAGACCTCACATTTCAGGGTCCTACTGTTACTGTGACTCCAAAACATGACGTATGTAGTACCTAGGTATAACCGAGTAATGACCTGAGAACTGCTCGAGTTCAGGGACTCGTATCTAGTATAAAAGCATTCGAGGCCCATGGCTCAGTGGCCATTTCCTATGCAAAGAAAGGTGAAAAGGTTTGTCAAGCGCAGCAGAGGAAACGTTCTAGCTATCCTGTGATGTCTCCTGCCAAGGATAAAGTGCTTGTTCGCACCAGGTAGGACTACTCAAACTACACAAAAGACTTAGCAGGAAAGTTGATATTAAAGAAAACTGTGCTAGTAATTAATATTGTCCAACAAAGTGACAAACGAAAAGAACAATGACATAACTTAAAGTAGGAGTGATTATTAACCAACAACCTATGTTTAATACCAGTATTACCTCAGAGTCTAGAAGAATACAACTTACATCGATTTCTATTCAGAATAAAATTGTACTGTCATAAAGACGAGTCAGAAGATCTACTGTGTTATTGAATGATTGTATAATGATCTTCTTGATTTCACTTTCATGATTTTCATCCTACGGTTTCAAATAAAATTAAGAATGCAAGATAATAATAATTGAAAAAAGATAATTTGTAGCTTATACACAAATTTCAACCACGGTCTTAAATAAGATAAGCCGATCTTTTATAAGTGTGCGTTATGTATGTTATTTTATTTTGTTTTGTTTTTAGTTTGCTTATGTTAGGCGAGTTCTGTGGAATTTTTTTTAGGTTTGGTATTGTGTATCTTTAGTTGAGAGTGTTAATTATGCAGCTACTATAAAAAAATATAATTTATTAAATATATTACCGCCGCATAACCGCTAGACACTACCACGGAAGTTCATTATTATATATTTAATAATATATAGATAATATTTTGAATGAGAATCAAAAAGGGGGGTAGCGCGAAAGGTACTCTGGAAAGTTTAAAATTACTAAATTAGTGTTAAATTCAGGGACCTTCATAGCTGATCTCATTTAATACAATAATAATACATAACAACAATTCATAACATCAAAACCCACCACATAAACCCTGGAACTCACCACTAAGCGCCCAAGGATAAACAGTGAAACCTCAAACAACTGGGGTTCGAGAGAACGAACATTGGAAGAGAATTGGGCAAAGGGCTAAAAATGTCTTAAAGTAAAAACAGTTGCTATGGAAACCACCCCTGCTAGATCGCATAAAGTGCATTTTGATCAGCCCTCTTGCAAGAAGGCCATCCAGCAATGGTGGTCTCACAATCCATAGGGAGCAGGAAGGGAAACGAATATGTGTAATGTTACTACATACCTGCTCTACTGGTGTGTCTTGTGTCAACGTAGCTGGACTCTAAGGGGAGGGCTGGTGATGAAATCATGGGAACCATTTGATCTGTACAGGAAGAAGATCTAGATAACGGGCTGGCATAAGTCGCTCCTGACATCATTATTGACCTCTGACCTGAGGTAAAATTAGAAACATGTTTTGTAATGTTAATTTTATTTGGTAAAGTTATCAGTGTCAAATGTGTGGACATTTCAGAGCATCGTTTAGCAGCTCTTTCCACATATACTGTCAGACATGTTGTGCAAGTAACCCGACAAAACATGGCTATTGTAACTAATTTTATATGTAGTTCATGCAGGCTATTATAATTAATTTTATACGTACTTCATACAGGTTATAATTACACATTTTTATACGTCAGGGTATTATTACAAATTCTATACGTACTTCGTGCAGATATTTTTACAAATTTTAGGTTGAAATGAAGAACAGTAGGCCATGTGTTCGATAAGGCTTCATAAAAGAATTCAAAGACGCAGTAGTACGGGGTAAGGGTAAGAATTAGGAATCCTAAACAACCCTAAACCCTAACCTTATTCCTAACCCTAACGACGTATTTAGATGACATCGTAGAACAAGACCCACTTTCTTCATTTAAACCCTAATTTTATATGTAGTTCAAACAGGCTGTTATTACTAATTGTGAATGTAGTTCATGCAGGCCATTATCACTAATTTGATCTGTAGATTATACAAGTTGCTATTTTCACTAATTTTATATGTAGTACGTGCAGGTTACTGTTACAGACTGTCATCGACTTACGACATATACGACTTACGACCATTTGTACTTACGTCGGCCCTCTAATTAACCCAATTATATTATAATTTATAAATATAGGTCAATAGCAGGGACAAAAATAGGAGGACACCAGACAACAGAACAGTGCCGTCTTAAGGCATGGGCACACTGGGCAGTGCCCAGGGGCCTCACGATTCTAGGGGCCCCATGCTGGGATGCTGTCATATTATTCATAAGACATCATTTTTATTCCCGTGGGTGGGTTGGGCTGGTAGGGGCCAGTGCATTGCTTTGCCCATGACATACAATGCTGTTAAGACGGCCCTGCAACAGATAAGAAATATAAATGATAGGCTTACTGGGAATCGAACCATGTACCTTTCAAACGTTTAATTGTTTATTTATATTATAATATGTACTATGTATTATTATTATTATTTTATGTTTTTTTTTTTTTTTTTTTATTTTTTTTTTTGAATAACGAAAAGAAGTAAATAAATAAAGAGACTAAAATAGAAGAATAAAAGAGGGGGAAAATAACAATAAACAAATTTTATTAAATAAAATGATAGGACTAAAGAGACAATAGTAACGGAACCAGAGTTTGAAAAGAAAACGAAAATAATTGAAAACCTTGTAAAAAGATGCATTTTAATATTACTACAGAACAATTAGAGAATCAAAGAGAGGTAGGAGACGAACATCATTCGGGGATTATGTCGATGTTTATTTATTTCAATGGTGGCAAGCCCCGCAAGGCGGGCATTGGCGTTGATGATTGGGTTTTTCAAGGCAAGGTGAGATATTTGCCTTATATTTTTCAAAAGACGCCGTAATTTCTATTTCTCTTACTTTTTCATTGTATTTTTTCTGTGTCCCTAGCTTTTTCTATTGTTTTTGTCGAATCCTGTTTTTCTACATGCCTTTCTTCCTTTGATCTTAGGTATAGTTTTCTATTTTAAGATTATTTATCACTGCTTCTTACTAGAAATTCTTAGTCCATGGTGTAAGTTAAACCATGCAAGCGGATCTATCACTAGTCGATATGGATCTTCTATGGGATAACAACTAATCGCACAAATTAACCAAGGGAAAGTAATTTTTCCAGTTGCTGGGCGCTATTCCAGTTGCTGTTAGCTATGTCGTGCATTTTTTTTAGTGCTCTGGTTCCTATAAGAAAGATTAACAAAAAGAGAGAAAAAAAAAAGAAAGAGAAAGTTAGAGTAATTGAAATTTTTCTGGAATTATCCATTTTGCGTTTGCTCATGTTTTTGCTTTTGTAGTTGCAATGCTCACTGTGTCATCTTTGTAAGCCTACAAACACCTTCGGTGTAACTTTTCCCCTATATTGTTTTTTTTTTTTTGTTTTTTTGTTTTTATTGTTGGTTGTTTTGTTGGTTTTTTATGGGTTGTGTAGTGGGAGGTATGTGTGATTGGTGTTGATAGTAAACAAAACTCCTAACAATACGATCTACTGATTTCCTTAAGCTTCTTGAAACCTGTTCCTTAATTTTTCCCCATTCACGAATTTCTTTTATTTTTATGAATTTTCCCACTCCTGACCTGTAAAGAATTGTAACGTTTTTTTGTCACGACATAGTTAGTATAGTAAACTATGAACACGGACAAAAGTAAATCAAAGTAAATATAGAACGACATAAACGAAAACGAGAATAATAAAAAAACGTATACTTGGTACGCAAGAAATAACTTTAACTTTATATGCTTAAAATATACTACTTGTCCTATACTTCAATGGTAAGCAGATAGAATAAATGAGGAAATAGATGATAAATTTGTAAAAAGAAAATTTTTTTTTAAATTTCAGAATAAAGTAAAAAGAATCAAAATAAAAGAGATCCATTAAATAATATAGATATTCGGTAATAGCAAAACAATATCAGGAGAACTGAGAGATACTGTCAGGTTGGTCATATCTGCCTGCGGGATGGTATATCCATGATTTTGTTGAAGAACATAGTATCTGTGACAGAAAAGGTCTTATAGCGAATACATATATACCAGTGGGACGGTCTCATTGGCTTGAACTTTGAAGTAAACGTAAGATTTGGATTGGGCCTGACCTATGGAATATACAATATCAAATTGCCTCTAGAATACGGAGTAGACGAGTGAAATGAAAACACGTTTGATTATCACTGGGTAACCTCTTTGAATATATTCCAAAAGCGATGGCGTCAATACACTGGATATTGGCAGATTTAAGAAATCTAGAGGGACGCCATAACATGCGTTAGCAAAAAGCATCTGTGAGAGATGAAAGTATACAGGCCATTATGTATATACCAAAATTACAATTATTTATATATGATAAACAGCTTGACATAGCCCCTGCATAGATCATACACTGTGGCCAGTCATCTTTAGAGTAGTTGGCAGCTTACACGAATTGTCTGGTAAGCTTTGCCAGACATTTTTAATCCTTGTAGGTTCTATTATATGACCAAAATTGAATGGTGAAATGATAGCAATTATGTCCTGACTAGGTGTGTGCGGTTCAGTAGCTGAAGCCCCTGACATGAGTCAAAGCCTAGATAGTTTTTTATGGCTCCACCATCGTTAAAACCAATTGTCAAGCCAGAGGGAGTATGAACTGCATCCCCATATGAGAGCTATATGACTAGTTCAGGATGTGCCATACGAAGAAAGCCACTGACACGAAAAACCTTTCATATTGTACTGCAAAATGGATTTACAGCTGAAGGATTGCATGAGAGCGTTGTAACTATATTAGGTCACAGAGGAGTAACTGTGATGTATTATTGTCACATCTAGTGAAAAGCTAGAGCAGTTGACAGGCCCAAAAAGCTCTGAAACATTATATGAGTTTGGTTTGTACTGTCATGGTACTCTCAGTGTGGAAGGACAATAATATTGTAGCTGCTAGTCTAGTAAGTAAAGACGGATGTACTGGAATGGAAACCATCACTTTCAGGCTGACCATGGTATAATAGATTGATGGTGATGATTTTACACACAATAAACAATGCACGCACCAACGAATGACAGCGAAGAGGGAGGAGCCAAGGATGAAATTGGTGGGTCTGACAACTGCCGAAAGAAATGGAAGACCAGACCTAGATTGGCAGCATGAACTCCCTAGCACAAGATCAGTGCGGCCATTGCCTATACATATTATTCAAACTGAGAAGCCAAGCGAGCAGCAGGATACAAAGGTTTCAAACTAGCAGCTGCATAATGAGTTAATAAGAGTCATGTCGCATTAGGCACGGTAAATTGAGCCGCAAACCTTTCCGAAAAACTAATTAAACCTGAAACATGAACTTTCATTGACATATCCAGATAGACGAATATGAAAGGGAACAGAAATGCATTGTAAAGAAACAGAGATGGTAGCGTGAATCCCGTTAAATCGATTATATTAGGTGATCACCATTTAGTAAGTAACTAAACACATTGAAAAGTCGTGATCAGACAAAAGGCTGGAACCAACGCTGTAGCACACTAAAAAGCCAGTTGATTCACGCCTCATATGAAGGACCCCCTAATACAAAATCACCAGTCAGCTTAACACTGACACTTAAGAAACGATATCAATTGCCATTATATGGTTCTGGGACGAAAGAGATTGACTTTTGATAATAGACCAAAATCTTGTAACACATTTAAAACATTGTAAGAAAGCATCATACATTTGATTGTGATTCCTAGATTCACATTGTAGTAAGGATACAGGATAACTCTATAATCATTGAAAAAGCTAATGAGATATTGGAAATAAAAAAATTTAAAACAGCACTTAGCGACTTACTTAAGATAAATCTTTAGCGAACAGTGTTATGTGTGTTTGTGATTGTCATAACGTCTAGTGTTGTAAAAATTGTTTTGGTGAATTCTTAACTTAGCACGGTTTTATCTGTCTGTTGCAGTTGTTGTGCACTTACTTGATCACATTCATCACTATACATAAAACCCTAAACATCATAAACGTAAGTCCATCATACAAGGTCATAACAATTAACAATAATAAAGTCCCCCTGATTTAGGTCGAAATGTGGTAGCAAGCAAGGTTCTCTGTAACACACCAACCTTATTAGATACAGAGACCTTCACAGCTGATCTCATTCAGTACACTAAGTCCCCTATAAATATATTTATATAATCCCAACTCACCACACCAGGTGATCATACTTAAACTTATAAACTAAAATAACCAGAAATACACATACAACTAACTAAACAGGTGATCATACTTAAACTTATAAACTAAAATAACCAGAAATACACATACAACTAACTAAACAAGTGATCATAAACTTATAAACTAAAATAACCAGAAATACACATACAACTAACTAAACAGGTGATCGATCATACATAAATTTATAAACTAAAATAACCATAAATATACAAACAACTAACTAACCAGGTGATCATACATAAACATCTAAACTAAAACAACTAGAAATATACATACAACTAACTAATCAGTGATCATACATAAACTTATAAACTAAAATAACCAGAAATATACAAACAACTAGCCAGGTGATCATAGATAAAGTTATAAACTAAAATAACCATAAATATACATACAACTTACTAACCAGGTGATCATACATAAATTTATAAACTAAATTAACCAGAAATATATAAACAACTAACTAACCAGGTGATCATTGACAAACTTATAAACTAAATTAACCAAAAATATACAAACAACTAACTAATCAGGTGATCATATATAAACGTTTAAACTAAATTAACCAGAAATATACAAACAACTAACTAATCAGGTGATCATACATAAACTTATAAATAACCATTACTATACATAACAACTAACCAGGTGATCGAACATTCATAAACTTATAAACTAAAATAACCATAAATATACATATAACTAACTAACCAGGTGATCGATCATTCATTAATTTATAAACTAAAATAACCATAAATATACATATAACTAACTAACCAGGTGATCATAGATAAACTTATAAATTAAATTAACCATAAATATGCGAACAAGTAACTAACCAGGTGATCATACATAAACTTATAAACTAAAATAGCCATTACTATACATACAACTAACTAACCAGGTGATCGATCATTCATAAACTTATAAACTAAAATAACCAGAAATATACAAACAACTAACCAGGTGATCATAGATAAAGTTATAAACTAAAATAACCATAAATATACATACAACTTACTAACCAGGTGATCATACATAAATTTATAAACTAAATTAACCAGAAATATGCGTACAACTAACTAATCAGGTGATCATACATAAACTTATAAACTAAAATAACCAGAAATATACAAACAAATAACTAACCAGGTGATCATACATAAACTTATAAACTAAATTAACCAGAAACATACATACAACTAACCAGGTGATCATAGATAAACTTATAAACTAAATTAACCAGAAATGTACAAACAAGTAACTAAAAAAAAAAAACATTCATAGACAAATAAATTTAAAAGAACCATATGATATTAGCACTAATATTGTCTGAATTAACAGGCACCTGCATACACTAATATCATGGGATGTGTTTCTTCTTTCTCTCATGAAATACAAGAATCCATTAGCCATGTGTTATTCACAATGTGACGCAAATAAAACCAAGTCGAAAGGCCCTGGGTTCGACTCCCCAGTAAGCCTCTCACTTCTGTAATTTTCTGCTGCCTAGTTTTCTACTTCTTTATTTCTCACAAGTGGCTGAAACATATCTTTATGAGTGTAATATTTATTTATTTACTATCAGAGCACTAGTGGTATTTGTTAATCCATTTAAATTTCATTTATTAATACATACGCTTTAAAAGGATGAATTAATCCGATCAAACGCTGTCTTATTCGAGTCGAAATTTGATCGATTAAAATTTTCAACATTTTCTGTATTTAAACACTTTTAGTTAATTTGATATAAGCGTTGTTTGGATGTTTAAAATCTCTGAGCCTTTGGTTCAATATGTTTCACATGACCTAGGAAACTGACATTTTGCACACGACTCTCTATGTACATGGACATTTTGAGGTATCAAAATTTGAGGTAACCTTAAGTGACCTGTCTCTTGCCCGCCATACAAAAATTAAAGCCTAAAAAGTCAGAAATTTTATATATACAACAAATATCAAAAGACAGCATTACTGTGTACACAGACGGATCCAAGGGAGAGGATGGCAAATTGGGGATAGGAATATTGTTGACTCCATTTTATCGTTAAGTTCAGTGAAGAGGTAAATTGAAACGCGAATGGTTAAAACGGAATAAATGTCAACAAAGTTCTTCAAACGAAAATCCCAACAAGTATCGTTGCATTGGGTGAACTGGGCAAGTATTGGCAGCACACAAGTCGGTGATTACAGTACATATATTTTATTGACGTGACACCAACGAAGTGGAACAAGACAATCATAGTTACAGATGCGAAGATCATACGTCAAATGTTAATATCACTGTTAATAGTTGTTGTAGATTCTCTAACAGTTAAGTTCTCTTATATTCCAGTGACTAAGGATCACTTCCATTACCATGTAACAGCCATGGTATTAACGTCCGTTGACCTTCTCCCAAGGACGTTTATTAAGGCAAACGGATTCATTCTCACGGAGCAATAATTTATATCATACTTGTAAGCATCCCAGACTTTCTTCATAAAATTCTTAGATAGCATATCCAATCCAAACAAAGGCAGATATAACAATACAACCAGGTTAGTGTTTCATCTTGGCTAACCTCTCGGTATCCATACCACGACTTTGGCATAGGTAAAACGGCATATTAAACATGTGAAGCATATATATATATTCATTAACTTGATTCCACATATGGATTCTCCCTCTACAAAAGATTCCAAAGGCTATCGACTCCGTGTGTCCAATTCTAGGAATGTCATCTCCGATGAATTCCCGCTAGACCATTAATAGGAGCGGCCTGATACTTTAATTTACATAATTAAACTTGCCATAAGAAATGGGGCGACACTTACTTCATTCTTCCACTATTGGCTTCGCCATGAAGACCAATAGATACGAATACAACTGATGGCATCTTCAAATTTGCCAGGAATCAAAGAATAACACTGCGGACATAAATGTCGTCCGAGCTGCTCCTATCATGGCGTTACAATCTACTCAACTAGATTACACGTGCGTCCAAAGCAACTCACACAGCATTGTGCACGTCAGTGCGTGAATCAATCGAACGCACAAATAATATAACTATATAAAACTGGTGCGTATTAATTTTTTTCGAACTAATTACTCGAGAGAGGTGAGTCAAAACTACAACAAGATTTATGACATGCATAAAATTATATCATATTAAGAAAAGAATATTAAATGAAAACAATATAACGAAATGATAGTATGCATTAAAGCACACATCCACCATCGACCTACTTTGGAACGATGTGGTAATATTCGAAGTAAAAAGAAGTTGAAAATGAAAATGAAATAAACCATAAAAAAAGATGATAATAAAATTCAACCAAATTTTTTTAAAAGAAATTTGAAACATATGATTTCAAAAATGAAAATGAACAGCAACACTGATGATGATCAATGATGAAAGAATCAATAAAACAGAAAATTTTAAAATACAACATGCAAAATGAAACAAAGCATCATTAAACACTTTAAGAAGCAACGCACTTACTATTTCCTAACACTAGTAATAATAATAATAATAAATTCTTTAAGCGCCAAACACGGCGCATAAGGCAGAAACCAGTGCTCTCCAGGTTGTTCGTTGCGACGCCACCCCTCCCAGCTCTTGCACACCATTTAGGCCCAACGTTCTTCCTTCTCTTATTATTGTTCTTCTGAGTGTTTCCCCTGGTCCTCCCTTTTTCCGCTTACCCTCAGGAACCCAAGTGAGCGCCTGCAGTGGTACTCTGTTGCCCTGCATTCGCAGGACATGACCGACACATGACCATCGTCCTTTCCCCATACAGTCGGAGACACATTTCTGCCCAGAGTCTTCTCTTATTTGTCGACCAGTCCTGAATTCTTTCCAACCGATGTTCATGAGCTCTCCAAGACATTTGTTCTCGAATGTATTCAGCCTGTTCTCCAATGATTTTGCCACTTTCCAACTCCCACAGCCGCACGCCAACACTGAGATAACATCTGAATTAAACAGACGAAGCTTGGTATGTATACTCAACGATCGCAATTTCCAAATGTTAGATAATCCATCGAAGGCGCCAGCTGCCAAAGCAATTCTAGCACGGATTTCTCCCGTTGTGTCACCACCCTGAGTCACCCTACTGCCTAAATAATTGAAACCTTCAACTTTCTGTAGTTTTTCCCCGCCCAAGATGACATCAAAGGTCTCGTTAGAAAAGTTCATAGCTTTAGTTTTAGAGGCATTCACTTGGAGACCAATTTCAACCGAGAGATGACACAAATTATTTACTGCCTCCTGGGATTGTCCCGGTGTTGAACCCAAGAATGCCACATCATCTGCGAAATCCAGGCCCCCCAGGAACCCTCCATCTGTCCATTTTATACCCAATTGCCCACTGTGGGCATAGTTTCTCATAACCCAATCAACAGCTATTCCAAAAAGTAGTGGCGACATAATACAGCCTTGCCTCACACCTGTCTCTACTGCAAACCACCCCGCATTCCCTTTATTTGTTCTAACACAACATCTTGCATTGTCATATAGCGCCTTGATTATATTCACATATTCCGTTGGAAAACCATAGATTGTAAGTATCTTCCACAATGATGGGCGGTGCAGACCATCAAAGGCTTTTTGAAAATCGACGAAGGCGATAACAAGTGGCGATTGCCCCTCCACCGATTCCTCTACAATTGTTCTTAGTGTGAATATTTGATCAATACATGATCGTTTCGGCCTGAAACCCGCTTGTTCCTCTCTGATCCTTCCGCCAGCATGCAACTCAAGTCTTTCCAACATCATGCAACACAATAACCCTCCAGGTACTGACAATAGAGATATACCACGCCAGTCACCACAGTCTGACAGACCACCTCTCTTCGGTAACCCTACAATAACACTGTCCCTCCATTGCCGCGGTGGCCGCCCCTCTCTCCACACTTCACCCATAATATCTAAAATTCTCAAGAGGCTGTTGTCATTAACTGCTTTAATCACTTCCCCTGAAATCTCGTCAACCCCAGCAGCTTTAAAATTTTTTAATCTTTTAACGGCTTGTTTGATCTCGTCCAGCGTGAATTCATCGCAAGTCACTGGCAAGGTGGTTGTGGATGTTTCATTATTAAAATCAGGTGTTACTGTTGGTGGTGGTCTGTTTAGCACCTCCATGAAGTGCTCAGCCCATCTCTTCATTTGTTCTTTTTCTGTTGGTATTGAATTCCCCAATTTACCTTTAACAGGTGCCTCCACAGCAGTAGGCTGGTGACACAGTTGTTTTGCAATTTGATAAAGGCACCTACTATTACCAGTTCTTGCAGCATCCTCAGCCTCTACGGCCAGTTCATTGATGAAATGTCTTTTATCTCTTCGAGCCCCTGACTAGTTATCTAAAAGTGAGATATCATGTAGTGGGATACGTGAATACACGTATTGCGAAACACTAATAAAGTTAGTAGATGTGTGATTTATAATCAATCAAATTGATTAAATTGAATTATACTAATTAATAGTACTTAATTTATGAACAAATAACTAATTACTAATTTATTCTAAGTGATTTCAATGTCACTCATTGTTAATATTCTTTTAGAACTAGTTAAATCGACAAGAATATGTTCTAAATGTACCATGCCCGAAATAAGTTTACGAACACGATATGTAGTGTAATCTGTTCCATAACAATAGTGAATGTCTATTTGTCACTCTTACCAATGTTTCCATACTAAAAATAAATGTTACTTTAATATCACTGTTCCCGTTCTAACAAAACGTTACTTCACAAGAAATAATGTTATAATCCATACGTAAGTATATTCTGAAAGTAATATATATACGAATACTGCAGAACTACACATAGTCTCCACAGATGTATAATCAGTGACCATGTATAAAAAGTTATTCATGTTTCTGTGAGGACGTTTCACCATCTGGAAGTGGTTTCGTCTATGGGTGTAGTATTGTGGGTGTATTCTCTGCGTTCTCGGTTGCGCAACTGTTTACCATGGGCGGTACCATAGCGTTAAGTTGTGGTTTCTGGTGACTGGTGATAGACAGTTTTTGGTGCACGATTCCCTATCTTGTTCACTTGCTATAAGAGCTTTCTAGCGATTACATACACGTTTTTCCACCCTAGATTGAAAAGTGTCAGTAGTCCCTGTGTTAGTAACTTATTGGTATGACACTACTTGTGAATGTTTACTGATGGGCAGCAATGAGTGGCGAGGAAGGTTCTTGTATCACAAAACTCTCTCTGAAGACGTGGAATAACTCTTCAACTCTCAGTCGTAAGGTTCTGGGATATTGTTATTGTACAGCTTCTCGAAATTTTAATTAGAGTGGCACTGTTTCGGGTTTATAGTTTTTTATATTTCTGGACTCCTGATTCTCGAAACTGGTTCCGGGTTGGATAGTTCGTCTGGGGAAGAAGTACCCTATCACTCGACTTTCTTAGAACAAAGTTTTGTAGATCTTTTGTTAGGCTTCAAAAGTTTTTCTTAAAAGTTGCAAAGTACTCCCTTTTATTTGATAGGGTGTATCAGAACGTTGTTACTATGGAATACATTTCTTTCCATATTTTATCTATAGATAATCTCTGCTATACGGCAAATCTTTTACCTTTTTTACATATTGTTTTAGTGTGTGTTCTGGGTTGTTTCTTCAGATATTATCGATATTCGTAAGGTATTTGTGCATTGTTATAACTTGCATCGATTGTCATTGCTTCTGAGATGATTTATGGTTGGGGTTAATAGAACGTATTCTTTAGATTCGGACATATGAGCTGCACCTCAACTATATCCTCTCCTTGCTTTTAGGACGTTGTCTAGTGCTGGAGCACTATGGTTGTAGTATTATAGTTTGACGTTTTTCTGATCGGTTGTTATTGGTTACATTTAAACCTCGGGATCTATCACGGTGAAACTCTTATGATTTACCATGTGTTGTTAGTTCATACAGCACTTCAAAACACATCCTTTGAAGGCTTCATCACACACGTTAAGCTTTATACAAAAATGAAATCTCAGGGTCGTTAAGTGTACTCTTGTATTTTTCTTGACGTTTTGATTTTCAGCTATTCACTGTTTTAATTTTTTTATAGTTGTAGTTTTCCAGGGGTTTTACTTAATTTTCTATTTTAGATTTTTTTCTATATATATTTAAATTTGGACATCGGGACGATGACCGGTACACTATGTGGGCGGGATTTTACTATATTTTTCATCCCGTAGCATTTTACGTAGCTCTGAAGCATTCTAATTTTTGATTTATTTGATTAATAGTGTCATAAACTGGATTTAACCATTCAATCAAACAGATCGCTATAATTATTTTCTTTTTAACTTTTTGAATGCTACTATTTTTCTTATTTGTTAATGGCAAATGGCCAATACCCTTTTGTTAGATATCTCGACTATATTCAAACCTAATGGCTATCCGAGATTATCTAATTAAAAATGTAATCTTTATAAGGCGTAAAAAAATGACAATATGTTATAATATTATATCCATTTTTGAATTTTTTGTTTACTTACTCGTTTAATTGTAAACCATAATACTTTTCTACCTTGAGATATTATATTTTGGGTCCTGTTATTTTGTCGTTGGCCTAATGATTAACGGTACTGGGGTTAGGAATCTCTTTAGGTTCGTATTTTTTGAAGAATGTTTCAGGGGGTTATATTTACCTATGATTAATTGAGATTTAGGATCAAGTATGAGATCGAATCCCATTCTTACTGTGTTCTTTGTTTTAACGCTTTTTGAGTCACTCGAGATTTTTATTTGGAAAAGGCTGCTTTGTTCCTTTGTGATTTAATTTTGTCTGGTGATTTTACGTTTCTTTGGTCCGAATAGCGGACTATAGATGATTTATCGTTTCTGTTGGCATAACATGTGGGGAGACCGACGGTTGAGGTTTGGTCCCTAAAAAGGAGTGACTCCCGTTTATTATGACCTGGGTATGTGGTAGTGTTAGGGCCCGATCCTCATTAAACGTGTGTAGCATATTAGAGTAACTTGGCTGAACTGTTTTATCATCAGTAAGAGTAGGATGATGATAATGTAAACATCATTATTCATGTTCTACAGTGGCTATATTGAGTGGTTCATATATGGTATTGGATATTGATTGTAGTGCATCATGCCGAAAGAAGGATTCCTTTCTTGGATGACACGACAAACTGCTAGAATTATAGTGTTTGAATAGGATGGTGTTGTGATCGTCCAGTTTGCTTGAGAACACTGATTGTAGATATAGACATGGTTACGGTGAGTAATATTCGCTTCAACATATTTAATGTGGAAGGTTTATATGGTTTACCATTAACATCACACGTTTGTAGTCAACTTCGGGTCGTATTTCTTGTGATGTTTATATATCCCTTGGAAAGGACTGCTCTTCCAGTAATTCATTCATGATACCCTCTACTGGGGGGTAAAGGAGCATTAGAGGCCCTTCAACAAACACATGCCAAGTACCTCCTGTCACGTGTCATCACATCTCAAGTTACTTTCCATGTTCTCCTCAATCATTTTTCACCTCTGTTTCCAACTCCTCTTCTCCAACGTATTCTATCTTGGTCTTCCTCTGCTCTCTCTTGCAGTTGTTTTTTTCCAGTAAACAAGGACTGCTCTTGTAATGCTATCAAACAGGTTTCCTCAGGTGTGTGTCCTATCCATCGCCATCGTCTTCTTCTACCATCATTCTCTTGTTCCACTTTGGCACTTGTCCAGTTTTTCTTGTCATCAGTTCCACGTTGGTAACCTTGTCATACCATTTTAATCCCTCTATTCTACGCAAGCACCCATTTATGAAAGTCTGTAGCTTTATGGTTGTTGTCTTTGTTGTTCTCCATGTCTCAGAGCCATACAATAGGACTGACTTCACATTTGAGTTGAAGATTCTTATTTTCGTGTTGGATCCTATTTCTCTTGATCTCCTTATATTTCCCAATGCAATGAAAGCTCCTCTTGCCTTTTGTATTCTTATTTTGATATCGCTGTCTGTCCCTCCAACTTTGTCTATATTACTGCCAAGATATGTGTACGGTTCTACATCTTGTATTGGTGTTTCTTCAAGTTCAACCCTGTTATCATTACCTGCATTTATTCTCATTATATTTGTCTTTTCCCTGTTGTATTTTCAGACCCAATTGCTGTGACCTCTCATCGAGTGTTTTCAATTTGTCCTGCATCTGATTACGGTTATGGGACAGAAGAGCCAAGTCATCAGCAAAATCCAGATCATCCAACTGCTTAGTCAGAGTCCACTGGATTCCATTTCTGTTGTGTGTTGTCGATGATCTCATCACCCAATCTATTGCCAGCAAGAAAAGAAATGGAGACAAGAGGCATCCCTGTCGCACTCCTGTTCTTATCCCAAACGGTTCTGTAAGCTGTCCTTCATGAAGAACTCTGCATGTCATGTCTTCATATGTTTTCTTTATTTAAATTAATGATCTTCAGGGGAACTCCATAATGCCTCATCAATTTCCAAAGTGATTCTCTGTCTACACTGTCAAATGCTTTTTCGTAGTCCACAAATCCGATGTATAGTGGTGAATTCCATTCCAGACTTTGTTCAACTATTATTCTCAAAGTGGCTATCTGGTCTGTACATGATCTGTTTTGTCGAAAACCTGCTTGTTCATCTCTCAGTTTCTTGTCTATGGACTCTTTTAATCTCTCAAGGATAATCCTGTTTAATACTTTCCTGGCACTGATAGTAACATTATTCCTCTATAATTTGTGCACTCTTGTAGATTTCCCTTCTTAGGCAACTTAACCAGATATCCTTCCTTCCATTCTGCTGGTATCTCTTCTTTTTTCCCAGACTTTACCAAGTAATTTATATATAACATCTCTGTAGCCGTGTCGATATCTGCTTTGATGGCCTCTGCTGGAATGCCATCAGGTCCAGACGCTTTTCCATCTCTTAGAAGCTTTATGGCTTTCTTTATTTCTTCCTTCGTTGGTCTTTCACCGTTAATTTGTAGCTCTTCTTCTGCTGGCTGGATGTCCGGGCGGTTTTTGTGGAGCTGGTCTATTGAGAAGAAGGTCCCCCAAAATATTCTGTCCACCTGTTCATTTGCTCTTGTATATTGCTGAGCAGTTTCCCATTCTTGTCTTTTATGAGGCAACTTGTTTGCTTGTATTTCCCTGTTAGCTTCTTTGTGCTGCTATACAGTTCTCTCATATTTCCTTTGGCTGCAGCATCTTCTGCCTCTCTTGCCAACTCCTCAATATACTTCCTCTTGTCTCTTTTGATACTTCTTTTTTACTTCTTTGTTTGCTTCTGTGTACACTTCTTGAGCCTTGGCTTTGGAACTTCTGGTTTTGCTGGTATTTTAAGCTGCTTTCTTGGTTTGTCTGTCTTTTATCTTATTGATGGTTTCTGTTGTTATCCATGCTTTTTGTTGTCTTTCCCTTGTCCCCAGTATTTCTTCACATGTCTCCTTCCATACCGTTTTGACCTGCTGCCAATAGTCTTCTGTATTCTCTACATCTTCCAACTGTTGGAGCACTTGGAATTTGTTGGATACTGTGACCGCAAATTTGTCTCTTGTTTCCTGATTTCTTAGCTGTCCTACATTAAACTGTTGTCTATAATTTTGCATTGTTGCATATCTCTTGAGTTTCATTTTTTACTTTGGCTATCAGAAGGTGGTGATCTGATGCCACATCTGCTCCTCTATATATACCTTTACATCCTGCAATGATGATCTAAACTTCTTGTTTATGCATATATGATCAATCTGATTTTCTGTTCTATGGTCTGGTGATATCCATGTTGCCTTGTGTATTCTCTTATGTGGAAACATGCTTCCTCCTATAGCCAGTTGATTTGAAGCACAGAAGTTTTTGCGAATAGTTTTCTCCTATGATTTTTTTCATCATTACTCCTAGCCATCCATCGTTTACTTTTTTTTCCATGACTTGCTCTTCAAATCCGGTGTTGACTGTACGAGTAACTATCTTTGCATATTCATGTCACCCATCAAAATTGTGATGTCTCTTCTTTTTACTTTATCCGCATAATCTTTACCTGTAGTTTAAGTATATAAAATGCTTCTTTCACAGGACACTCTTCTTTGTCATTAGTTGGTGCAGTATAACATTGGATGTACATTGACATGAATTTTCTTTTTTTAGCTGTTTTGAAAAAATAGCTGGTGTGGTTATATTCTGGTCCCAGCAACAGATATGAGCTTCCTCTATTCAATGAGTGCTTTCTGTGCCAGGATGGACAGGGCTACCAATACACTACTGTGATGAGTTTTGGCTTCCTGTCTAGCCGTCTCCGCTTTGCCCAGCTTTGTTTTCACACATTCCCAAAAATTAAACCATCGGATTTAGTAGTTCCCGTCATAGTTCTGCTGAGCCGGAGGAACTTGCCGCTCTTACTTTTCCGTTTCCTTGTTACGATGTTAAGTGTCCCGAGGTTGACAATTCCATGGATGTGCCAAAATACATGCGAAAGTATCATCGCAAAGGAAGAACAGTGTTAGTACAGCCACAACGGAGAAGGACTCCTTTTCGGCTTCTTCTCTGGAGTTGTTTGGCATCATACGGATACGCCCTCCCCCTCGGAGAGGCACCTTCCCGCGTGTCTTAGATGTTCTGTGGTTTTATTTTCGTTTATTTTGAAACTTGTCCAATATTATGTTGCAAGTTTTTTGTGTTTAAATTTTTTTTAGAGAGAGATGGGGTTAACGGCTGGCTCCGTGAGTGGCCCACAATAACAACCCTCCGTTAAGTCGTCCCTTCAAACGACAATGCTTAGGCAGGGGACAGGAGTGTTACTATTCTTTGCTCCCCTTTCTGGCCCCCGGTAACACACGGTGTCTATCCAGTAATATAAAAGATACGATTATTAATGGCGCATTCCGGAGTAATATCAAAAGGGCTTTCATCACCAGATATGAGCATGGCTGAAGACACGTCTATACTTTTGCAATAATAGACACAGGCATTTTTCTGGAGGGGGCGATGTATGGCAGACTAGCTAATCTAACAAGCAATCTATATTCTCTTGCTCAGTTAAGAGGATCCGACATACTAGCATAAGAGGATTGAGTTTCACGTCTTCAATAATTCTCGTCAACTAATAACAAAACCAACCAATAATCGTGGATAACTGCACACTGGCTCGGTAGACCGTAGCGCGTGGGTTGGCAATGCCGAAACAAGTTGAAATGGAGAAAACCCCTCGTTGCTTGATTTTGTACTATCGCGATAGCGCAAAGAGACAAGCGGGTAGACGTCGACGATCGGCCAGTCTTGTGGTGGTCTTGGAGTTAATCTTACCGTCAACAACTGATTGAGTGGTCCTATTAGACGCTCAATTAACCTAGAAACTTCTAAGTTACCCGCATTTGACATGCTATGATAAGATATGAAAACTTAGAGAATCGTCTATACTACTAATGTACCTTCTAACGGTTGAGACAATGGGATTCAGAAAATGACTCGAACCCATGATGTCTCTGGACAGCAGAAGTTTTCCGGTTGAAAAATAACAGATTGCGTGAGAAGATTAACAACATGCCTCTGCTTAACAAGCTGGGCTAGATGAAAGTGTGTCTTGAAGAAGGGATGTCCTCGGTTTAATGGAATTTTGTGCATGAGGCGAGGCTCAGGACTGAGAAGATATTCAACATGGTCTAAAGAACACCTTAAGAAATATTCGTATGTGTCCCCTCTAGGTGCAATATGGAAGTCAAGTTCGGCGACTCAATAAATGATCTATTAGCCATTATAATATTAATCACAAATGTGTCTATAAATCTTTATGAAGTACCTCTATCTGGGAATAACGGTAGTGGCCTGCATGTAAATGGACGCCGTACGCTTAACTACTTGACAAATCAATAAGCAATACAGCGACCGGAGACAATAGAGGAGTGGATGTCTCCCAAATGGATTTCAGGCCGGTGGCTCAGTAGAATGCCGGAATGTCACTCTGGATTTGTGTACTTGACTGAAAAACCCATATGGGCCCGGCACGATTGCGGAGTCATCGTTGGATGGCGCGCATGCCGTAATATTAGCGAGATACTCATATTGAGAGGATTGAGTGACTGGTAAGGAAATCTGAGATACATAAAGGAATGAATCCTTTGCTCCGTATTACACCCCGAAACCAGAAATCCCATATAATAGTATTAGATATATAGGTCAAGTCTTAAGATTTTGCAAGTTATGTTATGCATGGTTAAGAATCTCTGATTTTGTTCACAATACTGAAAAAATTTATTTAATGAATTCATCATTCTTTTGCACATGGTAGCGAATGAACAACTCACATTGAATAGGAGGAATAGCAATCAATCATCACAAGAGGGAAAATGAAAAACTGTCTAGGGTTTCCCCCCCCCCAGATAGGTGTCAGTCATCGCGACATATTAGTCAGCTTTGCGCTCATAATGGGTCACATACTCAGTTTACCTGCATTTGCGAGCAGTTTGGAATATGTCAGACTCTTGGAACCGCATTGCAGACAATAGTTGCCTGTGGTTGTACACACTTTAATACCGTGTAAGTGCGAGCGGCTACACAGTATTCACATTACACAAATTGGATTATAGGTGGAAAGGAAGTACATGCTTGAAATCTTTCCCTGTAAAAAATAAGATGGAGGTATGTAAGGATTGCAATTAAAACCAGTGGCGAAATGTTTGCAACGTGTGGTCCGACCCATAAGGATTCAACACAAGACATTTAGACATACCCCTGACGCGTGGCCACAATCAGGGTTGATTCATGGCGGAATGTATCCGGACGCCCCACTAGTACTGGCACACCAGAGTCTCCAAATAGGAGTAGAGGCAATGAAATGTTGTTGAACTAAATACCCCTTTACTGCCAATCCTTTTAAAGCTTTAAGATGTAGTCCTGTAGTCCCTGGTGTACTGAAGTATTGAGGTGTGTGGTTTGGGGGAGTGTAGAGCAGCGTAGTGGGCCGTCACATGACGACGACAGTCAGTGTAGACTTAGGGCAAGTAATGGCGTGTATCTCCTGTCAATCGCAGCGTCGTGATCGCCTCCTGGGCTGGAATGAGTTAGAGAGTCCAGCATTTCTGAACAATTTTTGACATTGGGTACAATCAAGTTTGAGGAACCAACAGACATAGCATTCATGAGTTTCAGCTCATGCTACTTTACCCTTTTTCAAATGTAGTCCAGGCCTGTGTATCACTAATAAGCTAGCGACATTAGAATGTCTATTTCGTAATTACTACAAACCGATGCTATCTCGTATCGACGCGTATCGATCGATATTTTGGTTTTTTGTCATTAAATATTGCCATTATATAATTAGTAGTTTCTGGCAGTTAGAGAGTTAGAAAATTTTTTATAAAATTTGGATGTAATGGAGTCCGATAAATTTTGTATAATTATCGAATTATGATGTTGGTATTTTGTATATTAAGAAATGATTTATTTCCAAGAAAATTGTTATCCAAGAACCTTGTGCTGCTAGTTTTGAGACGCGGAGCCCCTGAGATGAGTGAGATTCTTTGATCTCCAGTTTTGGTTTATATATAATGTCCTTGATTAATGTTTTTATTTAAAAATTATATGTAATGTTACCAAAACAGACAATCTTGGCGCGTGGTAGATCTGTGGAAGGCCTTTGGTTCCAAGAAAGAAACATTAAATGAAGCAGGAGCACGCATTGAATTATTGAAATTGCTTCCCCTTTGTCATAAAATAAAAAATTACCATTGTGTAATCTAACAAAATTGTGAATTAATTATCCCTTATATTGAACAATACCTGTCCATCACTAAAAGGAACTGCGAATCATATAGCGATGAAAAAAAAATTGTTCTGTTGATGCTGGCAAAAGTGCAAACAGTGATACAAGTCATTCCTTAATCTGTGCATGGTACTTAGAATCCATGGTTGCGGAGGAGGTTGAAGCGCCAGTGCATAAGTTTTTAGGCATGTTCTGTTTCTAAGTCTTCCTTTCATAGATTAGTAAGGTTTCCTTATTCCGGTAATCGTGGTAAAAATTGCGAGAAAGTGTAGTAGGATTTTACGAACAAGACGAATGTACATCCTATATCGCGGCATTTCAGTAACTCTGAAAGAGACCTACATATATATTGTGACTTTTCACAGTTTAGTGTATAATATCCGATCGCATCTTTCTTAATGGGTTTAGGGGATCCGTAAATTAGTGTACCAGAATAAATCACTAAATTTCTTTCTAGCTAGATTGGGTAGATAAATTTGTATCGAAAATTTTAAAACGATATATTGGTCTCTTGTCATTTGAATTTTGCAGAAGTGCCGCTCTAACCATAAGACTATTATAGTCATTTTTTCTCAACCAAATGCTGTGTAGTATGATAAACTGACTAATATGCGCTCCCCTGTGAGTAAATCACTGAATAAATATGTATAAAATACGACTACGTAGAAGAGCTCTATCCACTGTGTATATTTAGACATCACAAGTGGTGCACTCAAACCTATCTAGGAAGAATATTCACGTCATCAGACGGGGATTAAATTCTTGTGATACATTTAAGGTAATTTCCTTACAATCTATCATTCTCGGATGAAGTTTGGCTTTCAAAAATTCTCCTGAGAATAGCTTTCTGAGTTAACCTAAGACTTTCATATTCTGACTCTGCTGAAATTTCTAGTTCATGCGTGTCTGTTTTCTTTGTCATTCTCTTCCGATCACAAGCTGAAGTCATTTGTGTTTTGTTCAGTCTATTAACTCGTTCTTATCTGCATTTCTTTTTGTTTAACCTTTCCTATTTCTTTTTCAGCATTGAATCTACTTTTTTCTTTCCACATTTCTTTTTGTTTAACGTTCCTTTTCTTTTTGGGGTCGTCTGCCTCTCGCTGGGCACATCGTTCTCTCTCTAATTCAGCGTCTTGTTGAGCTGATTAAGTGCTGCTGTCGTTCCATTTCCTTCTTCCTTTTGTTTCTGTTCTGCCTCTCGCTGGCAATCTGTGTCTCTTTCTAATTCAGCGGACTTGTTGAGCGTATTAAATCTTCTGTCTTCCATTTCCTTTAGTGTTATTTTCGCATTTCAGATTTTATGTTTTTCCTCACCTCACCTTTCTTCTGTTCTGCTGGCTGTCTCGCTGAATCATCGTTTCTCTTCTAATTCAGTCCGGCTAATCTCATTTGTTTTTCGTCATTCTCCTCCGCCTCAATCCTTTTTGATCTGTGCGACAACAATTTGCACAATTTCACAATTACGTAAAGTTTCTAAACCTTCTCTGATCAGCTATCTATTGTCTTGAGCTTTCTTATAATTCTGGCAGAGTGCTAACTATGCTTTTGCTTTCTCTCAGGAACGCATCTGAAGAGCTTTGCTTGTCTTGAATGACAATAGTCGTAAAACTTTAGGTAGCCATTAAATTTCAATTTTGAGTTTATGTAATAATACTACTTAAAATTGTTACTAGAGAACAGTACACGAACTCGGGTTTTCGTTCCTGTCTCTTAGAACTATAAAATTTATCATAATAATTATTTAAATATGTTATTAATTCAATAAATTATTGTAATCAATGTCATAAATGAACGAACGAGAAAGACAATTATAAACATAACGCGACAAGGACATGAATAACAACAGGACGGTAGAACGACAATCTGTAGCAAATCATAAAAAATAAAAATCAGGTAGGTGGGTATATGACTAAATATAAATAAATCGTAAAAGATATACGACGATAACTACGATCAATAATTAAACCAGTAGCAAGATTAGACAACACAGTGTACAAAAAACTCACACATTCATACAATAGCCGTTTTGATAAAAAACTAAACGACAAGAAAGGTCGAAATGGACGCAAAATAGCATAACAAAATTCATCATAAAAACTAAATTATGGGAATTAAAATATCAGCTACCAAACAAGCAGACGCTTATAAACGTGACGAAACAGCCAAAAAGATGATATATAATCTTAATAAGAAGCAACTAGTCGTATCGGAAACTTTCGGCAAGGTCTCTACCTTGTATAACCCTATTATGGACTATCGCTCAATGATACACCTTACAAGACGAGCCGCTTACAGAACGCGTCTGACGAAAGAGCCGAATTGCTTGCGAGATGATCTCGTTCTGTTACAGGATCAACGCTCAAGCCAAATCCTCCCACGAAGATACACAATTCATATAACACTGAACACGAAAAAGATGATGGGACATAAATGTCGTCCGAGCTGCCATCCTATCATGACAGTCACAAACAATCTAGCTCAACCTAGTTTACGAGCGTGCAGTCGCAATAGGCAACTTCACGTACAGTCATTGGTGCACGTCTTGCGTGAAAATCAATCGAACGGCACAAATAATTGATAACTATAGATAAGAAACTGTGGGCGTACATATGGCTAGTACCTAAGACTGACTCATCACCCTCGTAGGAAAATAAAATGTATCGTAATCAAATAGAATAGACTTCCAATATGGAAAATGGGCAAAGAGAATAATAGCATGTCCATCACGTGGAAAATAACATCCATTTTCACACAAACGGCTGCAGAAGAATTGAGTGTGGCAATCATTAAAAAGTAATCACTAGAAATATTCTCTTATACGCCTCTCCCAAAAATTAACAATTATTAACTGACATCTCTGTTCAACAATTAAAGCACACCTTAGAAGCTTACGAGAGATGTAATATAACGTCTGATATAAAAGCAGAGATAAGAATGTAGCTTCATAGAAGCCTAACTCCGTC